>CM053031.1:1230186-1562686 GCA_028564925.1 Lithobates sylvaticus | reverse complement strand
GGTTTTTTTTGTAGCACTGGCGTAGTAAAGGCTTCTTTCTGGCAAATTGACCATACAGCTTCAAGTATCATCGTATTTTGCTCCTTGAAACAACCACACCATCTTTTTCCAGAGCAGCCTGTATTTCTTGTGGGGTTTGGCCTTGGATTGGTATCAAGAGATCCCTGAATTTTCACTTCTTAATAAGTGATTGAATAGTACTGAATCACATATTCAAGGCTTTGGACATCTTTTTATATCCTTTTCCAGCTTTATTAAGTCCCATTGTCTTGTTATGCAGGTCTTTTGACAGTTCTTTTTGCTCTCCATTGCTCAGTGCCTCCACATGAGAGCTAACAAACTCATTGACTATTTATACACAGACACTAATTGGAAAAAGCCACAGATGTGGGAAATGGACCTTTAATTGGTGTTGTAACCTGTGTGTGTCACCTTGTGTGTCTGTACCAAGGCCAAACATTCAGGGGGGGGGGGGGGATTCATCAGGGCTGTATGGGGGACTTTTGTTATCATGGTTTAAAAAGGAGACAAACAACTCTGATGTTATAAATGGCTTCATATCATCATTATCCAAAAATAAAAGACATTTTTTTGGCAGGATCGGTCATATCTCCAATATCAGTGCCAAAGTTTCACCATTTCTGCCAGGGAGGCAAACTTTTCAGCACAACTATAGATAGATAAGATAGATAGATAAGATAGATAGATAGATAGATAAGATAGATAGATAGATAGATAAATAGATAGATAGATAAATAGATAGATAGATAGATAGATAAGATAGATAGATAGATAGATAGATAGATAGATAGATAGATAAGATAGATAGATAAGATAGATTAGATAGATAGATAGATAGATAGATAAGATAGATAGATAGATAAGATAGATAGATAAGATAGATGTATAAGATAGATAGATAAGATAGATAGATAGATAGATAGATAGATAGATAAGATAGATAGATAGATAAGATAGATAGATAAGATAGATAGATAAGATAGATTAGATAGATAAGATAGATAGATAAGATAGATTAGATAGATAAGATAGATAGATAAGATAGATAGATAGATAAGATAGATAAGATAAGATAAGAGTCACTGTGATAACTGTGACTAGACCTTTCTCTCTCTGACAGATCGATCTTCCTCACATTCTTCTAGAAGGTCGGGTCTTTGTTGTTATGTACAATCACAGACTGAAATCTTCTCGAATTTTCTTTTTGGAAGTAAAGGCTCTTCCCCGGCACACCTCTCAGAAGAGATAAATTAGTGAAATCTCCCTTTGATTGTGGATGCCGTAAGATCTCCACTATTACAGGAGTTACCCCAACACCCCACCATGACATTTTGGGACTCTTGGAGACTTCTTGTAGTATCAGATGTGAACTCTTGTACTGAATTTGTTGGCCTGACCAGACCTGGACAAGTAAATCTACAACAAAATCTTCACCACCACCAAATAAATCATTGGATGGTGTTTATAAATTCCTTCCCTCAGTCTCATAGAGGTCTACAACTTTCTAAGGGTCCTAGAGAGTTCTGCGGATGATGATGACATCACAAAGAGGAATAGAGAAGACCAGACCCCGGAGACCTGAGATATAAATAAGACTGGTTCCATCAATATACTTCATAAGAAGGACTAGATAGATAGATAACAGAAAGAGGAAGAAGAAGATCAGGCATAGGGATAAGAAGAGGAAGAGGAAGAAGGAGGAGAAGAAGAGGCAGAGAAAGAGGATGAATTTGAGCAAGAAGAAGAGGAAGAAGAAGAGGAAAATGAAGAAGAATAAGAAGATAAAGGAGAGGAAGAAGAAGTAGCAATAGAAAGAACAAGGAAGAGAAAAAGAAGAGATAGAGGAAGAAGGCAAAAGAAAAAAGAAGAAGAATCGGAAGGAGGATAAAGAAGAGGAAAAGGAGGAAGTGGAAGTAGGAGAGGAAAAAGAAGAAGAGGAAGAAGAAGAGTAAAAAGAAGAAGAGGAGGTGGGGGGGGGGGCAGGGAAGAGGAAGAAGAAATACATAGAATGATCTGTAGAACAAAAAAGAAGAGGAGTAAAAGAAGGAAAGAAGAGAATAAAGGAGAGGAAGAAGAAGTAGAAAATGAAAGAAGCTAAAAGAAGAAAGAAGTAGAGAAAGAAGATGAAGGCGGAAGGAAGGAGGAGGAAGAAGAAGAGGATATGGAAGAAAAAGAGGCAGAGGAAGTGGAAGAAGAAGAGAATAAAGAGGGAAATGAAAAAGAAGAGGAAGAGAGAGAGGTGGAGGAAAAAGAAGAAGAAAAAAAGAAAAGGAAGAGGAAGAAGTAGAAAATGCAAGAAGAAGGGAAAAAGAAGAAAAAAGAAGAGAAAGAGGAAGAACGCAGGAGGAGGAGGGAGGAGAAAGGAAGAAAGAGAAGAGAAAGCAGAAAAGGCAGAGGAAGGGGAAGAAGAAGATGAAGAGGGAGGATGAAGAAGAGGAAGAAGGAGAGGAAAAGGAGGAAGTGGAAGTAGGAGAGGAAGAAAAAGAAGAAGAAGAGGAGAAAGAGGAAGAATAAGAAATACATGAAGAATGATCTGTACATGAAGAAAAAGAGGAGGAAGAAGAGGAGGATGAAGAGGAGGAGGAGAAGAAATACATGGAACGATCTGTACACAGCGGATAATGATGAATACATGGAACGATCTGTACACAGCGGATGATGATGAATACATGGAACGATCTGTACACAGCGGATGATGACGAATACATGGAACGATCTGTACACAGCGGATGATGATGAATACATGGATGACATCACACAGCACAAAAATAAATAAATAAAAGTCAAACAAAACATTTAAAGTGACAGTAAATAAAAAATGTACTTTTTTGCCTGTGGAATAAACATTTTGCTAGACAATAGGATGTTCTCGTAGAATGATTTTTTTTCCCAGCCATCTTTCCAGTAAATATCAGGAAATTGGAGGCGTGATCCCCACTGCTCGGAATGGGCGCCTTGTCGGGGATTCGAATGGCGGAGGTGAGCACATGTCGTGTACATGGCCTGGTCTGCTCCTGCCAGTCAGGACGGAGTTAATTAAAGCCAAACCATCTGCAGAGTAGAAGAAGGGAGTTTATGGCTTCGGCGAGTAAGTGGAGCACAATTTGTGTCAGGAAGGCTCAGGAAAATAAGATATCATGGCCTGCTGTCTGCTCCATGTCAGCTTCTCAGATTCTGCCTCTAATGCTTCATCAAATGGAGCCCCGTCTGCAGCTTGCCAAACCTATCGGTTCAGCCAGAGTTCAGTCACCGCAGAGCAGCCCCTCCACCTCCGCCCGTCCTCTGCTTTCTATTGCACGCACTCTGTAAAACACCCGATTCTGTTTCATGTGAAGAGGACGATCTCCCGGAGAGTCCTGGGGTATTGTCTGTCAGATGGCGGAGAGCAGAGCCTGGCGTTCATCAACCAAACATGGCAGTGGGATGGTCCAGTGTATTGGCCATGTTACATGGATCTCTGCCCACCACACTGACTATTCCCACTGGTGGCCATAATCCCTCTCTTATCCAAGATGGCGGAGAGCAGAGCCTGGCGTTCATCAGCCAATCACAGCAGTGAGAAGGTCTAGCATATCAGCCATGTTACAAGGACATCTCCCCAATGGTGGCCATAATCCCTCTCTTATCCAAGATGGCGGAGAGTGCGGCCTGGCGTTCATCAACCAAACATGGCAGTGGGATGGTCCAGTGTATTGGCCATGTTACATGGATCTCTGCCCGCCACGCTGACTCTTCCCACTGGTGGCCATAATCCCTCTCTTATCCAAGATGGCGGAGAGCAGAGCCTGGCGTTCATCAGCCAATCACAGCAGTGGGAAGGTCCAACACATCAGCCATGTTACATAGACATCTCTCCAATGGTGGCCATAATCCCTCTCTTATCCAAGATGGCGGAGAGCAGAGCCTGGCGTTCATCAGCCAATCACAGCAGTGGGAAGGTCCAACACATCAGCCATGTTACATGGATCTCTTCCCACTGGTGACCATAATCCCTCTCTTATCCAAGATGGCGGAGAGCAGCCTGGAGTTCATCAGCCAATCACAGCAGTGGGAAGGTCCAACACATCAGCCATGTTACATGGATCTCTTCCCACTGGTGACCATAATCCCTCTCTTATCCAAGATGGCGGAGAGCAGAGCCTGGAGTTCATCAGCCAATCACAGCAGTGGGAAGGTCCAACACATCAGCCATGTTACATGGATCTCTTCCCACTGGTGACCATAATCCCTCTCTTATCCAAGATGGCGGAGAGCAGAGCCTGGAGTTCATCAACCAATCACAGCAGTGGGAAGGTCCAACACATCAGCCATGTTACATGGATCTCTTCCCACTGGTGACCATAATCCCTCTCTTATCCAAGATGGCGGAGAGCAGAGCCTGGAGTTCATCAGCCAATCACAGCAGTGGGAAGGTCCAACACATCAGCCATGTTACATGGACATATCTCCAATGGTGGCCATAATCCCTCTCTTATCCAAGATGGCGGAGAGCAGAGCCTGGTGTTCATCAACCAATCACAGCAGTGGGAAGGTCCAACACATCAGCCATGTTACAAGGACATCTCCCCAATGGTGGCCATAATCCCTCTCTTATCCAAGATGGCGGAGAGCAGAGCCTGGCATTCATCAGCCAATCACAGCAGTGGGAAGGTCCAACGCATCAGCCATGTTACACGGACATCTCCCTACTGGTGGCCATAATCCCTCTCTTATCCAAGATGGCGGAGAGCAGAGCCTGGCGTTCATCAGCCAATCACAGCGGTGGGAAGGTCTAGCATATCAGCCATGTTACATGGACATCTCCCCAATGGTGGCCATAATCCCTCTCTTATCCAAGATGGCGGAGAGCAGAGCCTGGTGTTCATCAACCAATCATAGCAGTGGGAAGGTCCAACGCATCAGCCATGTTACATGGACATCTCCCCAATGGTGGCCATAATCCCTCTCTTATCCAAGATGGCGGAGAGTGCAGCCTGGCGTTCATCAGCCAATCACATCGGTGGGAAGGTCCAACGCATCAGCCATGTTAAGCCCCATACACACGGTCGGACTTTTTCATGGATTCTGTCCGATCGGACAATGTTGTTGAAAAATCAGACCGTGTGTAGGCACCATCGGACAGTGTACGTCGGTTTGTCCGACGGACAAAGTCTTATCTCCTGCTGGAAAGATTTGCCGTCAACACGGTCCGATCACACCAAATCCGATCGTGTGTACGGTTGTCCGACCGGACAAAGTGCCACGCATGCTCAGATCACATTACAAGACCAAAGCTATTGGCTACTAGCCTCTACGTAGTCCCGTCGTAGGCAACAAACGTCACCGCGTTCAGAATGATCGGATTTTCCGACAACTTTGTCCGACCGTGTGTACGCAAAACCAACATCAGACAAAGTACGACGGACCTGGTCCGCGGATTGTCCGACCGTGTGTATGGGGCTTTACATGGACATCTCCCCAATGGTGGCCATAATCCAAGATCTGAGTGCAGCCCGGTGTTCACACTGACTCCTCCCATCGGTGCCCATAATCCCTATTTTTTTTACCATGTTACAGAAATGGCAAAAGGAGATTTTATTTGTTTCCTCTACAGAAGACTTTCCCCAACACAATATATACAAGTCCTATATAGGAATATATACGGCGTGTGTGGAGTATAAAGAGAGGGGGGGCGACTATTTTAAGGGACACTTTCCTCTTCTCTGCACTGACATCCTCCAAATTAAGGTGAAAATAAGTCAGAAACATCTTTTTTGCAGACAGATGTCACCATTTTGTGGACCTGTCAGTAAATTCCGGACATCCTTCAGAATCAGTCCACTTTTTATTATTAAAAAGTCCTCCTTGAGCTCCAGTCAGTGACTTTGCCTAGACTGAGATGATGTCATCAGTCTGCTGCAGTCAGGAGGAAGCATTTCCTCAGTCTCCCCTCCCCCAGTGATCAGACTGTACATTGTGACTTTGTAGGAAGTCACAAGGTGAGAGTCTGCAGAAGGGGCTGATCTGAGTTAGACATTTGTGATCACTCCAGAACTGCACTCGACTTGAAAATGAACAAAGTTCAGATTCGATATACATTGCGCCATAAAAGAATTGTTCTGTTATGTGGAAGTTTATTGAAATATTTGACTACAGCCTACATAATGACAGAAAATGTCCAGCATGCTGATAAATGCCACAATGTGTCCACACAATGGCTGCCGTGCTGTATACAGTATATATATATATACAGTGGGGGGAAATAACGATCGTCTCCCCTGCAGATTGTGTAAGTTTTGCCCACTTACATAGAAATGAAGGTCTATAATTTTTATCATAGGTGTATTTTATATGATGGAGACACATGTACAGGTCCTCCTCCTCAGGAAGACACGTGTACAGGTCCTCCTCCTCAGGAAGACACATGTACAGGTCCTCCCTCCTCAGGAAGACACATGTACAGGTCCCCCTCCTCAGGAAGACACATGTACAGGTCCTCCTCCTCAGGAAGACACATGTACAGGTCCCCCCTCCTCAGGTCCCCCCCTCCTCAGGAAGACACATGTACAGGTCCTCCTCCTCAGGAAGACACATGTACAGGTCCCCCTCCTCAGGAAGACACATGTACGGGTCCTCCTCCTCAGGAAGACACATGTACAGGTCCCCCTCCTCAGGAAGACACATGTACAGGTCCCCCTCCTCAGGAAGACACATGTACAGGTCCTCCTCCTCAGGAAGACACATGTACAGGTCCCCCTCCTCAGGAAGACACATGTACAGGTCCTCCTCCTCAGGAAGACACATGTACAGGTCCCCCTCCTCAGGAAGACACATGTACAGGTCCCCCTCCTCAGGAAGACACATGTACGGGTCCCCCTCCTCAGGAAGACACATGTACAGGTCCCCCTCCTCAGGAAGACACATGTACAGGTCCCCCTCCTCAGGAAGACACGTGTACAGGTCCTCCTCCTCAGGAAGACACATGTACAGGTTCCCCCTCCTCAGGAAGACACATGTACAGGTCCCCCTCCTCAGGAAGACACATGTACAAGTCCCCCTCCTCAGGAAGACACATGTACAGGTCCTCCTCCTCAGGAAGACACATGTACAGGTCCCCCTCCTCCTCAGGAAGACACATGTACAGGTCCCCCTCCTCCTCAGGAAGACACATGTACGGGTCCCCCTCCTCAGGAAGACACATGTACAGGTCCTCCTCCTCAGGAAGACACATGTACAGGTCCCCCTCCTCAGGAACGGGTCCCCCTCCTCAGGAAGACACGTGTACAGGTCCCCTCCTCCTCAGGAAGACACATGTACAGGTCCCCCTCCTCAGGAAGACACATGTACAGGTCTCCTCCTCAGGAAGACACATGTACAGGGTCCCCCTCCTCAGGAAGACACATGTACAGGTCCCCCTCCTCAGGAAGACACATGTACAGGTCCCCTCCTCAGGAAGACACATGTACGGGTCCCCCTCCTCAGGAACGGGGGGGGTTGGGGGGTGCGCGGGGGTGGGTTGGGGTGTATGCGGGACGGGCGGGCGTGGGAGGGTTCCTGCGGGGGGGGGGCGGGTGGGATCGAGGATGCAGGGTGGGTGGTACGGGGTTGGTCCACGGGGGGGGGGTGGGGGGGCCTCAGGTGAAGTACGGTGTACGGGGGGGCGGGACTGGGTACGGGGGGGGAGGGGATGTGGCGGCTCGGGGGAGTGAGGGACGGGTGGGGGGGGGTTGTGCGGGTAGGTGGGGGGGGGATGGGGGGGTCGCGTCACGGAGGAAGACGTACAGTCGGTGACAGGAGGGTGGCGGGGGGGGGTGCAGGGGTGCGGGTGCGGGTGGGGGGACGTACGGCGAGGGGGGGGGGGGGGCGTTGCGCGACAGGGGGGGCGGACGGGGCGGGGGTCAGAAGACGGCGGGGGACGGGGCGTGGTGGGCGCGTGGGGCGGGTGGTGCGACGGGTGGAACGGGGGGACGGTGGGGGGGGGGTGGAGTAGGGAGAGAGGGGGGGGGGGGGCTAGGGTGGGGGGGGGTGGGGGGGGGAGGGGGTAGGGGCGGCGTGGGAGTCGGGAGGGGGACGGGGGTTTGTGTGGCGGGGGTGGCGGGGGGCGTGACGGGTGGGGGTCAACGGTGGCGGGTGGGGGACGGGGGGTGTGTGTGACGGGGACGGGGGGGGGGAGGGGGGGAACGGTGGAACAGCGGGGAGGGGGGGGTTGGACGGTCACGGGGTCGGGGCGTGGGGGCGGGGGGGGGGGGACGACGCGGTAGGGGAACGCCGTTTTTGTGGTTGGGCGGGCGGGCGGGCGGGGGTCGGGGTGGGCGGGGGGTTGGTGGGGGGGCCTCAGGAAGACGGGACATGACTACGGGGTTGGGTCCCCTCCTTCAGGTTGGGGGGGTGTACGGGTTCGGGGGTTAGTCGGTCACGGGACGGGTGCGGGTTCGGGTGGGTGGGGGTTTGTGGTGGGTGCGGGGGACGGTCGGGGGTCGGGTGTACGGACGGACGTGTGACGGGGGGGGGGAGGGGGCAGGTGGGACGGGGACGAGGGCGGGGGGGGGGGGTAGGGTTGGGGTGTTGGCGGGGTGCGGATGGCGGGGCGGGTGGGGGGGGGGGGGGGGGACACGGTGGGTTACGGAGGCGTGTCCCGGTCGGGGGGTGGGGGGGGGGTGGGCGGGTGGGGAAACGGGGCGGGTGGGTGGGACGGGTGGAGCGAGTGGGTCGGGCGGGCCGAGGGGGGTGGTTGGCGGGACGGGGACCGGGCGGGCTGGTGGGCGTGGGGGGGAAGGACACATGTGACGGGGGTGTGGCGGGGGGGGGGGGCGGTGGGGGGGGTGCCGGGCAGGCGAGGTGGGGGAGAACGGGGGGGGGGGTGGGCGGGTGGCGGCGGGGGGTTTGGGTGTGCGGGGGAGCGTCATCGGGGAAGGTATATCCCCCTCCTCAGGAGACACAGTGTAAGGTCCTCCTCAGGAAAGACACGTGTACAGGTCCCCCTCCTCAAGGAAGACACATGTACAGGTCCTCCTCCTCAGGAAGACACATGTACAGGTCCCCCTCCTCAGGAAGACACATGTACAGGTCCCCCTCCTCAGGAAGACACATGTACAGGTCCTCCTCCTCAGGAAGACACATGTACGGGTCCCCCTCCTCAGGAACGGGTCCCCCTCCTCAGGAAGACACGTGTACAGGTCACCCCTCCTCAGGAAGACACGTGTACAGGTCCCCCTCCTCAGGAAGACACATGTACAGGTCCTCCTCCTCAGGAAGACACATGTACAGGTCCCCCTCCTCAGGAACGGGTCCCCCTCCTCAGGAAGACACATGTACAGGTCCCCTCCTCAGGAAGACACATGTACGGGTCCCCCTCCTCAGGAAGACACATGTACAGGTCCCCCCTCCTCAGGAAGACACATGTACAGGTCCTCCCTCCTCAGGAAGACACATGTACAGGTTCCCCTCCTCAGGAAGACACATGTACGGGTCCTCCTCCTCAGGAAGACACATGTACAGGTCCCCCTCCTCGGGAAGACACATGTACAGGTCCCGCCTCCTCAGGAAGACACATGTACAGGTCCTCCACCTCAGGAAGACACATGTACAGGTCCCCCTCCTCAGGAACACACATGTACAGGTCCTCCTCCTCAGGAAGACACATGTACAGGTCCCCCTCCTCAGGAAGACACATGTACAGGTCCCCCTCCTCAGGAAGACACATGTACGGGTCCCCCTCCTCAGGAAGACACATGTACAGGTCCCCCTCCTCAGGAAGACACGTGTACAGGTCCCCTTCCTCAGGAAGACACGTGTACAGGTCCCCCTCCTCAGGAAGACACATGTACAGGTTCCCCTCCTCAGGAAGACACATGTACATGGTCCCCCTCCTCAGGAAGACACAGGTACAGGTCCCCCTCCTCAGGAAGACTCATGTACAGGTCCTCCACCTCAGGAAGACACATGTACAGGTCCCCCTCCTCAGGAAGACACATGTACAGGTACCCCTCCTCAGGAAGACACATGTACGGGTCTCCCTCCTCAGGAAGACACATGTACAGGTCCCCTCCTCAGGAAGACACATGTACAGGTCCCCCTCCCTCAGGAAGACACATGTTCAGGTCCCCCTCCTCAGGAACGGGTCCCCCTCCTCAGGAAGACCCGTGTACAGGTCCCCCTCCTCAGGAAGACACGTGTACAGGTCCCCCTCCTCAGGAAGACACTTGTACAGGTTCTCCTCCTCAGGAAGAAACATGTACAGGTCCCCCTCCCTCAGGAAGACACATGTACAGGTCCCCCTCCTCAGGAAGACACATGTACAGGTCCCCCTCCTCAGGAAGACACATGTACGGGTCCCCCTCCTCAGGAACGGGTCCCCCTCCTCAGGAAGACACGTGTACAGGTCCCCCTCCTCAGGAAGACACATGTTCAGGTTCTCCTCCTCAGGAAGACAAATGTACAGGTCCCCCTCCTCAGGAAGACACATGTACGGGTCCCCCTCCTCAGGAAGACACATGTACAGGTCCATCCTCCTCAGGAAGACACATGTACGGGTCCCCCTCCTCAGGAACGGGTCCCCCTCCTCAGGAAGACACGTGTACAGTCCCCCCTCCTCAGGAAGACACGTGTAAAGGTCCCCCTCCTCAGGAAGACACATGTACAGGTTCTCCTCCTCAGGAAGACACATGTACTGGTCCCCTCCTCAGGAAGACACGTGTACAGGGTCCCCCTCCTCAGGAAGACACATGTACATGGTCCCCCTCCTCAGGAAGAGACACATGTACGGGTCCCCCTCCTCAGGAACGGGTCCCCCTCCTCAGGAAGACACATGTTCGGGTCCCCCTCCTCAGGAACGGGTCCCCCTCCTCAGGAAGACACATGTACAGGTCCCCCTCCTCCTCAGGAAGACACATGTACAGGTCCCTCCTCCTCAGGAAGACAAATGTACAGGTCCTCCTCCTCAGGAAGACACATGTACAGGTCCTCCTCCTCCTCCAGGAAGACACATGTACAGGTCCCCCTCCTCAGGAAGACACGTGTACAGGTCCCCCTCCTCAGGAAGACACACGTACAGGTCCTCCTCCACAGGAAGACACATGGACAGGTCCTCCTCCTCAGGAAGACACACGTACAGGTCCCCCTCATCCTCAGGAAGACACATGTACAGGAACGTCTGAAGTCTCCCAATGAACATCTAAATGATTCAGAGAAGGATTGGGAGAAAGTTCTGTGGTCAGATGAGACCAAAGTTCAGCTCTTTGGCATTAACTCGACTCGCCGTGTTGAGGAGGAAGAAGAATGCTGACTATGACCCTAAGAACTCCATCCCTACAGTCACACGGAGGGGGAAACATGATGATTTGGGGCGGTTTCTCTGATAAAGGTTCAGGCCGACTTTGCCGCATTGAGGGGCCAATGGATGGGGCCATGTATTGTAAGATCTTGGAGGAGAACCTTCTTCCCTCATCCAGGACACTGAAGATGGGTCATGGATGGGTCTTCCAGCTTGACAATGACCCAAAACATACCACCATGGCAACAAAGGAGTGGCTCAAGAAGGAGCACATGAAGGTCATGGAGTGGCCTAGCCAGTCTCCAGACCATAATCCTATAGAAAATGTATGGTAGGAGCTGAAACTTCGAGTTGCCAAGAAACCTTCAGGATTTAGAGAAGATCTGTAGAGAAGAGAGGAGCAAAATCCCTCCTGAGATGTGGAAACCTGATCACCACCTACAAGAAACGTCTGACCTCTGTGATCGCCAACAAGGGTTTCTCCACCAACTACTAAGCGGATCAAATACTTATTTTACTCCATTTATAACATTTGTATTGTGTGATTTCTCTGGATTTGTGGTTGATATTCTGTCTCCATCATATAAAATTCACCTATGATAAAAATTATAGAGCCTTCATTTCTATGTAAGTGGGAAAACTGTACACAATCTGCAGGGGAGACGATCGTTATTTCCCATCTGTATTTCTATATATAGAACACAGGTGTAATTCCAGGTCAACCATTCGTCACAACCAGCCCATTTCTGCCGCCATCTCCCCATCCCCCATGTGGGAGAATCTTCTGGGCCGATCCTCTTCTCCTCCAGCAGATCTGTAGACCAGATCCACCATCTGGAGTGTGCGGAGAGGAGCCGCTCTATCTGAGCATCCAGTGAGGAATGAGCGGCACATTGCGGCATCAAAGCACATTTCCCCTCTGCAGAGTATCTGCCCCATTCATCTGCAGGGTGGAGCATTAATTGCACCCGACTCTCCATTCCCAGCATCCCTCCTCCAGGATAGAGCTGTGGCCTGGCGTTGCATGCGCACCCCGCTGCTCCCAGCCCTTACCCGGCATTGTCTTGATTAAAATTCCTGGAGCTTTGGTAGAAGGAATGTATCTGTATCAGATGACAGTTATCAGAAGACTCGGCTCCTAATGAAGACATCAGTCATGCTGTCAGTGAAGGCCGCAGATCACTTTACAGTACACAACGTTTACAATCATTTATCTTTCCATAAGTGGATAAAACGTGAAGTCAGGACGTTATACCGGAGTTCATGTTTCATCGCCGTCTGACCTCACCTACTAAATATCCCCCGCCGATCATCTGCCGTGTGTGGAGGCCTCCGCTAATTGGATATCTATCATTAGAAGTGCAATAAACGTGTACGAGGAGTGAGGCCGCCAACTGACGGGCAAAGGGGACCTCATCATCGCCCTCACACCTAACCAACCTCCACATAGACCTTCTATGACTCCCTTCATCATTTCACCCCCCTCTGCCCATCATCAACCTCCTCGCTCCATCACCTCATCACACTCCTCACTCCATCACCTCATCACACTCCTCTCTCCATCACCTCATCACACAACTCCCAGGACTTCAGCATCGCCCTCACACCTAACCAACCTCCACATAGACCTTCTATGACTCCCTTCATCATTTCACCGCCCTCCGCCCATCATCACACTCCTCGCTCCATCACCTCCTCACTCCATCACCTCATCACACTCCTCACTCCACCTCCTCACTCCCTTCATCATTTCACCACCCTCTACCTATCATCAACCTCCCTCCCCCCATAACTTCATCACACTCCTCACTCCACCTCCACCTCATCACTCATCACCCTCATCACACAACTCCCAGGACCTCATCATCGCCCTCACACCTAACCAACCTCCATATAGACCTTCTATGACTTCCTTCATCATTTCATCACCCTCTGCCCATCATCACACTCCTCGCTCCATCACCTCATCACACAACTCCCAGGACTTCAGCATCGCCCTCACACCTAATCCACCTCCACATAGACCTTCTATGACTTCATCATTTCACCGCCCTC
Organism: Lithobates sylvaticus; assembly: GCA_028564925.1. NCBI lineage: Eukaryota > Metazoa > Chordata > Amphibia > Anura > Ranidae > Lithobates > Lithobates sylvaticus. Next base: position 1,549,359 of record CM053031.1, on the reverse strand, counting down.
TGCCCATCATCAACCTCCTCGCTCCATCACCTCATCACACTCCTCACTCCATCACCTCATCACACTCCTCGCTCCATCACCTCATCACACAACTCCCAGGACTTCAGCATCGCCCTCACACCTAACCAACCTCCACATAGACCTTCTATGACTCCCTTCATCATTTCACCGCCCTCCGCCCATCATCACACTCCTCGCTCCATCACCTCCTCACTCCATCACCTCCTCACTCCATCACCTCCTCACACAACTCCCAGGACCTCATCATCGCCCTCACACCTAACCCACCTCCACATAGACCTTCTATGACTCCCTTCATCATTTCACCACCCTCCGCCCATCATCAACCTCCTCGCTCCATCACCTCCTCACACTCCTCACTCCATCACCTCCTCACCTCCTCACACAACTCCCAGGACCTCATCATCGCCCTCACACCTAACCCACCTCCACATAGACCTTCTATGACTCCCTTCATCATTTCACCGCCCTCTACCCATCATCAACCTCCTCGCTCCATCACCTCCTCACACTCCTCGCTCCATCACCTCCTCACACAACTCCCAGGACTTCATCATCGCCCTCACACCTAACCCACCTCCACATAGACCTTCTATGACTCCCTTCATCATTTCATCACCCTCTACCCATCATCACCTCCTCACTCACCCCTCACTCCACCTCCTCACTCCATCACCTCATCACTCCATCACCTCCTCACACAACTCCCAGGACTTCATCATCCTCCTCACACCTAACCAACCTCCACATAGACCTTCTATGACTCCCTTCATCATTTCACCACCCTCTGCCCATCATCACACTCCGCCCCCCATAACTTCATCACACTCCTCACTCCATCACCTCATCACTCCATCACCTCCTTACACAACTCCCAGGACTTCATCATCGCCCTCACACCTAACCAACCTCCACATAGACCTTCTATGACTTCCTTCATCATTTCACCACCCTCTGCCCATCATCACACTCCTCGCTCCATCACCTCATCACACTCCTGACTCCATCATCTCATCACACTCCTCACTCCATCATCTCATCACTCTAATTACGCTATCATCTCATCACTCTTCACTCCATCATCTCATCACTCCTCACTCCATCACCTCCTCACTCCATCACCTCATCACACTTCTCACTCCGTCACCTCATCACACTCCTCACTCCATCACCTCATCACACTCCTCCCCCTATCACCGCATCACACTTCTCACTCCATCACCTCATCTACACAACTCCCAGGACTTCATCATCGCCCTCACACCTAACCAACCTCCACATAGACCTTCTATGACTTCCTTCATCATTTCACCGCCCTCTGCCCATCATCAACCTCCTCGCTCCATCACCTCATCACACTCCTCGCTCCATCACCTCATCTACACAACTCCCAGGACTTCATCATCCCCCTCACACCTAACCAACCTCCACATAGACCTTCTATGACTTCCTCTGACCTTCATCATTTCACCACCACCCCTATCTGCCCATCATCACACTCCTCGCTCCATCACCTCATCACACTCCTCACTCCATCACCTCATCACTCCATCACCTCATCACACTCCTCACTCCATCACCTCATCACACTCCTCACTCCATCACCTCCTCATCATCACTCCACACTCCTCACTCCTCACCCATCACTCCTCACTCATCACACTTCTCACTCCATCACCTCATCACACTCCTCCCCCTATCACCTCATCACACTCCTCACTCCATCACCTCATCATCTCCATCACCTCCTTACACAACTCCCAGGACTTCATCATCGCCCTCACACCTAACCAACCTCCACATAGACCTTCTATGACTTCCTTCATCATTTCACCACCCTCTGCCCATCATCACACTCCTCGCTCCATCACCTCATCACACTCCTGACTCCATCATCTCATCACACTCCTCACTCCATCATCTCATCACTCTAATTACGCTATCATCTCATCACTCTTCACTCCATCATCTCATCACTCCTCACTCCATCACCTCCTCACTCCATCACCTCATCACACTTCTCACTCCATCACCTCATCACACTCCTCACTCCATCACCTCATCACACTCCTCCCCCTACTCCCACCCACACCCTCACACTTCTCACTCCATCACCTCATCTACACAACTCCCAGGACTTCATCATCGCCCTCACACCTAACCAACCTCCACATAGACCTTCTATGACTTCCTTCATCATTTCACCGCCCTCTGCCCATCATCAACCTCCTCGCTCCATCACCTCATCACACTCCTCGCTCCATCACCTCATCTACACAACTCCCAGGACTTCATCATCCCCCTCACACCTAACCAACCTCCACATAGACCTTCTATGACTTCCTCTGACCTTCATCATTTCACCACCCTCTGCCCATCATCACACTCCTCGCTCCATCACCTCATCACACTCCTCACTCCACCACCTCATCACTCCATCACCTCATCACACTCCTCACTCCATCACCTCATCACACTCCTCACTCCATCACCTCATCACACTTCTCACTCCATCACCTCATCATACTTCTCACTCCATCACCTCATCACACTCCTCCCCCTATCACCTCATCACACTCCTCACTCCATCACCTCATCACACTTCTCACTCCATCACCTCATCACACTTCTCACTCCATCACCTCATCACACTCCTCCCCCTATCACCGCATCACACTCCTCGCTCCATCACCTCATCACACTCCTCACTCCACCACCTCATCACTCCATCACCTCATCACACTCCTCACTCCATCACCTCATCACACTCCTCACTCCATCACCTCATCACACTCCTCACTCCATCACCTCATCACACTTCTCACTCCATCACCTCATCACACTTCTCACTCCATCACCTCATCACACTCCTCCCCCTATCACCGCATCACACTCCTCGCTCCATCACCTCATCACACTTCTCACTCTGTCACCTCATCACACTCCTCACTCCTCCCCCTATCACCGCATCACACTCCTCACTCCATCACCTCATCACACCTCACTCAATCACCTCTTTACACTTCTCACTCCATCATCTCATCACTCTAATTACTCCATAATCTCATCACACTCCTCCCTCCATCACCTCATCACACTCCTCCCTCCATCATCTCACCAAACATCACATCCTAACTCTCCTCACTGGATTCGGGGGATTGTCGGTATGGAGATGGGCCGGTCAGCTCAGCCTGTTTTGATCATTATAACAATTTTACTGAATGAAGACACACTCGTGCCTCTTGTAGTGATCCTGGTCGGCATACAATATGGTGGTTATATACAAGTTGCAGCTGAGTGATGACCAATGGCAGCAGAGCCAGTCTTTATGTCTCTGTGTATTCTAATGAATTCTGCATGTCGGTATTTCTACTGTACTAATCACAGATAAGATCAGCCCTCCCCTCCCCCTCACAGAGCTGTGATGGATAGGTGATTCCAGGCAGGAGAACACGGCTTGCACCATCTCTGGACTACTGATGTGGAGGTGTCCTTCCTCTAGATCTTGTAGGTGGGGCGGTACGTGCAACCCTGAGGGGCTCCTAATAAAATGGGCCTCTATTGGAGTCTTCTTTCTCTTTGAAACTCTCTATGTAGACATATTATGGAGGATTCCTCACGGCTTTCATGCTGATAGCTTCATAAACCCCCACAGGACATCTAGATCTTATTGAGAATGTGTTCACACGGCTCTCACAGTGCGGCGGCACTAATAACAGTGCATGTACAGTGAGATAAAACCGGCTCATTTCCTGACCATGTGACAAGAGTTTTCTCCTCTGTAAGCAGAGAAAGTGGATTTTTCTTGCCGCCGGGGCCTGTCCGGGATGGCCGCAGACAGGGAGCTGCCAGCACAGAGGAAGAGAGAACATATCTGGCAATGATTCTGTGGTCCTAGCGGGAAATGGGCTGCCAGTTGTGTTATATATTATATATATATATTAAAGTGGAGGGGAGCGGCAGAGCCTGGAGAGAACTTTCATAGGTCAGGCAGCAGCTCCTGAGCCGCGATCTGTAAATGATTAGATTGTGAAGCCTTGCTGATCATTCCTCCCATTCATACGAGTGTTGTGGATTTATTTTGTGTTTCCTCCTCGTTCTGCGTCTTCTGGGTCCAGCACTACTCAAGTTCAGCCCGGGGGAACTGACAGACACTTTCCAAATTGTACAAGTACGTGTCTGCCAAGCGGCTGGCTCACGGCGCTCCGGCCAGGCAGGGGTTAATTCACAGAGAAGCCACTTGGGCATGGGCTTAAAAGACGATAATGAATTTCATATTGTGCCCAATCTACTGCCAGAAATCCCTGGCGTAGTGTATGATTTCATGTAACTCCTCCACATTTCATGGTATATTAACAGATTTACATTTCTTACAAATGTTTCATGTAGTGAGAGATAAAGAACAACTTATTTGCGTGTCGAAAATTTCAAGAAAACAAACTTTGAGGCATTTTCCGCGAGGCCAACCAGTGCCATTGTTGATGATTTGGTTTACTGTCAGAAGGTTTCCTACAAACTATTTTCAGATGATTTGACAGTGTTTGTTGGTGGAGATGACGGTGTTTGTTGGTGAAGAGGACGGTGTTTGTTGGTGAAGATGACAGTGTTTGTTGGTGAAGATGACGGTGTTTGTTGGTGAAGATGATAGTGTTTGTTGGTAGTTTTGATGGGGTTTGGTGGTGGTGATGACGGTGTTTGTTGGTGAAGATGACGGTGTTTCTTGGTGGAGATGACGGTGTTTGTTGGTGGAGATGACGGTGTTTCTTGGTGGAGATGACGGTGTTTCTTGGTGGAGATGACGGTGTTTGTTGGTGAAGATGATAGTGTTTGTTGGTAGATTTGATGGGGTTTCTTGGTGGAGATGACGGTGTTTGTTGGTGAAGATGATGGTGTTTGTTGGTAGTTTTGATGGGGTTTGTTGGTGGAGATGACGGTGTTTGTTGGTGAAGATGACGGTGTTTCTTGGTGGAGATGACGGTGTTTCTTGGTGGAGATGACGGTGTTTCTTGGTGGAGATGACGGTATTTGTTGGTGGAGATAATGGTGTTTCTTGGTGGAGATGACGGTGTTTGTTGGTGAAGATGATAGTGTTTGTTGGTAGATTTGATGGGGTTTCTTGGTGGAGATGACGGTGTTTGTTGGTGAAGATGATGGTGTTTGTTGGTAGTTTTGATGGGGTTTGTTGGTGGAGATGACGGTGTTTGTTGGTGAAGATGACGGTGTTTCTTGGTGGAGATGACGGTATTTGTTGGTGGAGATAATGGTGTTTCTTGGTGAAGATGACGGTGTTTGTTGGTGGAGATGACGGTGTTTGTTGGTGGAGATGACGGTGTTTGTTGGTGGAGATGACGGTGTTTGTTGGTGGAGATGACGGTGTTTCTCGGTGGAGATGACGGTGTTTCTTGGTGAAGAGCACAGTGTTTGTTGGTAGATTTGACAGTGTTTGTTGGTGAAGATGATGGTGTTTGTTGGTGAAGAGGACGGTGTTTGTTGGTAGATTTGACAGTGTTTGTTGGTGAAGATGATGGTGTTTGTTGGTGGAGATGACGGTGTTTGTTGGTGAAGATGACGGTGTTTCTTGGTGGAGATGACGGTGTTTCTTGGTGGAAATGACGGTGTTTGTTGGTGGAGAGGACGGTGTTTGTTGGTGGAGAGGACGGTGTTTGTTGGTGAAGAGGACAGTGTTTGTTGGTAGATTTGACAGTGTTTGTTGGTGAAGATGATGGTGTTTGTTGGTGTAGATGACGGTGTTTGTTGGTAGTTTTGATGGGGTTTCTTGGTGGAGATGACGGTGTTTGTTGGTGGAGATGATGGGGTTTGTTGGTGGAGATGATGGGGTTTGTTGGTGGAGATGACGGTGTTTGTTGGTGAAGATGACGGTGTTTCTTGGTGGAGATGACGGTTTTTGTTGGTGGAGATGATGGTGTTTGTTGGTGAAGATGATGGTGTTTGTTGGTAGATTTGACGGGGTTTGTTGGTGGAGATGATAGTGTTTGTTTGGATGGAGAGGACGGTGTTTGTTGGTGGACAGGACGGTGTTTGTTGGTGTTTGTAGATTTGATGGGGTTTCTCGGTGGAGATGACGGTGTTTCTTGGTGAAGAGCACAGTGTTTGTTGGTAGATTTGACAGTGTTTGTTGGTGAAGATGATGGTGTTTGTTGGTGAAGAGGACGGTGTTTGTTGGTAGATTTGATGGTGTTTGTTGGTGAAGATGATGGTGTTTGTTGGTGGAGATGACGGTGTTTGTTGGTGAAGATGATGGTGTTTCTTGGTGGAGATGACAGTGTTTCTTGGTGGAAATGACGGTGTTTGTTGGTGGAGATGACGGTGTTTGTTGGTGGAGAGGACGGTGTTTGTTGGTGAAGAGGACAGTGTTTGTTGGTAGATTTGACAGTGTTTGTTGGTGAAGATGATGGTGTTTGTTGGTGAAGATGACGGTGTTTGTTGGTAGATTTGACGGTGTTTGTTGGTGAAGATGACGGTGTTTGTTGGTAGATTTGATGGGGTTTCTTGGTGGAGATGACGGTGTTTGTTGGTGGAGATGACGGTGTTTGTTGGTAGTTTTGATGGGGTTTCTTGGTGGAGATGATAGTGTTTGTTGGTGGATTTGATGGTGTTTGTTGGTGAAGATGATGGTGTTTGTTGATAGATTTGATGGGGTTTCTTGGTGGAGATGATAGTGTTTGTTGGTGGAGAGGACAGTGTTTGTTGGTGGACAGGACGGTGTTTGTTGGTGTTTGTAGATTTGATGGGGTTTCTTTGTGGAGATGATGATGTTTGTTGGTGAAGATGAGAGTGTTTATGGATTTGATGGTGTTTGTTGGTGAAGATGACAGTGTTTGTTGGTAGATTTGATGGGGTTTCTTGGTGGAGATGATGGTGTTTGTTGGTGGAGATGACGCGTTTGTTAGTGAAGATGACGGTGTTTGTTGGTAGATTTGATGGGGTTTCTTTGTGGAGATGATGGTGTTTGTTGGTGAAGATGAGAGTGTTTGTGGATTTGATGGTGTTTGTTGGTGAATTTGATGGTGTTTGTTGGTGGAGAGGACGGTGTTTGTTTGTGAAGATGACAGTGTTTGTTGGTAGATTTGATGGGGTTTCTTGGTGGAGATGGCAGTGTTTGTTGGTGGAGATGACGTGTTTGTTGGTGAAGATGATGGTGTTTGTTGATAGATTTGATGGGGTCTCTTGGTGGAGATGATGACAGTGTTTGTTGATGGAGATGACGTGTTTTTTGGTAGATTTGATGGGGTTTCTTTGTGGAGATGATGGTGTTTGTTGGTGAAGATGATGGTGTTTGTGGATTTGATGGTGTTTGTTGGTGAATTTGATGGTGTTTGTTGGTGGAGAGGATGGTGTTTGTTGGTGAAGATGACAGTGTTTGTTGGTAGATTTGATGGATTTTCTTGGTGGAGATGACGTGTTTGTTGGTGGAGATGACGGTGTTTGTTGATAGATTTGATGGGGTCTCTTGGTGGAGATGATGACAGTGTTTGTTGGTGGAGATGACGTGTTTGTTGGTAGATTTGATGGATTTTCTTGGTGGAGATGGCAGTGTTTGTTGGTGGAGATGACGGTGTTTGTTGATAGATTTGATGGGGTCTCTTGGTGGAGATGATGACAGTGTTTGTTGGTGGAGATGACGTGTTTGTTGGTAGATTTGATGGATTTTCTTGGTGGAAATGGCAGTGTTTGTTGGTGGAGATGACGGTGTTTGTTGATAGATTTGATGGGGTCTCTTGGTGGAGATGATGACAGTGTTTGTTGGTGGAGATGACGTGTTTTTTGGTAGATTTGATGGGGTTTCTTTGTGGAGATGATGGTGTTTGTTGGTGAAGATGACAGTGTTTGTTGGTAGATTTGATGGTGTTTGTTGGTGGATTTGATGGTGTTTGTTGGTGGATTTGATGGTGTTTGTTGGTGGATTTGATGGTGTTTGTTGGTAGATTTGATGGTGTTTGTTGGTAGATTTGATGGTGTTTGTTGGTAGATTTGATGGTGTTTGTTGGTGGAGATGATGGTGTTTGTTGGTGGAGATGATGGTGTTTGTTGGTGGAGATGATGGTGTTTGTTGGTGGAGATGGCGGTGTTTGTTGGTGGAGATGGCGGTGTTTGTTGGTAGTTTTGATGGTGTTTGTTGGTGGAGATGATGGTGTTTGTTGGTGGAGATGGCGGTGTTTGTTGGTAGTTTTGATGGTGTTTGTTGGTGGAGATGACGTGTTTGTTGGTAGTTTTGATGGTGTTTGTTGGTAGTTTTGATGGTGTTTGTTGGTGGAGATGACGTGTTTGTTGGTGGATTTGATGGTGTTTGTTGGTGGAGATGGCGGTGTTTGTTGGTAGTTTTGATGGTGTTTGTTGGTGGAGATGGCGGTGTTTGTTGGTAGTTTTGATGGTGTTTGTTGGTGGAGATGACGTGTTTGTTGGTAGTTTTGATGGTGTTTGTTGGTAGTTTTGATGGTGTTTGTTGGTGGAGATGATGTGTTTGTTGGTGGATTTGATGGTGTTTGTTGGTGGATTTGATGGTGTTTGTTGGTGGATTTGATGGTGTTTGTTGGTGGAGATGACGTGTTTGTTGGTGGATTTGATGGTGTTTGTTGGTGGATTTGATGGTGTTTGTTGGTGGATTTGATGGTGTTTGTTGGTGGAGATGACGTGTTTGTTGGTGGATTTGATGGTGTTTGTTGGTGGATTTGATGGTGTTTGTTGGTGAAATTGAGCCTTGAGGGGTCCACACACAGGCTGAACTATATCTTATCCCAGACGAGTCTTAAAGGAAGAAGTCTGGATGGGGTGACAGGGAGGTCTTTATTACTCCTTTAGTCAGGAAAGGCCTCTCTTGGGCTCCTGAGAGTTCTGTAAAGGGACACGGAGGATCTTGGGGCCTTCTCCCTTTGTTCAATGTTCTCAGATAGTCCGATGATCTTGTCCAGCACGGCATGTGTGGTGCCGTTTCTTGCATGACTGCTTAGTGACCAATCACCGGACAAGCCACCAATTTTTTAAACTATTTCACCGAAAACAAAATTCACAATACTATTAAAGTTAAGGTGTGTAATGGGAACCAAGCCACCAACTCTTCTCCACCTTATGTGATGGCCCAATCTGCCCACATGTGGCCAATCCTAGCAACGGGTCAAATTGGGCAGATATTGGCACAGGTGACCTGTGATGTCATCGGGAAAGTGGACACAACCTGCAAGACCCTCAGATATACACTGATGTGAGATGTCGGGAATATCTGAGCAGATGGCGGTTCCTCTCAGAAATGTGGTTGGCTCTTATCGGGGCCGATTGTTTCTGGAGATTTACAATGACATTTATTGGCCGGTGATTGTAGGGGAACATTCGTTTGTGCTCCTTGAAATCAGAGATGATTTGATGAGCTCAGAGATGTTATATGGAGATTTACATCCTAACAACACTCTCCATCTACACAGGGAAAGTGGAATTTCCGAGACGTCGTTTCTGGGCTCACACAATACATTCAGATGGATATGAAATGCCTGAGACGTGTATCAGGGGTAACATGGGGGTTACTGAGGACTCATCACATTATAATGTCCACGCGGACACGTCGTCCATCTTCCATCACACCGGGCTGCAATAGGTTGTCAGGCTGGTCAGAATCCAGATTGCATTTCCAATGATGTCTCCACATTCTGCAGATATAAAGATATAAATTAGATTTTGTGAGGAACGTTTTGTCTTCTGCGATCCGAGGAGAAGCTGCATGCGTTCCCACAACACGCCGGAGGCTGCGGCTTCCCATGTCCGGTGATTTCAATGATCCGGCTGGATGTCGGCTGGAATTCAGGAGATGGAAAACCTACAATTGAAGGATTATCCAATATGTTCTTAGCAGTATCTCAGGGCAGAGGATGAGCCGTGCCAGACCCGGCACAGAAGGGGCCCGCAGTGCCCAAGACACCCAGGAGAGGGCCCTCTCTGAGATCAGATCACTCAGATCTTCTTCATTAAGAATCCAGATAAGAAATCAGGTGACATAGTTACCCAATAACTGGGCAAAGAGTGGTCATCATACACACAACATTTTCAAAAGTATTGGGACGTCAGCCTTTACACACACATGACCTTTAATTGCATCCCATGCTTAGTTCCAGTGAAGGGAACTCTTAAGGCATCAGCATACCAAGACATGTTGGACAACTTCATTTTGGGGACGGCCCCTTCCTGTTCCAACATGACTGCACATCAGTGCACAAAGCAAGGTCCATAAAGACATGGATGGGCGAGTTTGGGGTGGAGGAACTTGACTGGCCTGCACAGAGTCCTGACCCCAACCCCATAGAACACCTTTGGGATGAATTAGAGCAGAGACTGCAAGCCAGGCCTTCTCATCCAATATCAGTGCCTGACCTCACAAATGCTCTTCTGGAAGAATGGTCAAACATTCCCATAGACACCCTCCTAAACCTCGTGGACGGCCTTCCCAGAAGAGGTGAAGCTGTTATAGCTGTAAAGGGTCAACTCAATATTGAACCCTCCGGACTAATGCCGCGTACACACGATCGGAATTCTCGTCGGAAAAGACTCTGACGGTTTTTCCGACGGAATTCCGCTCAAGCTGTGTTGCCTACACACGGTCACACCAAATTCCGACGGTCAATAACACAGCGGCATAAAACACGTTCGACTGCACTATAAAAAGGGAAGTTTAATGCTTCCGAGCATGCGTCGAATTGTTTCTGAGCATGCGTCGGAATTTTGCGTGTCGGAATTGCCTACACACGATAGGAAAATCCGATAGAAAGGTTTTCCGTCGGAAAAATTGAGAACAGGTTCTCAATTCAAAGTCCGTCGGGCGTACACACGGTCGGAAAATCCGATGAAAGGCTCCCATTGGACTGTTTCCATCGGAAATTCCGACCGTGTGTTCGCGCCATAAGACTGGAGTGTCATTAAAGTTCATGTGTGTGTAAAGGCAGGTGTCCCAATACTTTTGGCATTATCATGTATATATATATAAGTCCCCTTTCTGGATGATGGATGTACTGCACATGTCCCCCCATAAATTCCAACATTGATCAGACAGGAGATAGAGAGATACAAAGTAACATTGTTTATAAAAACATTGATCAGACAGGAGATAGAGAGATACAAAGTAACATTGTTTATAAACATTGATCAGACAGGAGATAGAGAGGTACAAAGTAACATTGTTTATAAACATTGATCAGACGGGAGATAGAGAGATACGAAGTAACATTGTTTATAAACATTGATCAGACGGGAGATAGAGAGATACAAAGTAACATTGTTTATAAACATTGATCAGACGGGAGATAGAGAGATACAAAGTAACATTGTTTATAAACATTGATCAGACGGGAGATAGAGAGATACGAAGTAACATTGTTTATAAACATCGTTCGGATGGGAGATAGAGAGGTACAAAGTAACATTGTTTATAAACATCGATCAGACTGAATAAAAATGCCAATCACAGCTCAGTGTGCACGGCTCATATTCTGCCATGAATATATTACAGGGAATCGGAGAGAAGGTCGTGGCTTTGGATTGGGTGGTAATGTTGAGTCGGTTAGTGTTCGGATTGTTGGGTGTCTGGCGGTATTTGTGAAGGGTTATCTGTGACGTCAGATGTTCTCTGTACAGATTTCTGTTATGGAGAAGGAAATTCCAATATGAAGAAGCCACGATGCTTTGATGCTTATTTTCCACAGCTGACGACTCGGCAGTGGCATCACGAATGCGATTCCTTCCATTGTACGTCGTATTCTCTGGATTCACAGGTTGCAGATTTACAATATTGTGTTTGTTGTTTTGGGTTTATCAGCATTTCTAGGTCGGAGTTCTTTTGGGGGGGGGGGGGGTGCAGCACAGAAAGGGTTATTGGGGGGGGGGGGGTAATTCCCGGGCGGCTCCTGTATCTAGCAGATAAGTGTGATAATGGTGAGCAGATGTTCCGGGCTCTCTGCCATGCCGGACTCCCCCCATCACCGGAGTCCGCTCAGCTTCCTGGAGAGCGAATGTGTCGGTGGAGGCGACAGAATACTGGGAGGGAGGGATTAGGAGGAACTATCCAATTATAGGGGTGATTGCCATGTCACCGGGGTAACTATTGTACTTGTGGGGTAGTTATGACTTCCATGGGAGGTGGAGTGGTACGTTGTCCACCAGACATGATCACGTGTATACAGCACAGGGCAGTATGTGTATATAGTATGGGGTGGTAGGGGGTATTAGTGGGAGCACAGGCCGGGGTATTTGTGGGTGGTATTAGTTGGAGCAAGGATGGTGGTCTAAAGGGTGGGGGTATTATTGGTAAGGAGTAATTTAGGGATTGGTTGGGGGTCTTAGCAAGGGCGGGGAGAGGGAGTCTTAGCTGGTATGGCGCCTAGTGGGGGTAATATTGTGTTGGGGTATTAGTTTTAGTGAAAGTGGGGTATTAGTGGTGGGGGAGGAAGTAGTTTGGCTGTTGAGTTATTGGTATTAATTAGGATGATCTGGGTTAGGTGGGGGGTATTAGTGGGACCTGTTAGCAGTGGCAGAGGTGTGGGTATTTCTGAGGGGTATTAGGGTGTTGGGGTGGGGTGGTCTTAGTTTGGGTAGAGGGCATTAGTAGGGACAATGGGGATATTAATTGAGCCTGAGAGTATTACTGGTGACAGGGGGTATTACTGGGGGATTGGTGAGAAGAATTAGTGATGATGGTGTTTTTTAATGAGGCTGAGGGGGTATTAGTGGTGACAGGGGGATAACGGTGGGAGATATTAGTGGGGATGGGGGGTATTAGGGGTGACAAGGGGTGTTGGTGGGGATGGGGTATTAAGAGGAGATGGCTGGGTGGTAATGGTGGGGGTATTAGTGGGGATTGTTGGGTGGTAATGGTAGGAGATATTTGTGAAGGTGGGTGGTATTAGTTCAGGTGGGGGTATAAGTGAGGATGAGGGAAGTATTAATGATAGAGAAGGGGGTAATGATGGGGGTATTAGTGGGGATTGCTGGGTGGTAATAGTGGGGGTATTAGTGGGGATGGGAGTATTAGTGGGGATTGTTGGGTAGTAATAGTGGGGGTATTAGTGGGGATGGGGGGTATTAGTGGGGATTGTTGGGTAGTAATGGTGGGGGATATTTGTGAATGTAGGTGGTATTAGTTGAGGTGGGGGTATTAGTGGGGATGGGGGTTATTATTGATGGAGAAGGGGGTAATGGTGGGGGTATTAGTGAGGATGGTTGGGTGGTAATGGTGGGAGATATTTGTGAAGGTGGGTGGTATTATGAACCCCCTAAAACCCTGGAAAGACCACTAGTACCTAGGATAGCCCCCAGAGACACCCCTCCCCCAGGACCCCCTCCCAACACCCTGAAGAGCCCCCCGTCCCCAGAACCCTGGAAATTCAAACTCAATATATAAGATAGCCCCTTCCTAAAGCACCATGGACATCCCCTCCCCCCAGGACCATGGACAGTCTCCCTCCCTGGGGGTCTTATCTGCCTAGGTGCCCCCCCCCCCCCTGGTGGGGTAATACCTCGGACAGCTTTATGTAGTAGGAAGGAAAGAAGAGCAGACCTGTGTACATTCCTGTCTGACGCTCACAATATAAATCTGAGTGTGGAGCCAGAAATCCAGGACTGCGAGGAAACCGATCGAGATAAGACGCCAGAGGAGACGGCGGCGTGCGCTGACCATACAAAGGAGACGGGACCCTTATATATGGTGTAACACCCGCAAATCGGCACATAGGTTTTAAATGTTGGGGTATGATCCTGGTATGGTGGGGTATAAATACTGGGGTATGATCCTGGTATGGTGGGGTATAAATATTGGGGTGTGATCCTGGTATGGTGGGGTATAAATACTGGGGTATGATCCTGGTATGGTGGGGTATAAATACTGGGGTGTGATCCTGGTATGGTGGGGTATAAATACTGGGGTATGATCCTGGTATGGTGGGGTATAAATACTGGGGTATGATCCTGGTATAGTGGGGTATTAATACTGGGGTATGATCCTGGTATGGTGGGGTATAAATACTGGGGTATGATCCTGGTATGGCGGGGTATAAATACTGGGGTTTGATCCTGGTATGGTGGGGTATAAATACTGGGGTTTGATCCTGGTATGGTGGGGTATAAATACTGGGGTATGATTCTGGTAAGGTGGGGTATAAATACTGTGGTATGATCCTGGTATGGTGGGGTACAAATACTGGGGTATGATCCTGGTATGGTGGGGTATAAATACTGCGGTATGATCCTGGTATGGTGGGGTATAAATACTGGGGTGTGATCCTGGTATGGTGGAGTATAGATACTGGGGTTTGATCCTGGTATGGTTCGGTATAAATACTGGGGTATGATTCTGGTAAGGTGGGGTATAAATACTGTGGTATGATCCTGGTATGGTGGGGTACAAATACTGGGGTATGATCCTGGTATGGTGGGGTATAAATACTGTGGTATGATCCTGGTATGGTGAGGTATAAATACTGGGGTGTGATCCTGGTATGGTGGGGTATAAATACTGGTGTGATCCTGGTATGGTGAGGTATAAATACTGGGGTATGATTCTGGTATGGTGGGGTATAAATACTGGGGTGTGATCCTGGTATGGTGGGGTATAAATACTGGGGTATGATCCTGGTATGGTGGGGTATAAATACTGGTGTGATCCTGGTATGGTGGGGTATAAATACTGGGGTATGATCCTGGTATGGTGAGGTATAAATACTGGGGTATGATCCTGGTATGGCGGGGTATAAATACTGGTGTGATCCTGGTATGGCGGGGTATAAATACTGGGGTATGATCCTGGTATGGCGGGGTATAAATACTGGGGTATGATCCTGGTATGGCGGGGTATAAATACTGGGGTATGATCCTGGTATGGCGGGGTATAAATACTGGGGTATGTTCCTGGTATGGTGGGGTATAAATACTGGTGTGATCCTGGTATGGCGGGGTATAAATACTGGGGTATGATCCTGGTATGGCGGGGTATAAATACTGGGGTTTGATTCTGGTATGGTGGGGTATAAATACTGGGGTATGATGCTGGAATGGTGGGGTATAAATACTGGGGTATGATGCTGGAATGGTGGGGTATAAATACTGGGGTATGATCCTGGTATGGCAGAGTATAAATACTGGGGTATGATGCTGGTATGGTGAGGTATAAATACTGGGGTATGATCCTCGTATGGTGAGGTATAAATACTGGGGTATGATGCTGGTATGGCGGGGTATACATACTGGGGTATGATCCTGGTATGGGGGGTATAAATACTGGGGTGTGATCCTGTATGGTGGGGTATAAATACTGGGGTATGATGCTGGTAGGGTGGGGTATAAATACTAGGGTATGATCCTCGAATGGTGAGGTATAAATACTGGGGTATGATCCTGGTATGGTGGGGTATAAATACTGGGGTATGATCCTGGTATGGCGGGGTATAAATACTGGGGTATGATCCTGGTATGGCTGAGGTATAAATACTGGGGTATGATTCTGGTATGGTGGGGTATAAATACTGGGGTATGATGCTGGTATGGTGGGGTATAAATACTGGGGTATGATGCTGGAATGGTGGGGTATAAATACTGGGGTATGATCCTGGTATGGTGGGGTATAAATACTGGGGTATGATGCTGGTATGGTGGGGTATAAATACTGGGGTATGATCCTGGAATGGTGGGTATAAATACTGGGGTATGATCCTGGTATGATGGGGTATAAATACTGGGGTATGATCCTGGTATGGTGGGGTATAAATACTGGGGTATGATGCTGGAATGGTGGGGTATAAATACTGGTGTATGATCCTGGTATGGTGGGGTATAAATACTGGGGTATGATGCTGGTATGGTGGGGTATAAATACTGGGGTGATCCTGGTATGGTGGGGTATAAATACTGGGGTATGATCCTGGAATGGTGGGGTATAAATACTGGGGTGCGATCCTGGTATGGTGGGGTATAAATACTAGGGAATGATTCTGGTATGGTGGGGTATAAATACTGGGGTATGATCCTGGTATGGCAGAGTATAAATACTGGGGTATGATCCTGGTATGGTGGGGTATAAATACTGGGGTGTGATCCTGGTATGGTGGGGTATAAATACTGGGGTATGATCCTGGTATGGTGGGGTATAAATACTGGGGTATGATCCTGGTATGGCGGGGTATAAATACTGGGGTATGATCCTGGTATGGCGGGGTATAAATACTGGGGTATGATCCTGGTATGGCGGGGTAAAAATACTGGGGTATGATGCTGGTATGGTGGGGTATAAATACTGGGGTATGATCCTCGAATGGTGTGGTATAAATACTGGGGTATGATGCTGGTATGGTGGGGTATAAATACTGGGGTATGATGCTGGTATGGTGGGGTATAAATACTGGGGTATGATCCTGGTATGGTGGGGTATAAATACTGGGGTATGATCCTGGAATGGTGGGTATAAATACTGGGGTGTGATGCTGGTATGGTGGGGGTATAAATACTGGGGTATGATCCTGGTATGGTGGGGTATAAATACTGGGGTATGATCCTGGTATGGTGGGGTATAAATACTGGGGTATGATCCTGGTATGGTGGGGTATAAATACTGGGGTATGATCCTGGTATGGTGGGGTATAAATACTGGGGTATGATCCTGGTATGGCGGGTATAAATACTGGGGTGTGATCCTGGTATGGTGGGGTATAAATACTGGTGTGATCCTGGTATGGCGGGGTATAAATACTGGGGTATGATCCTGGTATGGTGGGGTATAAATACTGGGGTGTGATCCTGGTATGGCGGGGTATAAATACTGGGGTATGATCCTCGTATGGTGGGGTATAAATACTGGTATGGTGGGGTATAAATACTGGGGTATGATGCTGGAATGGTGGGGTATAAATACTGGGGTGTGATCCTGGTATGGCTGGGTATAAATACTGGGGTATGATGCTGGATGGTGGGGGATCTGGTACTGGGGTATGATCCTCGAATGGTGGGGTATAAATACTGGGGTGCGATCCTGGTATGGTGGGGTATAAATACTGGGGTATGATCCTGGTATGGTGGGGTATAAATACTGGGGTATGATCCTGGTATGGCAGGGGTATAAATACTGGGGTATGATCCTGGTAAGGTGGATCAGATGGACCTGGTTATGGTGGGGTATAAATACTGGGGTATGATCCTGGTATGGCAGTGTATAAATACTGGGGTATGATCCTGGTATGGTGGGGTATAAATACTGGGGTGTGATCCTGGTATGGTGGGGTATAAATACTGGGGTATGATCCTGGTATGGTGGGGTATAAATACTGGGGTTTGATCCTGGTATGGTGGGGTATAAATACTGGGGTATGATCCTGGTATGGTGGGGTATAAATACTGGGGTATGATCCTGGTATGGCATGGGGGTATAAATACTGGGGTGTGATCCTGGTATGGTGGGGTATAAATACTGGGGGGGTAAATATAAATACTGGGGTATGATCCTGGTATGGTGGGGTATAAATACTGGGGTATGATCCTGGTATGGTGGGGTATAAATACTGGGGTGTGATCCTGGTATGGTGGGGTATAAATACTGGGGTATGATCCTGGTATGGCAAAAGGGTATAAATACTGGGGTATGATCCTGGTATGGTGGGGTATAAATACTGGGGGTATGATCCTGGTATGGTGGGGTATAAATACTGGGGTATGATCCTGGTATGGTGGGGTATAAATACTGGGGATCCTGGTGATCCTGGGGGTATCCTGGTATGGGGTATAAATACTGGGGTATGATCCTGGTATGGTGGGTATAAATACTGGGGTATGATCCTGGTATGGTGGAGTATAAATACTGGGGTATGATGCTGGTATGGTGGGGTATAAATACTGGGGTATGATCCTGGTATGGTGGGGTATAAATACTGGGGTATGATGCTGGAATGGTGGGGTATAAATACTGGGGTGTGATCCTGGTATGGCAGAGTATAAATACTGGGGTATGATGCTGGAATGGTGGGGTATAAATACTGGGGTGTGATCCTGGTATGGCAGAGTATAAATACTGGGGTATGATGCTGGTATGGTGGGGTATAAATACTGGGGTATGATCCTGGTATGGTGAGGTATAAATACTGGGGTATGATCCTGGTATGGTGGGGTATAAATACTGGGGTATGATCCTGGTATGGTGGGGTATAAATACTGGGGTATGATCCTCGAATGGTGAGGTATAAATACTGGGGTGTGATCCTGGTATGGCGGGGTATAAATACTGGGGTATGATCCTGGTATGGTGGGGTATAAATACTGGGGTGTGATCCTGGTATGGCGGGGTATAAATACTGGGGTATGATCCTGGTATGGTGGGGTATAAATACTGGTGTGATCCTGGTATGGCGGGGTATAAATACTGGGGTATGATCCTGGTATGGTGGGGTATAAATACTGGTGTGATCCTGGTATGGCGGGGTATAAATACTGGGGTATGATCCTGGTATGGTGGGGTATAAATACTGGGGTACGATCCTGGTATAGCAGAGTATAAATACTGGGGTTTGATTCTGGTATGGTGGGGTTTAAATACTGGGGTATGATCCTGGTATGGCAGAGTATAAATACTGGGGTATGATGCTGGAATGGTGGGGTATAAATACTGGGGTGTGATCCTGGTATGGCAGAGTATAAATACTGGGGTATGATGCTGGTATGGTGGGGTATAAATACTGGGGTATGATCCTCGAATGGTGAGGTATAAATACTGGGGGTATGATGCTGGAATGGTGGGGTATACATACTGGGGTATGATGCTGGAATGGTGGGGTATAAATACTGGGGTATGATGCTGGAATGGTGGGGTATAAATACTGGGGTGTGATCCTGGTATGGCAGAGTATAAATACTGGGGTATGATGCTGGAATGGTGGGGTATAAATACTGGGGTGTGATCCTGGTATGGCAGAGTATAAATACTGGGGTATGATGCTGGAATGGTGGGGTTTAAATACTGGGGTGTGATCCTGGTATGGCAGAGTATAAATACTGGGGTATGATGCTGGTATGGTGGGGTATAGATACTGGGGTATGATCCTCGAATGGTGAGGTATAAATACTGGGGTGCGATCCTGGTATGGTGGGGTATAAATACTGGGGTGTGATCCTGGTATGGTGGGGTATAAATACTGGGGTATGATCCTGGTATGGTGGGGTATAAATACTGGGGTGTGATCCTGGTAAGGTGGGGTATAAATACTGGTGTGATCCTGGTATGGTGGGGTATAAATACTGGGGTATGATCCTGGTATGGCAGAGTATAAATACTGGGGTATGATGCTGGTATGGTGGGGTATAAATACTGGGGTATGATCCTGGTATGGTGGGGTATAAATACTGGGGTATGATCCTGGTATGGTGGGGTATAAATACTGGGGTGTGATCCTGGTATGGTGGGGTATAAATACTGGGGTATGATCCTGGTATGGTGGGGTATAAATACTGGGGTATGATCCTGGTATGGCAGAGTATAAATACTGGGGTAT
Organism: Lithobates sylvaticus; assembly: GCA_028564925.1. NCBI lineage: Eukaryota > Metazoa > Chordata > Amphibia > Anura > Ranidae > Lithobates > Lithobates sylvaticus. The sequence continues at coordinate 1,529,821 of CM053031.1, read as the reverse complement.
GATGCTGGAATGGTGGGGTATAAATACTGGGGTGTGATCCTGGTATGGCAGAGTATAAATACTGGGGTATGATGCTGGAATGGTGGGGTTTAAATACTGGGGTATGATCCTGGTATGGCTGAGTATAAATACTGGGGTATGATGCTGGTATGGTGGGGTATAGATACTGGGGTATGATCCTCGAATGGTGAGGTATAAATACTGGGGTGCGATCCTGGTATGGTGGGGTATAAATACTGGGGTATGATCCTGGTATGGTGGGGTATAAATACTGGGGTATGATCCTGGTATGGTGGGGTATAAATACTGGGGTGTGATCCTGGTAAGGTGGGGTATAAATACTGGTGTGATCCTGGTATGGTGGGGTATAAATACTGGGGTATGATCCTGGTATGGCAGAGTATAAATCCTGGGGTATGATGCTGGTATGGTGGGGTATAAATACTGGGGTATGATCCTGGTATGGTGGGGTATAAATACTGGGGTGTGATCCTGGTATGGTGGGGTATAAATACTGGGGTATGATCCTGGTATGGTGGGGTATAAATACTGGGGTATGATCCTGGTATGGTGGGGTATAAATACTGGGGTGTGATCCTGGTATGGTGAGGTATAAATACTGGGGTATGATGCTGGAATGGTGGGGTATAAATACTGGGGTATGATGCTGGAATGGTGGGGTATAAATACTGGGGTATGATGCTGGAATGGTGGGGTATAAATACTGGGGTGTGATCCTGGTATGGCAGAGTATAAATACTGGGGTATGATGCTGGTATGGTGGGGTATAAATACTGGGGTATGATCCTCGAATGGTGAGGTATAAATACTGGGGTGTGATGCTGGTATGGTGGGGTATAAATACTGGGGTATGATCCTGGTATGGTGGGGTATAAATACTGGGGTATGATCCTGGTATGGTGGGGTATAAATACTGGGGTATGATCCTGGTATGGTGGGGTATAAATACTGGGGTGTGATCCTGGTATGGGGGGGTATAAATACTGGGGTATGATCCTGGTATGGTGAGGTATAAATACTGGGGTATGATCCTGGTATGGTGGGTATAAATACTGGGTATGATCCTGGTATGGTGGGGTATAAATACTGGGGTATGATCCTGGTATGGTGGGGTATAAATACTGGGGTGTGATCCTGGTATGGCAGAGTATAAATACTGGGGTATGATGCTGGTATGGTGGGGTATAAATACTGGGGTATGATCCTGGTATGGTGAGGTATAAATACTGGGGTATGATCCTGGTATGGTGGGGTATAAATACTGGGGTATGATCCTGGTATGGTGGGGTATAAATACTGGGGTATGATCCTGGTATGGTGGGGTATAAATACTGGGGTATGATCCTGGTATGGTGGGGTATAAATACTGGGGTATGATCCTGGTATGGCGGGGTATAAATACTGGGGTATGATCCTGGTATGGTGGGGTATAAATACTGGGGTATGATCCTGGTATGGTGGGGTATAAATACTGGGGTATGATCCTGGTATGGTGGGTATAAATACTGGGGTGTGATCCTGGTATGGTGGGGTATAAATACTGGTGTGATCCTGGTATGGCGGGGTATAAATACTGGGGTATGATCCTGGTATATGGTGGGGTATAAATACTGGGGTACGATCCTGGTATAGCTGAGTATAAATACTGGGGTTTGATGCTGGTATGGTGGGGTTTAAATACTGGGGTATGATCCTGGTATGGCAGGGTATAAATACTGGGGTATGATGCTGGAATGGTGGGGTATAAATACTGGGGTATGATCCTGGTATGTAAATACTGGGGTGCAGGGTATAAATACTGGGGTATGATCCTGGTATGGTGGGGTATAAATACTGGGGTATGATCCTGGTATGGTGGGTATAAATACTGGGTATGATGCTGGAATGGTGGGGTATAAATACTGGGGTATGATCCTGGTATGGCAGAGTATAAATACTGGGGTATGATGCTGGAATGGTGGGGTATAAATACTGGGGTATGATCCTGGTATGGAGGGTATAAATACTGGGGTATGATGCTCCTGGAATGGTGGGGTATAAATACTGGGGTGTGATCCTGGTATGGCAGAGTATAAATACTGGGGTATGATGCTGGAATGGTGGGGTATAAATACTGGGGTATGATCCTGGTATGGAGGGGTATAAATACTGGGGTATGATCTGGTATGGTGGGGTATAAATACTGGGGTATGATCCTCGAATGGTGAGGTATAAATACTGGGGTATGATCCTGGTATGGAGGGGTATAAATACTGGGGTGTGATCCTGGTATGGTGGGGTATAAATACTGGGGTATGATCCTGGTATGGTGGGGTATAAATACTGGGGTATGATCCTGGTATGGTGGGGTATAAATACTGGGGTATGATCCTGGTATGGTGGGTATAAATACTGGGGTATGATCCTGGTATGGCAGAGTATAAATACTGGGGTATGATCCTGGTATGGTGGGTATAAATACTGGGGTATGATCCTGGTATGGCTGGGTATAAATACTGGGGTGTGATCCTGGTATGGTGGGGTATAAATACTGGGGTATGATCCTGGTATGGTGGGGTATAAATACTGGGGTATGATCCTGGTATGGTGGGGTATAAATACTGGGGTATGATCCTGGTATGGTGGGGTATAAATACTGGGGTATGATCCTGGAATGGTGGGGTATAAATACTGGGGTATGATGCTGGTATGGTGGGGTATAAATACTGGGGTATGATGCTGGTATGGTGGGGTATAAATACTGGGGTATGATCCTGGTATGGCTGGGTATAAATACTGGGTATGATCCTGGTATGGTGGGGTATAAATACTGGGGTATGATCCTGGTATGGTGGGGTATAAATAAATACTGGGGTGTGATCCTGGTATGGCAGAGTATAAATACTGGGGTATGATCCTGGTATGGTGGGGTATAAATACTGGGGTATGATCCTGGAATGGTGGGGTATAAATACTGGGGTATGATCCTGGTATGGTGGGGTATAAATACTGGGGTGTGATCCTGGTATGGTGGGGTATAAATACTGGGGTATGATCCTGGTATGGTGGGGTATAAATACTGGGGTGTGATCCTGGTATGGTGGGGTATAAATACTGGTGTGATCCTGGTATGGTGGGGTATAAATACTGGGGTTTGATCCTGGTATGGCAGAGTATAAATACTGGGGTATGATGCTGGTATGGTGGGGTATAAATACTGGGGTATGATCCTGGTATGGTGGGGTATAAATACTGGGGTATGATCCTGGTATGGTGGGGTATAAATACTGGGGTGTGATCCTGGTATGGTGGGGTATAAATACTGGGGTATGATCCTGGTATGGTGGGGTATAAATACTGGGGTATGATCCTGGTATGGTGGGGTATAAATACTGGGGTGTGATCCTGGTATGGTGGGGTATAAATACTGGGGTGTGATCCTGGTGGGGTATAAATACTGGGGTATGATCCTGGTATGGTGGGGTATAAATACTGGGGTGATCCTGGTATGGTGAGGTATAAATACTGGGGTATGATCCTGGTATGGGGGGTATAAATACTGGGGTATGATCCTGGTATGGTGGGTATAAATACTGGGGTATGATCCTGGTATGGTGGGGTATAAATACTGGGGTATGATCCTGGTATGGTGGGGTATAAATACTGGGGTGTGATCCTGGTATGGTGGGGTATAAATACTGGGGTATGATCCTGGTATGGTGGGGTATAAATACTGGGGTATGATCCTGGTATGGCAGGGTATAAATACTGGGGTATGATCCTGGTATGGGGGGGTATAAATACTGGGGTATGATCCTGGTATGGTGGGGTATAAATACTGGGGTGTGATCCTGGTATGGTGGGGTATAAATACTGGGGTGTGATCCTGGTATGGTGGGGTATAAATACTGGGGTGTGATCCTGGTATGGTGGGGTATGATGGGTATAAATACTGGTGTATGATCCTGGTATGGTGGGGTATAAATACTGGGGTGTGATCCTGGTATGGCAGAGTATAAATACTGGGGTATGATGCTGGTATGGTGGGGTATAAATACTGGGGTATGATCCTGGTATGGTGGGGTATAAATACTGGGGTATGATCCTGGTATGGTGGGGTATAAATACTGGGGTATGATCCTGGTATGGTGGGGTATAAATACTGGGGTGTGATCCTGGTATGGCAGAGTATAAATACTGGGGTATGATGCTGGTATGGTGGGGTATAAATACTGGGGTATGATCCTGGTATGGCGGGGTATAAATACGGGGGTGTGATCCTGGTATGGCTGAGTATAAATACTGGGGTATGATGCTGGTATGGTGGGGTATAAATACTGGGGTACGATCCTGGTATGGTGGGGTATAAATACTGGGGTATGATCCTGGTATGGCAGAGTATAAATACTGGGGTATGATGCTGGTATGGTGGGGTATAAATACTGGGGTATGATCCTGGTATGGTGGGGTATAAATACTGGGGTATGATCCTGGTATGGTGGGGTATAAATACTGGGGTGTGATCCTGGTATGGTGGGGTATAAATACTGGTGTGATCCTGGTATGGTGGGGTATAAATACTGGGGTATGATCCTGGTATGGCAGAGTATAAATACTGGGGTATGATGCTGGTATGGTGGGGTATAAATACTGGGGTATGATCCTGGTATGGTGGGGTATAAATACTGGGGTATGATCATGGTATGGTGGGGTATAAATACTGGGGTGTGATCCTGGTATGGTGGGGTATAAATACTGGGGTGATCCTGGTATGGTGGGGTATAAATACTGGGGTGTGATCCTGGTATGGCGGGGTATAAATACTGGGGTATGATGGTGGGGTATAAATACTGGGGTATGATACTGGTATGGCAGAGTATAAATACTGGGGTATGATCCTGGTATGGTGGGGTATAAATACTGGGGTGTGATCCTGGTATGGTGAGGTATAAATACTGGGGTGTGATCCTGGTATGGTGGGGTATAAATACTGGTGTGATCCTGGTATGGTGGGGTATAAATACTGGGGTGTGATCCTGGTATGGTGGGGTATAAATACTGGGGTGTGATCCTGGTATGGTGGGGTATAAATACTGGGGTATGATGCTGGTATGGTGGGGTATAAATACTGGGGTATGATCCTGGTATGGTGAGGTATAAATACTGGGGTGTGATCCTGGTATGGTGGGGTATAAATACTGGGGTATGATCCTGGTATGGCAGAGTATAAATACTGGGGTATGATGCTGGTATGGTGGGGTATAAATACTGGGGTATGATCCTGGTATGGTGGGGTATAAATACTGGGGTGTGATCCTGGTACGGTGGGGTATAAATACTGGGGTATGATCCTGGTATGGTGGGGTATAAATCCTGGGGTATGATCCTGGTATGGCAGAGTATAAATAATGGGGTATGATCCTGGTATGGTGGGGTATAAATACTGGTGTGATCCTGGTATGGTGGGGTATAAATACTGGGGTGTGATCCTGGTATGGTGGGGTATAAATACTGGGGTGTGATCCTGGTATGGTGGGGTATAAATACTGCGGTATGATCCTGGTATGGTGGGGTATAAATACTGGGGTGTGATCCTGGTATGGCAGAGTATAAATACTGTGGTATGATCCTGGTATGGTGGGGTATAAATACTGGGGTATGATCCTGGTATGGCGGGGTATAAATACTGGGGTGTGATCCTGGTATGGCAGAGTATAAATACTGGGGTGTGATCCTGGTATGGTGGGGTATAAATACTGGGGTATGATCCTGGTATGGTGGGGTATAAATACTGGGGTATGATCCTGGTATGGCGGGGTATAAATACTGGGGTATGATGCTGGTATAGCAGAGTATAAATACTGGGGTATGATCCTGGTATGGTGGGGTATAAATACTGGGGTATGATCCTGGTATGGCGGGGTATAAATACTGGGGTGTGATCCTGGTATGGTGGGGTATAAATACTGGGGTATGATCCTGGTATGGTGGGGTATAAATACTGGGGTATGATCCTGGTATGGTGGGGTATAAATACTGGGGTATGATCCTGGTATGGCGGGGTATAAATACTGGGGTGTGATCCTGGTATGGCGGGGTATAAATACTGGGGTGTGATCCTGGTATGGCGGGGTATAAATACTGGGGTATGATCCTGGTATGGCGGGGTATAAATACTGGGGTATGATCCTGGTATGGCGGGGTATAAATACTGGGGTATGATCCTGGTATGGGGTGGTATAAATACTGGGGTGTGATCCTGGTATGGTGGGGTATAAATACTGGGGTATGATCCTGGTATGGGGGGTATAAATACTGGGGTATGATGATCCTGGTATGGTGGGGTATAAATACTGGGGTTTGATCCTGGTATGGTGGGGTATAAATACTGGGGTATGATCCTGGTATGGCGGGGTATAAATACTGGGGTATGATCCTGGTATGGTGGGTATAAATACTGGGGTATGATGCTGGTATGGCAGAGTATAAATACTGGGGTATGATCCTGGTATGGTGGGGTATAAATACTGGGGTGTGATCCTGGTATGATGGGGTATAAATACTGGGGTATGATCCTGGTATGGTGGGGTATAAATACTGGGGTATGATCCTGGTATGGCAGAGTATAAATACTGGGGTATGATCCTGGTATGGTGGGGTATAAATACTGGGGTGTGATCCTGGTATGGTGGGGTATAAATACTGGGGTATGATCCTGGTATGGTGGGGTATAAATACTGGGGTATTCCTGTCTCCTCAGCCGACCATCGCAGAACCTTCCAGAGACCATCATAGAACCTTCCAGAGACCATCGCAGAACCTTCCAGAGACCATCATAGAACCTTCCAGAGACCATCACAGAACCTTCCAGAGACCATTGCAAAACCTTCCAGAGACCATCGCAAAACCTCAGCCGACCATCATAGAACTTTCCAGAGACCATCGCAAAACCTTCCAGAGACCATCGCAAAACCTTCCAGAGACCATCGCAAAACCTTCCAGAGACCATCACAGAACCTTCCAGAGACCATCATAGAACCTTCCAGAGACCATCACAGAACCTTCCAGAGACCATCGCAGAACCTTCCAGAGACCATCGCAAAACCTTCCAGAGACCATCCTAGAACCTTCCACAGACCATCATAGAACCTTCCGGAGACCATCGCAAAACCTCAGCCGACCATCATAGAACCTTCCGGAGACCATCATAGAACCTTCCGGAGACCATCGCAAGACCTCAGCCGACCATCATAGAACCTTCCAGAGACCATCACAAAACCTTCCAGAGACCATCATAGAACCTTCCAGAGACCATCGCAAAACCTCAGCCGACCATCATAGAACCTTCCAGAGACCATCACAAAACCTTCCACAGACCAACATAGAACCTTCCAGAAACCATCACAAAACCTCAGCTGACCATCATAGAACTTTCCAGAGACCATCGCAAAACCTTCCAGAGACCATCATAGAACCTTCCAGAGACCATCACAAAACTCAGCTGACCATCATAGAACCTTCCAGAGACCATCATAGAACCTTCCAGAGACCATCATAGAACCTCAGCCGACCATCATAGACCCTTCCAGAGACCATCGCAAAACCTCAGCTGACCATCATAGAACCTTCCAGAGACCATCATAGAACCTCAGCCGACCATCATAGAACCTTCCAGAGACCATCACAAAACCTCAGCTGACCATCATAGAACCTTCCAGAGACCATCATAGAACCTTCCAGAGACCATCATAGAACCTTCCAGAGACCATCACAAAACCTTCCAGAGACCATCATAGAACCTTCCAGAGACCATCACAAAACCTCAGCTGACCATCATAGGACCTTCAGGAGACCACTGCAGAGCCTTCAATAGACCATCACAGAACCTTCTGCAGACCATTAGAGCCTTCCATAGACCATCACAGAACCTTCTGCAGACCATTGCAGAGCCTTCCATAGAGCATCAAAGAACCTTCAGCAGACCATTGCAGAACCTTCCATAGACCATCACAGAATCTTCTGCAGACCATTGGAGAACCTTCCATAGACCATCACAGAACCTTCTGCAGACCATTGCAGAGCCTTCCATAGACCATCACAGAACCTTCTGCAGACCATTGCAGAGCCTTCCATAGACCATCACAGAACCTTCTGCAGACCATTGCAGAGCCTTCCGGAGACCATCACAGAACCTTCTGCAGACCATTGCAGAGCCTTCCATAGACCATCACAGAACCTTCTGCAGACCATTGCAGAGCCTTCCATAGACCACAGAACCTTCTGCAGACCATTGCAGATCCTTCCGGAGACCATCACAGAACCTTCTGCAGACCATTGGAGAACCTTCCATAGACCATCACAGAACCTTCTGCAGACCATTGGAGAGCCTTCCATAGACCATCGCAGAACCTTCTGCAGAACATTGCAGAGCCTTCCATAGATCATCAAATAACCTTCAGCAGACCATTGCAGAGCCTTCCATAGACCATCACAGAACCTTCTGCAGACCATTGCAGAACCTTCCATAGACCATCACAGAACCTTCAGCAGACCATTGCAGAGCCTTCCATAGACCATCACAGAACCTTCAGCAGACCATTGAAGAGCCTTCCATAGACCATCACAGAACCTTCTGCAGACCATTGGAGAACCTTCCATAGACCTTTACAGAACCTTCAGCAGACCATTGGAGAACCTTCCATAGACCATCACAGAACCTTCAGCAGACCATTGCAGAGCCTTCCATAGACCATCACAGAACCTTCTGCAGACCATTGGAGAACCTTCCATAGACCATCACAGAACCTTCAGCAGACCATTGCAGAGCCTTCCATAGACCATCACAGAACCTTCAGCAGACCATTGGAGAACCTTTGGCAGATAGTTACATAAAATTCTTCAGAACATCACAGAACCAGCCAGATGCCATCACAGAACTTTCCGCAGACCATTGCAGAGCCTTCCATAGAGCATCACAGAACTTTCCGCAGACCACTGCAGAACCTTCTACAGACCATTACGCAACATTTTACAGATCATCGTAGAACCTTCCAGAGACCATCGCAGAACTTTCTGAGGACCGTCCATCCCAGAGATGGGGAACGTGGGAGGATTTATTACAGACGTCTCGGGGTGCTCAGCGGAATCATCCACCATGTCTGCAGACAGAATGTTCTTTCAGTTGTGGGCGGAGTCGGGAAGGTCAGCCCCGCCAAGGTTGTTGTTTTGCTGTCTGTGTACCATTGTGGGACTTACCTTCACTTCCTGTCCCAGAGATACAACAGGAAGTGAGAGGAAATCTCCAAAAGTGAGTTGTCACCCCAAGAAGTGTCCTCAATGGAGGATTTCTCCTCTATTCCTGTTCTGATGACAACTGTAACATTTTGTATTTCCTGTCACTTCCTGTCTCAGTGACACCGAGACAAATGGAGTCCTTCCCTCCAGCTACACCTTAAAGCTGATCTTCAGGGAGATGGGCAGATAGTACGAGTACAGAGACGGGGGTTCAGCTGGGAGAAGATCTCACATACAGCCTCGATGTCCGGCTCTCCCAGCGATAAGATCAGGCCGAGGGCGATGATTGGACGATATCTGCAGACGAATCTCTCGCTGTCCTCAGGTCCCGACATTCTGACTGCAACCTGACACACCCCTCCCCCCACCAGACCAATTACATCTGATGAACTTGTCACAGGACCGACACCTGGACAATCTCTACCAATCACAGCAACCCCAGGGGCACCTCTGGAGTATTCCACACCCGGGGGGGGGGGGGGCTATAGACACCCCAACTCTATCACTTCTGGAGTATTCCTCACCTGGGGGACTATAGACACCCCAACTCTATCACTTCTGGAGTATTCCTCACCTGGGGGGCTATAGACACCCCAACTCTATCACTTCTGGAGTATTCCCCACCCGGGGGGGCTATAGACACCCCAACTCTATCACTTCTGGAGTATTCCCCACCCGGGGGGGCTATAGACACCCCAACTCTATCACTTCTGGAGTATTCCCCACCCGGGGGGGCTATAGACACCCCAACTCTATCACTTCTGGAGTATTCCTCACCTGGGGGACTATAGACACCCCAACTCTATCACTTCTGGAGTATTCCTCACCTGGGGGGTTATAGACACCCCAACTCTATCACTTCTGGAGTATTCCCCACCCGGGGGGGCTATAGACACCCCAACTCTATCACTTCTGGAGTATTCCCCTCCTGGGGGACTATAGACACCCCAACTCTATCACTTCTGGAGTATTCCTCACCTGGGGGACTATAGACACCCCAACTCTATCACTTCTGGAGCATTCCTCACCTGGGGGACTATAGACACCCCAAATCTATCACTTCTGGAGTATTCCTCACCTGGGGGGCTATAGACACCCCAACTCTTTCACTTCTGGAGCATTCCCCCCCCGGGGGGGCTATAGACACCCCAACTCTATCACTTCTGGAGTATTCCCCACCCGGGGGGGCTATAGACACCCCAACTCTATCACTTCTGGAGTATTCCCCACCTGGGGGGCTATAGACACCCCAACTCTATCACTTCTGGAGTATTCCACACCTGGGGGACTATAGACACCCCAACTCTATCACTTCTGGAGTATTCCCCACCTGGGGGGCTATAGACACCCCAACTCTATCACTTCTGGAGTATTCCCCACCCGGGGGGGCTATAGACACCCCAACTCTATCACTTCTGGAGTATTCCCCACCCGGGGGACTATAGACACCCCAACTCTATCACTTCTGGAGTATTCCTCACCCGGGGGGGCTATAGACACCCCAAATCTATCACTTCTGGAGTATTCCTCACCTGGGGGACTATAGACACCCCACCTCTATCACTTCTGGAGTATTCCTCACCTGGGGGGCTATAGACACCCCAACTCTATCACTTCTGGAGTATTCCTCACCTGGGGGACTATAGACACCCCAACTCTATCACTTCTGGAGTATTCCCCACTTCTGGAGTATTCCCCACCGGGGGGGCTATAGACACCCCAACTCTATCACTTCTGGAGTATTCCCCACCCGGGGGGGCTATAGACACCCCAACTCTATCACTTCTGGAGTATTCCCCACCCGGGGGGGCTATAGACACCCCAACTCTATCACTTCTGGAGTATTCCCCACCCGGGGGGGCTATAGACACCCCAACTCTATCACTTCTGGAGTATTCCTCACCTGGAGGACTATAGACACCCCAACTCTATCACTTCTGGAGTATTCCCCACCCGGGGGGGCTATAGACACCCCAACTCTATCACTTCTGGAGTATTCCTCACCTGGGGGGCTATAGACACCCCAACTCTATCACTTCTGGAGTATTCCTCACCTGGGGGGCTATAGACACCCCAACTCTATCACTTCTGGAGTATTCCTCACCTGGAGGACTATAGACACCCCAACTCTATCACTTCTGGAGTATTCCCCACCCGGGGGGGCTATAGACACCCCAACTCTATCACTTCTGGAGTATTCCTCACCTGGGGGGCTATAGACACCCCAACTCTATCACTTCTGGAGTATTCCTCACCTGGGGGGCTATAGACACCCCAACTCTATCACTTCTGGAGTATTCCTCACCCGGGGGGGCTATAGACACCCCAAATCTATCACTTCTGGAGTATTCCTCACCTGAGGGACTATAGACACCCCACCTCTATCACTTCTGGAGTATTCCTCACCTGGGGGACTATAGACACCCCAACTCTATCACTTCTGGAGTATTCCTCACCTGGGGGGCTATAGACACCCCAACTCTATCACTTCTGGAGTATTCCCCACCTGGGGGGGACTATAGACACCCCAACTCTATCACTTCTGGAGTATTCCCCACCCGGGGGGGCTATAGACACCCCAACTCTATCACTTCTGGAGTATTCCCCCCCCCGGGGGGGCTATAGACACCCCAACTCTATCACTTCTGGAGTATTCCCCACCTGGGGGACTATAGACACCCCAACTCTATCACTTCTGGAGTATTCCTCACCCGGGGGGGCTATAGACACCCCAACTCTATCACTTCTGGAGTATTCCCCACCCGGGGGGGCTATAGACACCCCAACTCTATCACTTCTGGAGTATTCCTCACCTGGGGGGCTATAGACACCCCAACTCTATCACTTCTGGAGTATTCCTCACCTGGGGGGCTATAGACACCCCAACTCTATCACTTCTGGAGTATTCCTCACCTGGAGGACTATAGACACCCCAACTCTATCACTTCTGGAGTATTCCCCACCCGGGGGGGCTATAGACACCCCAACTCTATCACTTCTGGAGTATTCCTCACCTGGGGGGCTATAGACACCCCAACTCTATCACTTCTGGAGTATTCCTCACCTGGGGGACTATAGACACCCCAACTCTATCACTTCTGGAGCATTCCTCACCTGGGGGACTATAGACACCCCAACTCTATCACTTCTGGAGTATTCCTCACCCGGGGGGACTATAGACACCCCAACTCTATCACTTCTGGAGTATTCCTCACCTGGAGGACTATAGACACCCCAACTCTATCACTTCTGGAGTATTCCCCACCCGGGGGGGCTATAGACACCCCAACTCTATCACTTCTGGAGTATTCCTAACCTGGGGGGCTATAGACACCCCAACTCTATCACTTCTGGAGTATTCCTCACCTGGGGGACTATAGACACCCCAACTCTATCACTTCTGGAGTATTCCTCACCTGGAGGACTATAGACACCCCAACTCTATCACTTCTGGAGTATTCCCCACCCGGGGGGGCTATAGACACCCCAACTCTATCACTTCTGGAGTATTCCTCACCTGGGGGGCTATAGACACCCCAACTCTATCACTTCTGGAGTATTCCTCACCGGGGGGGACTATAGACACCCCAACTCTATCACTTCTGGAGTATTCCTCACCTGGGGGCCTATAGACACCCCAACTCTATCACTTCTGGAGTATTCCTCCCCGGGGGGGCTATAGACACCCCAACTCTATCACTTCTGGAGTATTCCTCACCCGGGGGGCTATAGACACCCCAACTCTATCACTTCTGGAGTATTCCTCACCCGGGGGGCTATAGACACCCCAACTCTATCACTTCTGGAGTATTCCCCACCCGGGGGGCTATAGACACCCCAACTCTATCACTTCTGGAGTATTCCTCACCCGGGGGGGCTATAGACACCCCAACTCTATCACTTCTAGACACCCCAACTCTATCACTTCTGGAGTATTCCTCACCTGGAGTATTCCCCACCTGGGGGACTATAGACACCCCAACTCTATCACTTCTGGAGTATCCCAACCTGCGGGACTATAGACACCCCAACTCTATCACTTCTGGAGTATTCCCCACCTGGGGGGCTAGAGACACCCCAACTCTATCACTTCTGGAGTATTCCACACCTGGGGGACTATAGACACCCCAACTCTATCACTTCTGGTGACACCCCAACTCTATCACTTCTGGAGTATTCCCCACCTGGGGGGCTATAGACACCCCAACTCTATCACTTCTGGAGTATTCCCCACCTGGGGGGCTATAGACACCCCAACTCTATCACTTCTGGAGTATTCCCCACCCGGGGGGGCTATAGACACCCCAACTCTATCACTTCTGGAGTATTCCCCACCCGGGGGGGCTATAGACACCCCAACTCTATCACTTCTGGAGTATTCCCCACCCGGGGGACTATAGACACCCCAACTCTATCACTTCTGGAGTATTCCCCACCTGGGGGGCTATAGACACCCCAACTCTATCACTTCTGGAGTATTCCCACCTGGGGGACTATAGACACCCCAACTCTATCACTTCTGGAGTATTCCCCACCCGGGGGGGCTATAGACACCCCAACTCTATCACTTCTGGAGTATTCCCCACCCGGGGGGGCTATAGACACCCCAACTCTATCACTTCTGGAGTATTCCTCACCCGGGGGACTATAGACACCCCAACTCTATCACTTCTGGAGTATTCCTCACCCGGGGGGGCTATAGACACCCCAACTCTATCACTTCTGGAGTATTCCCCCACCCTGGGGGACTATAGACACCCCAACTCTATCACTTCTGGAGTATTCCTCACCCGGGGGGACTATAGACACCCCAACTCTATCACTTCTGGAGTATTCCCACCCGGGGGGGCTATAGACACCCCAACTCTATCACTTCTGGAGTATTCCTCACCGGGGGGACTATAGACACCCCAACTCTATCACTTCTGGAGTATTCCTCACCTGGAGGACTATAGACACCCCAACTCTATCACTTCTGGAGTATTCCCCACCCGGGGGGGCTATAGACACCCCAACTCTATCACATCTGGAGTATTCCTCACCTGGGGGGCTATAGACACCCCAACTCTATCACTTCTGGAGTATTCCTCACCTGGGGGACTATAGACACCCCAACTCTATCACTTCTGGAGTATTCCTCACCTAGAGGACTATAGACACCCCAACTCTATCACTTCTGGAGTATTCCCCACCCGGGGGGGCTATAGACACCCCAACTCTATCACTTCTGGAGTATTCCTCACCTGGGGGGCTATAGACACCCCAACTCTATCACTTCTGGAGTATTCCTCACCTGGGGGGCTATAGACACCCCAACTCTATCACTTCTGGAGTATTCCTCACCTGGAGGACTATAGACACCCCAACTCTATCACTTCTGGAGTATTCCCCACCCGGGGGGGCTATAGACACCCAAACTCTATCACTTCTGGAGTATTCCCCACCCGGGGGGCTATAGACACCCCAACTCTATCACTTCTGGAGTATTCCTCACCTGGGGGGCTATAGACACCCCAACTCTATCACTTCTGGAGTATTCCACACCTGGGGGACTAGAGACACCCCAACTCTATCACTTCTGGAGTATTCCTCACCCGGGGGGGCTATAGACACCCCAACTCTATCACTTCTGGAGTATTCCCCACCTGCGGGACTATAGACACCCCAACTCTATCACTTCTGGAGTATTCCCCACCTGCGGGACTATAGACACCCCAACTCTATCACTTCTGGAGTATTCCCCACCTGGGGGGGACTATAGACACCCCAACTCTATCACTTCTGGAGTATTCCCCACCCGGGGGGGCTATAGACACCCCAACTCTATCACTTCTGGAGTATTCCCCACCCGGGGGGGCTATAGACACCCCAACTCTATCACTTCTGGAGTATTCCCCACCCGGGGGGCTATAGACACCCCAACTCTATCACTTCTGGAGTATTCCTCACCTGGGGGGCTATAGACACCCCAACTCTATCACTTCTGGAGTATTCCTCACCTGGGGGACTATAGACACCCCAACTCTATCACTTCTGGAGTATTCCTCACCTGGGGGGCTATAGACACCCCAACTCTATCACTTCTGGAGTATTCCCCACCCGGGGGGGCTATAGACACCCCAACTCTATCACTTCTGGAGTATTCCACACCTGGGGGACTATAGACACCCCAACTCTATCACTTCTGGAGTATTCCTCACCTGGGGGACTATAGACACCCCAACTCTATCACTTCTGGAGTATTCCACACCTGGGGGACTATAGACACCCCAACTCTATCACTTCTGGAGTATTACTCACCTGGGGGGCTATAGACACCCCAACTCTATCACTTCTGGAGTATTCCCCACCCGGGGGGGCTATAGACACCCCAACTCTATCACTTCTGGAGTATTCCCCACCTGGGGGACTATAGACACCCCAACTCTATCACTTCTGGAGTATTCCACACCTGGGGGACTATAGACACCCCAACTCTATCACTTCTGGAGTATTCCACACCTGGGGGACTATAGACACCCCAACTCTATCACTTCTGGAGTATTCCACACCTGGGGGACTATAGACACCCCAACTCTATCACTTCTGGAGTATTCCACACCTGGGGGACTATAGACACCCCAACTCTATCACTTCTGGAGTATTCCCCACCCGGGGGGGCTATAGACACCCCAACTCTATCACTTCTGGAGTATTCCCCACCCGGGGGGGCTATAGACACCCCAACTCTATCACTTCTGGAGTATTCCCCACCCGGGGGACTATAGACACCCCAACTCTATCACTTCTGGAGTATTCCTCACCTGGGGGGCTATAGACACCCCAACTCTATCACTTCTGGAGTATTCCCCACCTGGGGGACTATAGACACCCCAACTCTAACACTTCTGGAGTATTCCTCACCTGGGGGGCTATAGACACCCCAACTCTATCACTTCTGGAGTATTCCCCACCTGGGGGACTATAGACACCCCAACTCTATCACTTCTGGAGTATTCCTCACCCGGGGGGACTATAGACACCCCAACTCTATCACTTCTGGAGTATTCCCCACCCGGGGGGGCTATAGACACCCCAACTCTATCACTTCTGGAGTATTCCTCACATGGGGGACTATAGACACCCCAACTCTATCACTTCTGGAGTATTCCTCACCTGGAGGACTATAGACACCCCAACTCTATCACTTCTGGAGTATTCGCCACCCGGGGGGGCTATAGACACCCCAACTCTATCACTTCTGGAGTATTCCTCACCTGGGGGGCTATAGACACCCCAACTCTATCACTTCTGGAGTATTCCTCACCTGGGGGGCTATAGACACCCCAACTCTATCACTTCTGGAGTATTCCTCACCTGGGGGGCTATAGACACCCCAACTCTATCACTTCTGGAGTATTCCTCACCCGGGGGGGCTATAGACACCCCAACTCTATCACTTCTGGAGTATTCCTCACCTGGAGGACTATAGACACCCCAACTCTATCACTTCTGGAGTATTCCCCACCCGGGGGGGCTATAGACACCCCAACTCTATCACTTCTGGAGTATTCCCCACCTGCGGGACTATAGACACCCCAACTCTATCACTTCTGGAGTATTCCCCACCTGCGGGACTATAGACACCCCAACTCTATCACTTCTGGAGTATTCCTCACCTGGGGGGCTATAGACACCCCAACTCTATCACTTCTGGAGTATTCCTCACCTGGGGGGCTATAGACACCCCAACTCTATCACTTCTGGAGTATTCCTCACCCGGGGGGGCTATAGACACCCCAACTCTATCACTTCTGGAGTATTCCCCACCTGGGGGGGACTATAGACACCCCAACTCTATCACTTCTGGAGTATTCCCCACCCGGGGGGGCTATAGACACCCCAACTCTATCACTTCTGGAGTATTCCCCACCCGGGGGGGCTATAGACACCCCAACTCTATCACTTCTGGAGTATTCCCCACCCGGGGGGCTATAGACACCCCAACTCTATCACTTCTGGAGTATTCCTCACCCGGGGGGACTATAGACACCCCAACTCTATCACTTCTGGAGTATTCCTCACCCGGGGGGACTATAGACACCCCAACTCTATCACTTCTGGAGTATTCCCCACCCGGGGGGCTATAGACACCCCAACTCTATCACTTCTGGAGTATTCCTCACCCGGGGGGACTATAGACACCCCAACTCTATCACTTCTGGAGTATTCCCCACCCGGGGGACTATAGACACCCCAACTCTATCACTTCTGGAGTATTCCTCACCCGGGGGGACTATAGACACCCCAACTCTATCACTTCTGGAGTATTCCTCACCTGGAGGACTATAGACACCCCAACTCTATCACTTCTGGAGTATTCCCCACCCGGGGGGGCTATAGACACCCCAACTCTATCACTTCTGGAGTATTCCTCACCTGGGGGGCTATAGACACCCCAACTCTATCACTTCTGGAGTATTCCTCACCTGGGGGGCTATAGACACCCCACCTCTATCACTTCTGGAGTATTCCTCACCTGGGGGACTAAAGACACCCCAACTCTATCACTTCTGGAGTATTCCTCACCTGGGGGGCTATAGACACCCCAACTCTATCACTTCTGGAGTATTCCTTACCTGGGGGACTATAGACACCCCAACTCTATCACTTCTGGAGTATTCCTCACCCGGGGGAACTATAGACACCCCATCTCTATCACTTCTGGAGTATTCCTCACCTGGGGGGCTATAGACACCCCAACTCTATCACTTCTGGAGTATTCCTCACCCGGGGGGCTATAGACACCCCAACTCTATCACTTCTGGAGTATTCCTCACCTGGGGGGCTATAGACACCCCAACTCTATCACTTCTGGAGTATTCCTCACCCGGGGGGCTATAGACACCCCAACTCTATCACTTCTGGAGTATTCCTCACCTGGAGGACTAAAGACACCCCAACTCTATCACTTCTGGAGTATTCCTCACCTGGGGGGCTATAGACACCCCAACTCTATCACTTCTGGAGTATTCCTCACCCGGGGGGCTATAGACACCCCAACTCTATCACTTCTGGAGTATTCCTCACCTGGGGGGCTATAGACACCCCAACTCTATCACTTCTGGAGTATTCCTCACCTGGGGGACTATAGACACCCCAACTCTATCGCTTCTGGAGTATTCCCCACCTGGGGGACTATAGACACCCCAACTTTATCACTTCTGGAGTATTCCCCACCCGGGGGGGCTATAGACACCCCAACTCTATCACTTCTGGAGTATTCCCCCCCTGGGGGACTATAGACACCCCAACTCTATCACTTCTGGAGTATTCCTCACCTGGAGGACTATAGACACCCCAACTCTATCACTTCTGGAGTATTCCCCACCCGGGGGGGCTATAGACACCCCAACTCTATCACTTCTGGAGTATTCCTCACCTGGGGGACTATAGACACCCCAACTCTATCACTTCTGGAGTATTCCTCACCCGGGGGGCTATAGACACCCCAACTCTATCACTTCTGGAGTATTCCTCACCTGGGGGGCTATAGACACCCCAACTCTATCACTTCTGGAGTATTCCTCACCCGGGGGAACTATAGACACCCCATCTCTATCACTTCTGGAGTATTCCTCACCTGGGGGGCTATAGACACCCCAACTCTATCACTTCTGGAGTATTCCTCACCCGGGGGGCTATAGACACCCCAACTCTATCACTTCTGGAGTATTCCTCACCTGGGGGGCTATAGACACCCCAACTCTATCACTTCTGGAGTATTCCTCACCCGGGGGGCTATAGACACCCCAACTCTATCACTTCTGGAGTATTCCTCACCTGGAGGACTAAAGACACCCCAACTCTATCACTTCTGGAGTATTCCTCACCTGGGGGGCTATAGACACCCCAACTCTATCACTTCTGGAGTATTCCTCACCCGGGGGGCTATAGACACCCCAACTCTATCACTTCTGGAGTATTCCTCACCTGGGGGGCTATAGACACCCCAACTCTATCACTTCTGGAGTATTCCTCACCTGGGGGACTATAGACACCCCAACTCTATCGCTTCTGGAGTATTCCCCACCTGGGGGACTATAGACACCCCAACTTTATCACTTCTGGAGTATTCCCCACCCGGGGGGGCTATAGACACCCCAACTCTATCACTTCTGGAGTATTCCCCCCCTGGGGGACTATAGACACCCCAACTCTATCACTTCTGGAGTATTCCTCACCTGGGGGACTATAGACACCCCAACTCTATCACTTCTGGAGTATTCCTCACCCGGGGGGGCTATAGACACCCCAACTCTATCACTTCTGGAGTATTCCTCACCCGGGGGGCTATAGACACCCCAACTCTATCACTTCTGGAGTATTCCTCACCTGGGGGGGCTATAGACACCCCAACTCTATCACCTCTGGAGTATTCCTCACCTGGGGGACTATAGACACCCCAACTCTATCACCTCTGGAGTATTCCCCACCCGGGGGGACTATAGACACCCCAACTCTATCACTTCTGGAGTATTCCTCACCCGGGGGGCTATAGACACCCCAACTCTATCACTTCTGGAGTATTCCCCACCTGGGGGACTATAGACACCCCAACTCTATCACTTCTGGAGTATTCCTCACCTGGGGGACTATAGACACCCCAACTCTATCACTTCTGGAGTATTCCTCACCTGGGGGACTATAGACACCCCAACTCTATCACTTCTAGAGTATTCCCCACCTGGGGGACTATAGACACCCCAACTCTATCACTTCTGGAGTATTCCTCACCTGGGGGACTATAGACACCCCAACTCTATCACTTCTGGAGTATTCCTCACCTGGGGGACTATAGACACCCCAACTCTATCACTTCTGGAGTATTCCTCACCTGGGGGGCTATAGACACCCCAACTCTATCACTTCTAGAGTATTCCTCACCCGGGGGGCTATAGACACTCCAACTCTATCACTTCTGGAGTATTCCTCACCCGGGGGGGGGCTATAGACACCCCAACCCTATCACTTCTGGAGTATTCCTCACCTGGGGGACTATAGACACCCCAACTCTATCACCTCTGGAGTATTCCCCACTCGGGGACTATAGACACCCCAACTCTATCACTTCTAGAGTATTCCCCACCTGGGGGACTATAGACACCCCAACTCTATCACTTCTGGAGTATTCCTCACCTGGGGGACTATAGACACCCCAACTCTATCACTTCTGGAGTATTCCTCACCTGGGGGACTATAGACACCCCAACTCTATCACTTCTGGAGTATTCCCCACCCGGGGGGACTATAGACACCCCAACTCTATCACTTCTGGAGTATTCCTCACCCGGGGGGCTATAGACACTCCAACTCTATCACTTCTGGAGTATTCCTCACCCGGGGGGGCTATAGACACCCCAACTCTATCACTTCTGGAGTATTACCCACCCGGGGGGCTATAGACACCCCAACTCTATCACTTCTGGAGTATTCCTCACCCGGGGGGCTATAGACACCCCAACTCTATCACTTCTGGAGTATTCCCCACCCGGGGGCGCTATAGACACCCCAACTCTATCACTTCTGGAGTATTCCCCCCCTGGGGGACTATAGACACCCCAACTCTATCACTTCTGGAGTATTCCTCACCTGGGGGACTATAGACACCCCAACTCTATCACTTCTGGAGTATTCCTCACCTGGGGGACTATAGACACCCCAACTCTATCACTTCTGGAGTATTCCTCACCTGGGGGACTATAGACACCCCAACTCTATCACTTCTGGAGTATTCCCCACCCGGGGGGGCTATAGACACCCCAACTCTATCACTGCTGGAGTATTCCCCCCCCTGGGGGACTATAGACACCCCAACTCTATCACTTCTGGAGTATTCCTCACCTGGGGGACTATAGACACCCCAACTCTATCACTTCTAGAGTATTCCCCATCTGGGGGACTATAGACACCCCAACTCTATCACTTCTAGAGTATTCCCCATCTGGGGGACTATAGACACCCCAACTCTATCACTTCTGGAGTATTCCCCACCTGGGGGGCTATAGACACCCAACTCTATCACTTCTGGAGTATTCCCCACCTGGGGGGGCTATAGACACCCCAACTCTATCACTTCTGGAGTATTCCTCACCCGGGGGGGCTATAGACACCCCAACTCTATCACTTCTGGAGTATTCCTCACCTGGGGGACTATAGACACCCCAACTCTATCACTTCTAGAGTATTCCTCACCTGGGGGACTATAGACACCCCAACTCTATCACTTCTGGAGTATTCCTCACCTGGTGGGCTATAGACACCCCAACTCTATCACTTCTGGAGTATTCCCCACCCGGGGGGGCTATAGACACCCCAAATCTATCACTTCTGGAGTATTCCTCACCTGGGGGGCTATAGACACCCCAACTCTATCACTTCTGGAGTATTCCTCACCTGGGGGGCTATAGACACCCCAAATCTATCACTTCTGGAGTATTCCTCACCTGGGGGACTATAGACACCCCAACTCTATCACTTCTGGAGTATTCCTCACCCGGGGGGCTATAGACACCCCAACTCTATCACTTCTAGAGTATTCCTCACCCGGGGGGCTATAGACACCCCAAATCTATCACTTCTGGAGTATTCCTCACCTGGGGGGCTATAGACACCCCAACTCTATCACTTCTGGAGTATTCCTCACCTGGGGGGCTATAGACACCCCAAATCTATCACTTCTGGAGTATTCCTCACCTGGGGGACTATAGACACCCCAACTCTATCACTTCTGGAGTATTCCTCACCCGGGGGGCTATAGACACCCCAACTCTATCACTTCTGGAGTATTCCTCACCCGGGGGACTATAGACACCCCAACTCTATCACTTCTGGAGTATTCCTCACCTGGGGGGCTATAGACACCCCAACTCTATCACTTCTGGAGTATTCCTCACCCGGGGGGGGCTATAGACACCCCAACTCTATCACTTCTGGAGTATTCCTCACCTGGGGGGCTATAGACACCCCCAAATCTATCACTTCTGGAGTATTCCTCACCTGGGGGACTATAGACACCCCAACTCTATCACTTCTGGAGTATTCCTCACCCGGGGGGCTATAGACACCCCAAATCTATCACTTCTGGAGTATTCCTCACCTGGGGGGCTATAGACACCCCAACTCTATCACTTCTGGAGTATTCCTCACCTGGGGGGCTATAGACACCCCAAATCTATCACTTCTGGAGTATTCCTCACCTGGGGGACTATAGACACCCCAACTCTATCACTTCTGGAGTATTCCTCACCTGGGGGACTATAGACACCCCAACTCTATCACTTCTGGAGTATTCCTCACCCGGGGGACTATAGAAACCCCAACCTGCATCACCTATGGAGGACTCCCCACCCAGGGGGGCTAAAAACACTCCAATCTACATCATCTCTAGAGTATTTCCCACCTGGAGGGGGGCGCTAGAGCCAACCTAACCTGGGTCTGGAGAACACCAACTGCTGAGCCATGTGAATTTGTTGGCTGCCATAGTAGACTTTGTTGTACGGCACAGAATCATATGAGGAGAAGGCGCGGTCCCGTCCAGCATTACATGAGACAATTACCGCACATAAAACTCAGACCGGGTAATTTGAGCAAAGTTTCTGACTTTGGCGCCTGGGCGATGTTTGATGGGCGGCCCTCTGATTGGTCCTGTGTCTTGTTGGTGGAGTCCATCTTTAATCAGGTCAGTATAAAAGGAAGCGGCTGTGTCATCTTCCACCCAGAAGAGTTCCTGGGACCTTCTATGTGGGATGAAGTCATCTCAGTAACCGAGAACTAACAAGTCAGCGGACGGCTACGCCGGGAAGATTCGTAGACACAGCGGCAGTGGCTGCCTCAGTGCTTCCTGCTCTTCACCGGAGTGACGAGGAAGTGTATTTGTCTCCTGTAACATCTTTCAAACATCCAGCACAACGTCTCACGCTACGACGGCGAAGCGCCAGTAATAAAATAATGACACTGTAGTTACTCTTCCTCCGCCGCCTGGCGTATCCGAATAATGACTTCCATTCACATTCTGCGCCCGTTCTCTCTCCGGAGTTTGAGGCTATTATCCAGCTGTCAGTCAGGATGCTGCACTCTGCGCCGCGATGGGATGGAGATATAGACGGGTGCAGGAGCCAACCCAGGACTACCATTGGGAAGTGACCGATGATGTCATCTCCAGCCTTTTCCCCGGGTGTTGGGTTTGGAGGTGATGACATCATCATGCCATGAGCACAACCTGTGACATCATTAGTCGTTATCCCCCTGCAGGCCTCTGTAGAATTCCAGAGCACATAACACAGCTGAAAATGACCCCTCTGAGAAGTGGCCCCCGGATTCCATATGGGGGTCACAGCTTAGGGGTGGCAATATTCACAGCGGTCACTCTCTATTATTTATAAAGTGATGCTCGGCCCCATTCCCTTCTCCCTGAAGACCGCTGTCACACCTCCGCAGAGATGACCTCTCCCTTTAGGGAACACACCTCCGCAGAGACGACCTCTCCCTCTAGGGACATTAAGAACACACCTCCGCAGAGATGACCTCTCCCTTTAGGGAACACACCTCCGCAGAGACGACCTCTCCCTTATCGACATTAAGAACACACCTCTGCAGAGACGACCTCTCCCTCTAGGGACATTAAGAACACACCTCCGCAGAGGTGACCTCTCCCTTTAGGGAACACACCTCCGCAGAGATGACCTCTCCCTTTAGGGAACACACCTCCGCAGAGACGACCTCTCCCTCTAGGGACATTAAGAACACACCTCCGCAGAGATGACCTCTCCCTTTAGGGAACACACCTCCGCAGAGACGACCTCTCCCTTATCGACATTAAGAACACACCTCTGCAGAGACGACCTCTCCCTCTAGGGACATTAAGAACACACCTCCGCAGAGATGACCTCTCCCTTTAGGGAACACACCTCCGCAGAGATGACCTCTCCCTTTAGGGAACACACCTCCGCAGAGACGACCTCTCCCTTATCGACATTAAGAACACACCTCCGCAGAGACGACCTCTCCCTCTAGGGACATTAAGAACACACCTCCGCAGAGATGACCTCTCCCTTTAGGGACATTAAGACCACACCTCCGCAGAGACAACCTCTCCATCTAGGGACATTAAGAACACACCTCCGCAGAGATGACCTCTTCCTTTAGGGACATTAAGACCACACCTCCGCAGAGACAACCTCTCCATCTAGGGACATTAAGAACACACCTCCGCAGAGATGACCTCTCCCTTTAGGGACATCAAGACCACAACTCTGCAGAGATGACCTCTCCCTTTAGGGAACACACCTCCGCAGAGATGACCTCTCCCTTTAGGGACATTAAGAACACACCTCCGCAGAGACGACCTCTTCCTTTAGGGACATTAAGAACACACCTCCGCAGAGAAGACCTTTCCCTTTAGGGACATTAAGACCACACCTCCGCAGAGATGACCTCTCCCTTTAGGGAACACACCTCCGCAGAGATGACCTCTCCCTTTAGGGAACACACCTCCGCAGAGACGACCTCTCCCTCTAGGGACATTAAGAACACACCTCCGCAGAGATGACCTCTCCCTTTAGGGAACACACCTCCGCAGAGACGACCTCTCCCTTATCGACATTAAGAACACACCTCTGCAGAGACGACCTCTCCCTCTAGGGACATTAAGAACACACCTCCGCAGAGATGACCTCTCCCTTTAGGGAACACACCTCCGCAGAGATGACCTCTCCCTTTAGGGAACACACCTCCGCAGAGACGACCTCTCCCTCTAGGGACATTAAGAACACACCTCCGCAGAGATGACCTCTCCCTTTAGGGACATTAAGACCACACCTCCGCAGAGACAACCTCTCCATCTAGGGACATTAAGAACACACCTCCGCAGAGATGACCTCTTCCTTTAGGGACATTAAGACCACACCTCCGCAGAGACAACCTCTCCATCTAGGGACATTAAGAACACACCTCCGCAGAGATGACCTCTCCCTTTAGGGACATCAAGACCACAACTCTGCAGAGATGACCTCTCCCTTTAGGGAACACACCTCCGCAGAGATGACCTCTCCCTTTAGGGACATTAAGAACACACCTCCGCAGAGACGACCTCTTCCTTTAGGGACATTAAGAACACACCCCGCAGAGAAGACCTTTCCCTTTAGGGACATTAAGACCACACCTCCGCAGAGATGACCTCTTCCTTTAGGGACATTAAGAACACACCTCCGCAGAGATGACCTCTTCCTTTAGTGACATTAAGAACACACCTCCGCAGAGATGACCTCTCCCTTTAGGGACATTAAGAACACACTTCCGCAGAGATGACCTCTCCCTTTAGGGACATTAAGAACACACCTCCGCTGAGATGACCTCTCCCTCTAGGGACATTAAGAACACACCTCCGCAGAGATGACCTCTTCCTTTAGGGACATTAAGAACACACCTCCGCAGAGATGACCTCTTCCTTTAGGGACATTAAGAACACACCTCCGCAGAGATGACCTCTTCCTTTAGGGACATTAAGACCACACCTCCGCAGAGACGACCTCTTACTTTAGGGACATTAAGAACACACCTCCGCAGAGATGACCTCTTCCTTTCGGGACATTAAGAACACACCTCCGCAGAGATGACCTCTCCCTTTAGGGACATTAAGAACACACCCCGCGGAGATGACCTCTTCCTTTAGGCACATTAAGAACACACCTCCGCAGAGATGACCTCTCCCTTAAGGGACATTAAGAACACACCTCCGCAGAGATGACCTCTCCCTTTCGGGACATTAAGAACACACCTCCGCAGAGATGACCTCTCCCTTTCGGGACATTAAGAACACACCTCCGCAGAGATGACCTCTCCCTTTCGGGACATTAAGAACACACCTCCGCAGAGACGACCTCTCCCTTTAGGGACATTAAGACCACACCTCCGCAGAGACGACCTCTTCCTTTAGGGACATTAAGACCACACCTCCGCAGAGACGACCTCTCCCTTTAGGGACATTAAGACCACACCTCCGCAGAGACGACCTCTTCCTTTAGGGACATTAAGACCACACCTCCGCAGAGATGACCTCTCCCTTTAGGGACATTAAGACCACACCTCCGCAGAGATGACCTCTCCCTTTCGGGACATTAAGAACACACCTCCGCAGAGATGACCTCTCCCTTTAGGGACATTAAGAACACACCTCCGCAGAGATGACCTCTCCCTTTAGGGACATTAAGAACACACCTCCGCAGAGATGACCTCTTCCTTTAGGGACATTAAGAACACACCTCCGCAGAGATGACCTATTCCTTTAGGGACATTAAGACCACACCTCCGCAGAGACGACCTCTTCCTTTAGGGACATTAAGAACACACCTCCGCAGAGACGACCTCTTCCTTTAGGGACATTAAGAACACACCTCCGCAGAGATGACCTCTCCCTTTAGGGGCATTAAGAACACACCTCCGCAGAGACAACCTCTCCCTCTAGGGACATTAAGAACACACCTCCGCAGAGATGACCTCTTCCTTTAGGGACATTAAGAACACACCTCCACAGAGATGACCTCTTTCTTTAGGCACATTAAGAACACACCTCCGCAGAGACGACCTCTTCCTTTAGGCACATTAAGAACACACCTCCGCAGAGATGACCTATTCCTTTAGGGACATTAAGACCACACCTCCGCAGAGACGACCTCTTCCTTTAGGGACATTAAGAACACACCTCCGCAGAGACGACCTCTTCCTTTAAGGACATTAAGAACACACCTCCACAGAGATGACCTCTTCCTTTAGGGACATTAAGAACACACCTCCGCAGAGATGACCTCTTCTTTTAGGGACATTAAGACCACACCTCCGCAGAGACGACCTTTCCCTTTAGGGACATTAAGAACACACCTCCGAAGAGATGACCTCTCCCTTTCGGGACATTAAGAACGCACCTCCGCAGAGATGACCTCTCCCTTTAGGGACATTAAGAACACACCTCCGCAGAGACGACCTCTTCCTTTAGGGACATTAAGAACACACCTCCGCAGAGACAACTTATTCCTTTAGGGACATTAAGACCACACCTCCGCAGAGATGACCTCTCCCTTTAGGGACATTAAGACCACACCTCCGCAGAGATGACCTCTTCCTTTAGGGGCAGTAAGAACACACCTCCGCAGAGATGACCTCTTCCTTTAGGGACAGTAAGAACACACCTCCGCAGAGATGACCTCTTCCTTTAGGGACATTAAGACCACACCTCCGCAGAGACGACCTCTTCCTTTAGGGACATTAAGAACACACCTCCGCAGAGATGACCTCTCCCTTTAGGGACATTAAGACCACACCTCCGCAGAGACGACCTCTTCCTTTAGGGACATTAAGAACACACCTCCGCAGAGATGACCTCTCCCTTTAGGGCCATTAAGAACACACCTCCGCAGAGATAACCCCTCACTTTAGGGCCAATAAGAACACACCTCTGCAGAGACAACCCCTCCCTTTAAGGCCATTAAGAACACACCTCCGCAGAGATAACCCCTCCCTTTAGGGCCATTAAGAACACACCTCCGCAGAGATGGCTTCTCTGTTTAGAATAGTTGGAGTGTATACAGAAAATTGACATGTATAAGGCATGGAGTGTATATAGAGTCAGGGTGAAAGCTGAGGCATATACAGAGAGTCGGGTATATATAGAGAATTGGGGTAAATATAAAGAGTAGAAGGGTATACAGAATGTCAGACAGTATAAAGAGAGTTGGGTGTATACAGTCAGTGTATATATACTGAATCAGACTGTGTACAGAAATTCAAGGTGTATACAGAGTATATATAATCAGGCTGTATACGGAGTCGGGTGTATACAGTATATAATCAAGCTGTATACGGAGAGTCGGGTGTATACAGTATATAATCAGGATGTATACGGAAAGTCGGCTTGTTCTCCCTCCATATCCTGGCAGGTTCTTCTTGCAGTATTGCGGCTATAACTGAGGAGTCTCACTTCCCTCGCTGCACATCATAGGTGGATGTAGCGGGGGAGGGGAATGATTCGTCCTGACCTTTCTTAGTGCACAGCCGGCCGGGGCGTCCATAATTACACAATGATTTTGCCATTTGCTTTGTCCCGGCGCTGCGCTGTCACCTCACTCCCGCCTCACACATCTGCAGCCCCAGAAGACTCGTGTAAACTCCGCCCACAACTGACAATTCTACAAGACGCTTTATCAGTGCCGAGCAGACGGAGCAAAACTCGCAATAGGAATCCGCATTAACCCCGCGCAGTCCGCGGCCAATCCCCAGGCTGAATGTATGGCGGATACGGCTCATCCTCTGGATGGATGAGGACCCCGAGCCGCAGAAAATCCCCCCTACACTCCGAGGTGTGGCGGCACTCCGACTTCTCTAAAGTGATCAAATATAAATCCCATCATTCCGTCTCATTGATGGAAAGACGGGAAGGATATTCCCGCACAGCGACTCCGATACTCCGACCCCCGACACCCCGATACTCCGAGCCCTCACCATCCGACACCCTAAGACCCCGACACCACAACACTCCGACACTCCGATACTCTGAGACCCCGACACTCCGACACCACAACACTCCGAGCCCTCACCATCCCGACACCCCGACACCACGACACCCCGACACCCCAACACCTGACACTCCGACACCCCGACACCCCGACACTCCGAGACCCCGACACTCCGACACCCCAACACCTGACACTCCGACACCACGACACTCCGACACCCCAACACGACGCCACTCCGACAACACGACACTCCGACAACACGACACTCCGACACCCCGCCACTCCGAGCCCTCACCATCCCGACACCCCGACACTCCGAGCCCTCACCATCCCGACACCCCGACATCCCGACACCCCGATACTCCGAGACCCCGACACTCCGACACCCCGACACCCCAACACCTGACACCCCAACACCACGCCACTCCGACAACACGACACTCCGACACCCCGCCACTCCGAGCCCTCACCATCCCGACACCCCGACACTCCGAGCCCTCACCATCCCGACACCCCGACATCCCGACACCATGACACTCCGACACCCCGATACTCCGAGACCCCGACACCCCGACACTCCGACACCACGACACTGCGACACCACGCCACTCCGACAACACGACACTCCGAGCCCTCACCATCCCGACACCCTGACACTCCGACCCCCCGACACTCCGAGCCCTCACCATCCCGACACCCCGACACCACGCCACTCCGACAACATGACACCCCGACACTCCGAGCCCTCACCATCCCGACACTCCGACCCCCCGCCACTCCGACAACACGACCCTCCGACACCCAGACACTCCGAGCCCTCACCATCCCGACACCCCGACACTCCGAGCCCTCACCATCACGACACCCCTAGACTCCGACCCCTCGACACTCCGACAACACGACACCCCGACACTCCGAGCCCTCACCATCCCGACACTCCGACCCCCCGACACCACGCCACTCCGACAACACGACCCTCCGACACCCCGACATCCCGACACTCCGACACCCCAACACCCGAGACTCCGACACCCCGACACTCCGACACCCCAACACTCCGACTCTGGGATTCAACCCAACAATCCCAGTGCTGCCAGGAGGAAGTGCCAACCACTCAGCCACTGTGCTGCCCAATACAATGTATATCATAATAATAATACATTGTACACAATGGGAAGGATTTACTAATTATTCTGCAGCTCTGCATAGTAACCAATCAGCTTCCAGGTTTTATTGACAAAGCATTTAACAAGCGGAAGTCAGAAACTGATTGGTTACTATGCAGAGCTGCACCAGTTCTAGTAAATCTCCATCAATGCACATAATGTATACAATGTATATAATAATAATAATAATGTATACATAATAATAATATAGTAATAATTTAATATATAATACTAATAATATAATGTATACAATGTATAGAATAATAATAGTATATCAAATGGCTGAAAATCCAGATTGTACAATCGGTATGTGGGAGGGGGGGGGGGAGCTCTCCAATGACAAAGCAGGACTGGCACCCATGTGACTAGATGATCAAATGGTTGATCCTTCTGATTGGATGACACATCCCATCATATCATTGGGGGCTCATGTCGATCGATGTGTGTATGTAGTTTCCAGAATGTTAGGATTAGTAGTAGAGTTAAGATTCGGATTGTTCACATCCATTGGCCAAGGCTTGTGACACCAATGTGCCAATGCGTTTTGATGCGCTGTCATTGATTTATATGGGCCCTCCGACGCACTTGCCTGAAGAAGGGGCCCTGAGTGGCTCTAAAACGATGCCGTACGTGTGACCGTACGACCGTGTGATCCTGTGACCGTGCGATTGTGTGACCGCGTGACCGTGCGATTGTGTGACCGTGCGATTGTGTGACCGTGCGAATGAAGATTTGGATCCTTCTGAGGAATCCTTGGTGTGCTGATGAAATTTTTTCACTAAAACACAGAAAAGAACGATTGTGTATTTTTGGAATTGCTCAGCAGAGACGGGGAAGGTATTTTTTGCGGGCGCAGAGACGGGGAAGGTATTTTTTGCGGGCGCAGAGACGGGGGGGATATTTTTGCGGGCGCAGAGACGGGAGGAAGGTATTTTTGCGGGCGCAGAGACGGGGAAGGTATTTTTTGCGGGCGCAGAGACGGGGAAGGTATTTTTTGCGGGCGCAGAGACGGGGAAGGTATTTTTTGCGGGCGCAGAGGTGGGGGAGGTGTTTTGTTGCGGGGAAGTCGGGGGTGTTACACAATGTGAATGAGCCCTGAGATCTTCCAGAAGATTCGGCGCGGTTTATGGAGATCGGTACATCGATGACGCTTTATCAATCCTCCATTTTTTTTTTTCAGAATGATAACGTGAAATAAATCATAAAGCGTCGCGCGGCGTGCTCGGCATTCTCCGTGTGACAAGAATATATCACAGCCGTGCGCACGGCGAGCGCCAAATCCATCTCTACTGAGAATTGGGCAACAAAGAGATACAAAGCCGCGCAGACAATGGATGTCCTTTGTGTTTCTCTAATTAGAAGACAATATTGCAGATCTGCGCACAGCGGCGTCGAGCGTTTCCGGTGATAAAATCTTCACTCGCCCGCCGCTGACACATGTAATATTATTACCTTTAACAAGGCTTCGCCATGCATGCAAATTGAATTAAATCAGAGCAGTGCAAATTCCTGAGATAATTAAGATAAAAATGCTCGTCAGGTGAAGCTCTGGTGTATATCGGATCCGACCCTCTTAATTGATTTTAATATTACAGATAAAAGGAAAGACGGATCTTCTATAGAAAATACTCAAAGTAAACACGATTATTCCAACCGCGGAGAGCGATCCCGCCAATCCCTCCGCGAGGCTGGACAGGGGAGGATGGGCAGCTACAGCTTCTGCTATAGGACCGGGCCGAGGTCAGGGGCCCCTATATAGAGAGCCGCTGGGGCCAATAAGTCTTATATTATAGGGGCCCCTATATAGAGAGCCGCTGGGGCCAATAAGTCTTATATTATAGGGGCCCTATATAGAGAGCTGCTGCGGCCAATGATCTAATATTATAGGGGCCCTATAGAGAGAGCTGCTGGGGCCAATAAGTCTTATATTATAGGGGCCCCTATATAGAGAGCTGCTGCGGCCAATAAGTCTTATATTATAGGGGCCCTAAATAGAGAGCTGCTGGGGCAATAAGTCTTATATTATAGGGGCCCTAAATAGAGAGCTGCTGGGGCAATAAGTCTTATATTATAGGGGCCCCTATATAGAGAGCTGCTGGGGCCAATGAGTCTTATATTATAGGGGCCCCTATATAGAGAGCTGCTGGGGCCAATAAGTCTTATATTATAGGGGCCCCTATATAGAGAGCTGCTGGGGCCAATGATCTAATATTATAGGGGCCCTATATAGAGAGCTGCTGGGGCCAATGATCTAATATTATAGGGGCCCTATATAGAGAGCTGCTGGGGCCAATGATCTAATATTATAGGGGCCCTATATAGAGAGCTGCTGGGGCCAATAAGTCTTATATTATAGGGGCCCTATATAGAGAGCTGCTGGGGCCAATAAGTCTTATATTATAGGGGCCCCTATATAGAGAGCTGCTGGGGCCAATGATCTAATATTATAGGGGCCCTATATAGAGAGCTGCTGGGGCCAGTGATCTAATATTATAGGGGCCCTATATAGAGAGCTGCTGGGGCCAATGATCTAATATTATAGGGGCCCTATATAGAGAGCTGCTGGGGCCAATAAGTCTTATATTATAGGGGCCCTATATATAGAGTTGCTGGGGCCAATGATGTTATACTATAGAGAACGTTGTTGGGGCCAATGATCCTACAGCACAGGGGATCCTGCTGAGGGCCCTGGATGCTACATTATGTGGGCATTATTAAGAGCACGGCAGGGGCCAATGATCTATAGATAGCGCTACGAGGGTCCATGATCCTACACTATAGGGGGCTCCACCACCAACACTAATACACCTGCACTATAGGGGGCCCTGCTGAGGTCAATAATCCTGTATATAAGGTGTCTGCCGAGACCAAAGATTCAAGACTACGGGGTCTCTGCCAAGATCAGTCAAAGGTCAATAGTCCTACACTATAGGGGCCCTGCTAAGGCCAATAATCTCACACTATAGGGGCCCTGCTAAGGCCAATAATCTCACACTATAGGGGCCCTGCTAAGGCCAATAATCTTACACTATAGGGGCCCTGCTAAGGTCAATAATCTTACACTATAGGGGCCCTGCTAAGGCCAATAATCCTACACTATAGGGGCCCTGCTAAGGCCAATAATCTCACAATATAGGGGCCCTGCTAAGGCCAATAATCTCACACTATGGGGGCCCTGCTAAGGCCAATAATCCTACACTACAGGGGCCCTGCTAAGGCCAATAATCTCACAATATAGGGGCCCTGCTAAGGCCAATAATCTCACACTATGGGGGCCCTGCTAAGGCCAATAATCTTACACTATAGGGGCCCTGCTAAGGCCAATAATCTTACACTATAGGGGCCCTGCTAAGGCCAATAATCTTACACTATAGGGGCCCTTCCGTTATCAAGGATCTGTACACCACAGGGGGCCTTGATGAGGCCAATGATGCTACATTATAGGGGGCTACACTACACGGGGCCCACCAGAAACCAAGGATCGAGGTGCAGGGACCTACACTCCAGGAGGTCTGGTCAGGGTCAAGCAGCCGGGAGGTCTAATAATGGTTCCAAGAATTTCTGGAAATCCAAACAAGTAAAAAAATTGAAGAAAACAAATATCCACTGTAAAGAAAAGAACCAGGAGCCTGCAAAGGAACCCCCCCCCCCCAAGACCCTGGAAAGGAACCCCCCCCCCCCAAGACCCTGGAAAGGACCCCCCCCCCCCGCGTGTCCCAGACAATATCCAATCATTCTCCATGTGAAGGACGTGGCGGGGACCTCCACACCTGGCTCCGTGTCGTCATACATGAGATTCCTCTTCTGAACTCTCATGTCCGTGTTTTGGATCTTCTCTGATTGGACACGAATGGGTTTTCTTTCCGCCATATGCAGGATATAGAGCCGGCATTAATGCAGTGTGTACAATGTTCAGGAAATGCGCTGTGCCTGGCCTCCACTGACGCTTATCTTGGTGGTTGATGACTTCCGGTGAAGGAACATGTTACTGAGCCCCAATAATGTACATTCCTAACACTTCCATCTCCAGACTGCTGAGCCCACAGGAAACACAGAAACGTCCAGCTGTCAGTGGCAGGTCATGGAGTGCTGGGACACAGGGGCCCCCAGGGGTAAAGAGATGCCAGGACTCAGGGGCCCCTAAGGGTAAAGAGATGCCAGGACTCAGGGGCCCCAAGGGTAATGAGATGCCAGGACTCAGGGGCCCCCAAGGGTAATGAGGTGCCAGGACACAGGGGCCCCGGGGGTAAAGAGATGCCAGGACTCAGGGGCCCCAAGGGTAATGAGATGCCAGGACTCAGGGGCCCCCAAGGGTAATGAGGTGCCAGGACACAGGGGCCCCAAGGGTAATGAGATGTCAGGTCTCAGGGGCCCCCAAGGGTAATGAGGTGCCAGGACTCAGGGGCCCCCAGGGGTTATGAGGTGCCAGGATACAGGTGCCCCCAAAGGTAATGAGGTGCCAGGACTTAGGGGCCCCCTGGGGTTATGAGGTGCCAGGACTCAGAGGCCCCCAAGAGTAATGAGATGCCAGGACACAGGGGCCCCAGGGGTAATGAGATGCCAGGACACAGGGGCCCCGGGGGTAAAGAGATGCCAGGACTCAGGGGCCCCAAGGGTAATGAGATGCCAGGACTCAGGGGCCCCCGAGGGTAATGAGATGCCAAGACACAGGGTCCCCCAAGGGTAATGAGATGCCAGGACACAGGGGCCCCCAGGGGTTATGAGATGCCAGGACTCAGGGGCCCCCAGGGGTTATGAGATGCCAGGACACAGGGGCCCCCGAGGGTAATGAGATGCCAGGACTCAGGGGCCCCAAGGGTAATGAGATGCCAGGACACAGGGGCCCCCAAGGGTAATGAGATGCCAGGACACAGGGGCCCCTAAGGGTAATGAGGTGCCAGGACTCAGGGGCCCCCGAGGGTAATGAGATGCCAGGACTCAGGGGCCCCCCAGGGTAATGAGATGCCAGGACTCAGGGGCCCCCAAGGGTAATGAGGTGCTAGGACTCGGGCCCCCCAAGGGTAATGAGATGCCAGGACACAGGGGCCCCAAGGGTAATGAGATGCCAGGACTCAGGGGCCCCCAAGGGTAATGAGATGCCAGGACACAGGGGCCCCTAAGGGTAATGAGATGCCAGGACACAGGGGCCCCTAAGGGTAATGAGATGCCAGGACACAGGGGCCCCCAAGGGTTATGAGGTGCCAGGACTCAGGGGCACCTAAGGGTAATGAGATGCCAGGACTCAGGGGCCCCCAGGGGTTATGAGGTGCCAGGATACAGGGGCCCCCAAGGGTAATGAGATGCCAGGACACAGGGGCCCCCAAGGGAAATGAGATGCCAGGACTCAGGGCCCCCCAGGGGTTATGAGGTGCCAGGACACAGGGGCTCCCAAGGGTAATGAGGTGCCAGGACTCAGGGGCCCCCAGGGGTTATGAGGTGCCAGGATACAGGGGCCCCCAAGGGTAATGAGATGCCAGGACACAGGGGCCCCCAAGGGAAATGAGATGCCAGGACTCAGGGCCCCCCAGGGGTTATGAGGTGCCAGGACACAGGGGCCCCCAAGGGTAATGAGATGCCAGGACATAGGGGCCCCTAAGGGTAATGAGGTGCCAGGACACAGGGGCCCCCAAGGGTAATGAGGTGCCAGGACACAGGGGCCCCCAAGGGTTATGAGGTGCCAGGACTCAGGGGCACCTAAGGGTAATGAGATGCCAGGACTCAGGGGCCCCCAGGGGTTATGAGGTGCCAGGATACAGGTGCCCCCAAAGGTAATGAGGTGCCAGGACTCAGGGGCCCCCAAGAGTAATGAGATGCCAGGACTCAGGGCCCCCCAGGGGTTATGAGGTGCCAGGACTCAGGGGCTCCCAAGGGTAATGAGGTGCCAGGACTCAGGGGCCCCCAAGGGTAATGAGATGCCAGGACATAGGGGCCCCTAAGGGTAATGAGGTGCCAGGACACAGGGGCCCCTAAGGGTAATGAGATGCCAGGACACAGGGGCCCCCAAGGGTTATGAGGTGCCAGGACTCAGGGGCACCTAAGGGTAATGAGATGCCAGGACTCAGGGGCCCCCAGGGGTTATGAGGTGCCAGGATACAGGGGCCCCCAAGGGTAATGAGATGCCAGGACACAGGGGCCCCCAAGGGAAATGAGATGCCAGGACTCAGGGCCCCCCAGGGGTTATGAGGTGCCAGGACACAGGGGCCCCCAAGGGTAATGAGATGCCAGGACATAGGGGCCCCTAAGGGTAATGAGGTGCCAGGACACAGGGGCCCCCAAGGGTAATGAGGTGCCAGGACACAGGGGCCCCCAAGGGTTATGAGGTGCCAGGACTCAGGGGCAACTAAGGGTAATGAGATGCCAGGACTCAGGGGCCCCCAGGGGTTATGAGGTGCCAGGATACAGGTGCCCCCAAAGGTAATGAGGTGCCAGGACTCAGGGGCCCCCAAGAGTAATGAGATGCCAGGACTCAGATGCCCCCTGGGGTTATGAGGTGCCAGGACTCAGAGGCCCCCAAGAGTAATGAGGTGCCAGGACATATGGGGCCCCCTGGGGTTATGAGATTGCAGGACTCAGGGCCCCCCGGGGTAGTCCTGATAAAACCAATAACATGGCATGGTGCAGTGCCCCCGGTGTCTGTGCCGCTTTAATATGGGGCTCAGTGATGCAGAACATACAAGGTACCCCATGTACAGAGGGACGGGAAGATTTCCTCTATCAGACACATTGTATCACCTCCGAGGGGACGATCGCACCTCATAATGACTAGATAATGACTCATTTACATAGAAATTACAGATCCGGCTGATAACCCGCCCCAATGAATGTATAATGAGCTCATTGGGCTGAGCGCAGATCACAATGACAATATTTTTATTCCATCTGCGAGCCGAGACGATAAATGGCGTTTATCTGGCGGATTAGCGAGGGCTGCGCCTATTGTCCCTGGAAATCACCAGCAACCATTCCGGCTGCATATATCCTCCTCTGTCCGTCTTATTGACGGATTTCCAGGCCACAGATCTACCGATACCCCCCCCCCCCCCCACCGCGTGTCCAGGGGGTGAAGAGTCTAATTATTAATTATCTCCTCTGCCATTGATATGGAAATGAGAACACTTCCAGGGCCAGCCGGGGAGACACTAACAGGGACCCTAATTTGTCAATAATGATGCCAGCCCCTGACCCTTAACAGGGTGACGAGTGATTTATACCGGCGCCGGTGACAGGAGCACTACAGATAAAAGGATATGAGATTACCGCAAACAGGATGATAAATGGAGTACAAGACAGAAGCCCATCGCCTCATTACTGACTCCAAGAGTTAATGTACCGAGTCATTGACTACAATTCACCACCCGGCACAAAGAGACACCTCGCTCCCAAGATCTACACCGACCATCCCTCTACTACCCCGACCATCCCTCTACTGCCCCGACCATCCCTCTACTGCCCCGACTATCCCTCTACTGCCCCGACTGTCCCTCTACTGCCCCGACTATCCCTCTACTGCCCCGACTGTCCCTCTACTGCCCCGACTGTCCCTCTACTGCCCCGAGCATCCCTCTACTACCCTGACAATTCACCACCCGGCACAAAGAGACACCTCGCTCCCAAGATCTACACCGACCATCCCTCTACTGCCCCGACTGTCCCTCTACTGCCCCGACTGTCCCTCTACTGCCCCGACTGTCCCTCTACTGCCCCGAGCATCCCTCTACTACCCTGACAATTCACCACCCGGCACAAAGAGACACCTCGCTCCCAAGATCTACACCGACCATCCCTCTACTGCCCCGACTGTCCCTCTACTGCCCCGAGCATCCCTCTACTGCCCCGACAATTCACCACCCGGCACAAAGAGACACCTCGCTCCCAAGATCTACACCGCC
This sequence comes from Lithobates sylvaticus, assembly GCA_028564925.1. Lineage (NCBI taxonomy): Eukaryota > Metazoa > Chordata > Amphibia > Anura > Ranidae > Lithobates > Lithobates sylvaticus. Next base: position 1,491,925 of record CM053031.1, on the reverse strand, counting down.
AAATGTCCCTCTACTGCCCCGACTGTCCCTCTACTGCCCCGAGCATCCCTCTACTGCCCCGACTATCCCTCTACTGCCCCGAGCATCCCTCTACTGCCCCGACTATCCCTCTACTGCCCCGAGCATCCCTCTACTGCCCCGAGCATCCCTCTACTGCCCTGAGCGTCCCTCTACTGCCCCAACCATCCCTCTACTGCCCCGACAATTCACCACCCGGCACAAAGAGACACCTCGCTCCCAAGATCTACACCGCCAAATGTCCCTCTACTGCCCCAACCATCCCTCTACTGCCCCGACTATCCCTCTACTGCCCCGACAATTCACCACCCGGCACAAAGAGACACCTCGCTCCCAAGATCTACACCGACCATCCCTCTACTGCCCCGACTGTCCCTCTACTGCCCCGACTATCCCTCTACTGCCCCGACCATCCCTCTACTGCCCGACTATCCCTCTACTGCCCCGACTATCCCTCTACTGCCCCGACAATTCACCACCCGGCACAAAGAGACACCTCGCTCCCAAGATCTACACCGCCAAATGTCCCTCTACTGCCCCGACTGTCCCTCTACTGCCCCGACTGTCCCTCTACTGCCCCGACTATCCCTCTACTGCCCTGAGCACCCCTCTACTGCCCCGACCATCCCTCTACTGCCCCGACTATCCCTCTACTGCCCCGACTATCCCTCTACTACCCCGACCATCCCTCTACTGCCCCGACAATTCACCACCCGCACAAAGAGACACCTCGCTCCCAAGATCTACACCGCCAAATGTCCCTCTACTGCCCCGACCATCCCTCTACTCCCCCGACTATCCCTCTACTGCCCCGACAATTCACCACCCGGCACAAAGAGACACCTCGCTCCCAAGATCTACACCGCCAAATGTCCCTCTACTGCCCCGACCATCCCTCTACTCCCCCGACTATCCCTCTACTACCCCGACTATCCCTCTACTGCCCCGACCATCCCTCTACTGCCCCGACTATCCCTCTACTCCCCCGACTATCCCTCTACTACCCCGACCATCCCTCTACTGCCCCGACCATCCCTCTACTGCCCCGACTATCCCTCTACTGCCCTGACCATCCCTCTACTGCCCCGACTATCCCTCTACTGCCCCGACCATCCCTCTACTGCCCCGACCATCCCTCTACTGCCCCGACTATCCCTCTACTACCCCGACCATCCCTCTACTGCCCCGACCATCCCTCTACTGCCCCGACTGTCCCTCTACTGCCCCGACTATCCCTCTACTGCCCCGACTATCCCTCTACTGCCCTGACCATCCCTCTACTACCCCGACTATCCCTCTACTGCCCCGACAATTCACCACCCGGCACAAAAAGACACCTCGCTCCCAAGATCTACACCGCCAAATGTCCCTCTACTGCCCCGACCATCCCTCTACTGCCCCTACATTCCCTCTACTGCCCCGACTGTCCCTCTACTGCCCCGACCATCCCTCTACTGCCCCAACCATCCCTCTACTGCCCCGACAATTCACCACCCGGCACAAAGAGACACCTCGCTCCCAAGATCTACACCGCCAAATGTCCCTCTACTGCCCCGACTGTCCCTCTACTGCCCCGACTATCCCTCTACTGCCCCGACCATCCCTCTACTACCCCGACAATTCACCACCCGGCACAAAGAGACACCTCGCTCCCAAGATCTACACCGACCATCCCTCTACTGCCCCAACCATCCCTCTACTACCCCGACAATTCACCACCCGGCACAATGAGACACCTCGCTCCCAAGATCTACACCGACCATCCCTCTACTGCCCCGACTATCTCTCTACTACCCCGACCATCCCTCTACTGCCCTGACCATCCCTCTACTGCCCCGACTATCCCTCTACTGCCCCGACTATCCCTCTACTGCCCCGACTATCCCTCTACTGCCCCAACCATCCCTCTACTACCCCGACAATTCACCACCCGGCACAAAGAGACACCTCGCTCTGAAGATCTACACCGACCATCCCTCTACTGCCCCGACCATCCCTCTACTACCCCGACCATCCCTCTACTGCCCCGACCATCCCTCTACTACCCCGACAATTCACCACCCGGCACAAAGAGACACCTCGCTCCCAAGATCTACACCGACCATCCCTCTACTGCCCGACCATCCCTCTACTGCCCCGACCATCCCTCTACTGCCCCGACAATTCACCACCCGGCACAAAGAGACACCTCGCTCCCAAGATCTACACCGCCAAATGTTCCTCTACTGCCCCGACCATCCCTCTACTACCCCGACCATCCCTCTACTACCCCGACAATTCACCACCCGGCACAAAGAGACACCTCGCTCTGAAGATCTACACCGCCAAATGTCCCTCTACTGCCCCGACTATCCCTCTACTGCCCCGACTATCCCTCTACTGCCCCGACCATCCCTCTACTGCCCCGACCATCCCTCTACTGCCCCGACAATTCACCTCCCGGCACAAAGAGACACCTCGCTCCCAAGATCTACACCGCCAAATGTCCCTCTACTGCCCCGACTATCCCTCTACTGCCCCGACCATCCCTCTACTGCCCCGACCATCCCTCTACTACCCCGACTATCCCTCTACTGCCCCGACCATCCCTCTACTGCCCCGACCATCCCTCTACTACCCCGACAATTCACCACCCGGCACAAAGAGACACCTCGCTCCCAAGATCTACACCGCCAAATGTCCCTCTACTGCCCCGACTATCCCTCTACTACCCCGACCATCCCTCTACTGCCCCAACCATCCCTCTACTGCCCCGACCATCCCTCTACTGCCCCGACTATCCCTCTACTGCCCTGAGCACCCCTCTACTGCCCCAACCATCCCTCTACTGCCCCGACTATCCCTCTACTACCCCGACCATCCCTCTACTGCCCGACCATCCCTCTACTGCCCCGACTATCCCTCTACTGCCCTGAGCACCCCTCTACTGCCCCAACCATCCCTCTACTGCCCCGACCATCCCTCTACTGCCCCGACCATCCCTCTACTGCCCCGACAATTCACCACCCGGCACAAAGAGACACCTCGCTCCGAAGATCTACACCGCCTAATGTCCCTCTACTGCCCCGACCATCCCTCTACTGCCCCGACTATCCCTCTACTGCCCTGACCATCCCTCTACTACCCCGACCATCCCTCTACTGCCCCAACCATCCCTCTACTGCCCCAACCATCCCTCTACTGCCCCGACCATCCCTCTACTGCCCCGGCTATCCCTCTACTGCCCTGAGCACCCCTCTACTGCCCCAACCATCCCTCTACTGCCCCGACTATCCCTCTACTGCCCCGACCATCCCTCTACTGCCCCGACCATCCCTCTACTCCCCCGACAATTCACCACCCGGCACAAAGAGACACCTCGCTCCGAAGATCTACACCGCCAAATGTCCCCCTACTGCCCCGACTATCCCTCTACTGCCCCGACTATCCCTCTACTGCCCCGACCATCCCTCTACTGCCCCGACCATCCCTCTACTGCCCCGACCATCCCTCTACTCCCCCGACAATTCACCACCCGGCACAAAGAGACACCTCGCTCCGAAGATCTACACCGCCAAATGTCCCTCTACTGCCCCGACCATCCCTCTACTGCCCCGAGCATCCCTCTACTACCCCGACCATCCCTCTACTGCCCCGACCATCCCTCTACTACCCAGACCATCCCTCTACTGCCCCGACTATCCCTCTACCCCGACTATCCCTCTACTGCCCGACCGTCCCTCTACTGCCCCGACCGTCCCTCTACTGCCCCGACTGTCCCTCTACTCCCCCGACTATCCCTCTACTGCCCCAACAATCCCTCTACTGCCCCGACCATCCCTCTACTCCCCCGACTATCCCTCTACTGCCCCGACCATCCCTCTACTGCCACAACCATCCCTCTACTGCCCCGACTGTCCCTCTACTGCCCCGACTGTCCCTCTACTGCCCCGACCATCCCTCTACTGCCCCAACAATTCACCACCCGGCACAAAGAGCCCTTCACATCTCGCTCCCAAGATCTACACCGCCAAATGTCCCTCTACTGCCCCGACTATCCCTCTACTGCCCCGACAATCCCTCTACTACCCTCGCTCTGAAGATCTACACCGCCAAATGTCCCTCTACTGCCCCGACCATCCCTCTACTGCCCCGACCATCCCTCTACTGTCCCAACCATCCCTCTACTGTCCCAACCATCCCTCTACTGCCCCAACCATCCCTCTACTGCCCCGACTATCCCTCTACTGTCCCGACTATCCCTCTACTGCCCCGACCATCCCTCTACTGCCCTGAACATCCCTCTACTGCCCCAACCCTTCCCTCTACTGCCCCAACCCTTCCCTCTACTGCCCCAACCATCCCTCTACTGCCCCGACCATCCCTCTACTGTCATTGACTACAATTCACCACCCGGCACAAAGAGCCCTTCACACCTCGCTCCCAAGATCTACACCGCCAAATGTCCCTCTACTGCCCTGACTATCCCTCTACTGCCCCAACCCATCCCTCTACTGCCCCGACCATCCCTCTACTGTCCCAACCATCCCTCTACTGCCCCGACCATCCCTCTACTGCCCCAACCATCCCTCTACTCCCCCGACTATCCCTCTACTGCCCGACCATCCCTCTACTGCCCTGAGCATTCCTCTACTGCCCCAACCCTTCCCTCTACTGCCCCGACCATACCTCTACTGCCCCGACCATCCCTCTACTGTCATTGACTACAATTCACCACCCGGCACAAAGAGTCCTTCACACCTCGCTCCCAAGATCTACACCACCAAATGTCCCTATACTGCCCCGACCATCCCTCTACTGCCCCGACCCATCCCTCTACTGCCCCGACCATCCCTCTACTGCCCCAACCATCCCTCTACTGCCCCGACTATCCCTCTACTGCCCCGACCATCCCTCTACTGCCCTGAGCATTCCTCTACTGCCCCAACCCTTCCCTCTACTGCCCCGACCATCCCTCTACTGTCATTGACTACAATTCACCACCCGGCACAAAGAGCCCTTCACACCTCGCTCCCAAGATCTACACCGCCAAATGTCCCTCTACTGCCCCGACTATCCCTCTACTACCCCGACCATCCCTCTACTGCCCCAACCATCCCTCTACTGTCATTGACTACAATTCACCACCCGGCACAAAGAGCCCTTCACACCTCGCTCCGAAGATCTACACCGCCAAATGTCCCTCTACTGCCCCGACCATCCCTCTACTGCCCCGACCATCCCTCTACTGCCCCAAGCCATCCCTCTACTTCCCCCAACCCTTCCCGGTCCCTTTACTGCCCCCAACCCATCCCTCTACTGCCCCAACCCTTCCCTGTCCCTCTACTGCCCCCAACCAATCCCTCTACTGCCCCAACCCTTCCCTGTCCCTCTACTGCCCCAACCCATCCATCTAATGCCCCAACCCATCCCTGTACATCTACATCCCCCATCCCTTCCCTGTCCCTCTACTGCCCCCCCCCCCCAACCCATCCCTTTCCCTCTACTGCCCCAACCCTTCCCTGTCCCTCTACTGCCCCCCCCAACCCTTCCCTGTCCCTCTACTGCCCCAACCCTTCCCTGTCCCTCTACTGCCCTCAACCCTTCCCTGTCCCTCTACTGCCCCCCCCCAACCCATCCCTGTCCCTCTACTGCCCCCACAACCCATCCCTGTCCCTCTACTGCCCCCAACCCTCCCTATGCATCTTTTGCCTCCAACAGTTTCCTGCCTATCTACCGCCCTCAACCCTTCCCTGTCACCCTACTGTCCCCAAAAAAACACCTGCTCACTGTACAGCCCTGCGGTATATGTCAGAGCTACATAAATGTATAATAATAATAATAATAGTGTGACTGTGGGGGAGGGGACATTAGAGTGTAAGCTCCTGTGTACAGCACTGCGGTATATGTCGGAGCTATATAAATGTATAATAATAATAATAATAATAGTGTGACTGTGGGGGGAGGGGACATTAGAGTGTAAGCTCCTGTGCACAGCGCTATACTGTATATAGAAGTAGAATATAGATCGGAGGAGGTGTCGGGCAGACAGAAGGATTGATGGTCGATCCCTCCGGGGAGAAATGAGGTTTTGTCATGTGAAAAGTCTCAGTAATTCCGCCAGACGTTGGGGGGGGGTCGGTGTTTGGGGGGGGGGGGGGACAATTTATTAATGGCACTTTTATCACTGACCAGCTGCTCTCTCCTCTCTATAAAAAGCTCATTACATGCGATAGTAACAAGCTAATTGATTACTAATTGAATGAATTGGCACGCTGGCGGCTGTCAGCCGGTGACATATGAGGGGACTGCGGGATGAATGATATCTCGCCTTTACTGTGGTCACCCGCAGGACACCCGGCACAGTGCTGATTGGCTGCTGGTGGCCATATGAATGGTGTCTGGGGAGCCGGCTCCTGCTGCCCCCTTGTGGGCTGTACCTGCACTGCCCTGCCTATTGTCCTCGCTACTCATCCAGAACCTCATTATACGCAGATCGGCCATTGTTTCTGGGTTGGCGCCGGAGCCGCCATATTGTTCTGAGCGTATTGTCCACACATTGTGCCGGAATCAGAGAAGAAAACCTCCCTCATTATTATACAGGATTTATATGGCGCCAACAGCTTGTGCAGCGCTGTACAATATAAAGGCCCTGGTCACAAGAGCTTACAATCTAAAAGGGACGGGCAAGTAATACAAAAGGTAATAAAGGAATACAATACGTAATGGGAGGAAGACGGTGACACTCATAGATCTCTAACATGGAGGACGGGAAATGAGCCGCCTATAAAACCCATTATTATCATTTCCATCTGAAATAGACGACAAATCCATTCATCATCAGCTGCTTTCTGATTGGTGCTGAGGCCATCACAGACAGTCCTCACTCAGAGTCATCAGCCGTATGAAATGTAATGACAAAAAGTATGAAATGGTGCAAGGAGAGGGGGGGGAGGGGGCGGAGAGGGGGGAGGGGCGGAGAGGAAGGGGGAGAGGGGGCGGAGAGGAAGGAGAGGGGAGAAAGGGGGTGGGTGGTGAGGAAGGGGATGAGGGGGGAGAGGAAGGAGAGGGACCAAGGGGATGGGGGGGAAGGGGATGGGGGGAGAGGAAGGAGAGAGAAGGAAGGGGATGGGGGGGAGGAAGGAGAGGGGAGGGGAGGAAGGGGAGGGGGGGGGGGGGGGGGGGGGGAGGAGGGGAGGGGGGGAGAGGAAGGGGGGGAGAGGGGAGGAAGGGGATGGGGAGGTGAGGAAGGAGAGGGGAGGAAGGGGATGGGGGGGGGAGAGGAAGGAGAGAGAAGGAAGGGGATGGGGGGGAGAGGAAGGAGAGGGGAGGAAGGGGATGGGGGGGAGGGGATGGGGGGAGAGGAAGGAGAGAGGAGGAAGGGGATGGGGAGGTGAGGAAGGAGAGGTGAGGAAGGGGATGGGGGGGAGAGGAAGGAGAGGGACCAAGGGGATGGGGGGGAAGGGGATGGGGGGATGAGGAAGTAGAGGGGAGGAAGGGGATGAGGGGGGAGAGGAAGGGGATGGGGGGAAGGGATGGGGGGAGAGGAAGGAGAGAGGAGGAAGGGGATGGGGGGGGGAGGAAGGAGAGGGGAGGAAGGGGATGGGGGGGGGAGAGGAAGGAGAGGGACCAAGGGGATGGGGGGGAAGGGGATGGGGGGAGGAGGAAGTAAAGGGGAGGAAGGGGATGAGGGGGGGGGGAGAGGAAGGAGAGGGGAGGAAGGGGATGGGGGGAGAGAGGAAGGGGAAGGGGGGGGGGGAGAGGAGAGGAGAGGAGAGGGGAGGAAGGGGATGGGGGGGAGGGGATGGGGGGAGAGGAAGGAGACAGGAGGAAGGGGATGGGGAGGTGAGGAAGGAGAGAGGAGGAAGGGGATGGGGGGGAGAGGAAGGAGAGGGACCAAGGGGATGGGGGGGAAGGGGATGGGGGGATGAGGAAGTAGAGGGGAGGAAGGGGATGAGGGGGGGAGAGGAAGGAGAGGGGAGGAAGGGGATGGGGGGGAGAGGAAGGAGAGAGGAGGAAGGGGATGGGGGGGAGAGGAAGGAGAGGGGAGGAAGGGGATGAGGGGGGAGAGGGGGGAGAGGAAGGAGAGGGGAGGAAGGGGATGGGGGGAGAGGAAGGAGAGGGGAGGAGATGGGGGGGAGAGGAAGGAGAGGGGAGGAAGGGGATGGGGAGGTGAGGAAGGAGAGGGGAGGAAGGGGATGGGGGAGAGGAAGGGAGGGGGGGGATGGAGGGGGGGAGAGGAAGGAGAGGGGAGGAAAGGGAAAGAGGGGGGGGGGAGAGGAAGGAGAGGGGAGGAAGGGGATGGGGGGTGAGGAAGGAGAGGGGAGGAAGGGGATGGGGGGGGGGGAGGTGAGGAAGGAGAGGGACAAAGGGGATGGGGGGAAGGGGATGGGTGGATGAGGAAGGGGATGGGGGGGTGAGGAAGGGGATGGGGAGGTGAGGAAGAAGAGGTGAGGAAGGGGATGGGGAGGTGAGAAAGGAGAGGGGAGGAAGGGGATGAGGTGGGGGAGGAAGAAGAGGGGAGGTAGGGGATGGGGGGAGAGGAAGGAGAGGGGAGGAAGGGGATGTGGGGGTGAGGAAGGAGAGGGGAGGAAGGGGATGGGGAGGTGAGGAAGGAGAGGGGAGGAAGGGGATGAGGTGGGGGGAGGAAGGAGAGGGGAGAAAGGGGATGGGGGGGAGAGGGGAGAGGGGAGGAAGGGGATGTGGGGGTGAGGAAGGAGAGGGGAGGAAGGGGATGGGAAGGTGAGGTAGGGGATGAGGGGGGGGGGAAGAGAGGGGAGGAAGGGGATGGGGGCGAGAGGAAGGAGAGGGGGCGAAGGGGATGGGGAGGTGAGGAAGGAGAGGGGAGGAAGGGGATGGGGAGGAAGGGGATGGGGAGGTGAGGAAGGAGAGGGGAGGAAGGGGATGAGGGGGGGAGAGGAAGGAGAGGGGAGGAAGGGAATGGGGGAGAGAGGAAGGAGAGGGGAGGAAGGGGATGGGGGAAAGGGATGGGGAGGTGAGGAAGGGGGTGAGGGGGGGAGAGGAAGGAGAGGGGAGGAAGGGTGCAGAGAGGAAGGGAGGGAGGGGGAGAGGGGGGAAGGGAGGAGAGGAGGAAGGGGAGGAGGGGGAGAGGCAGGGGAGTTTTCTGTGCTCCGCCTCCATATAAAACATCGGTCACAGTACAGGGTGGAGTTTTCTGTGCTCCGCCTCTATATAAAACATCGGTCACAATACGGGGAGGAGTTTTCTGTGCTCCGCTTCCATATAAAACATCGGTCACAATACGGGGAGGAGTTTTCTGTGCTCCGCCTCCATATAAAACATCGGTCACAATACGGGGAGGAGTTTTCTGTGCTCCGCTTCCATATAAAACATCGGTCACAGTACGGGGTGGAGTTTTCTGAGCTCCGCCTCCATATAAAACATCGGTCACAGTAGAGGGTGGAGTTTTCTGTGCTCCGCCTCCATATAAAACATCAGTCACAGTAGAGGGTGGAGTTTTCTGTGCTCCGCCTCCATATAAAACATCGGTCACAGTACAGGGTGGAGTTTTCTGTGCTCCGCCTCCATATAAAACATCGGTCACAGTACGGGGTGGAGTTTTCTTTGGTCCGCCTCCATATAAAACATCGGTCACAGTACGGGGTGGAGTTCTCTTTGGTCCGCCTCCATATAAAACATCGGTCACAGTACAGGGTGGAGTTTTCTGTGCTCCGCCTCCATATAAAACATCGGTCACAGTACGGGGTGGAGTTTTCTTTGGTCCGCCTCCATATAAAACATCGGTCACAGTACAGGGTGGAGTTGTCTGTGCTCCGCCTCTATATAAAACATCGGTCACAATACGGGGAGGAGTTTTCTGTGCTCCGCTTCCATATAAAACATCGGTCACAATACGGGGAGGAGTTTTCTGTGCTCCGCCTCCATATAAAACATCGGTCACAATACGGGGAGGAGTTTTCTGTGCTCCGCTTCCATATAAAACATCGGTCACAGTACGGGGTGGAGTTTTCTGAGCTCCGCCTCCATATAAAACATCGGTCACAGTAGAGGGTGGAGTTTTCTGTGCTCCGCCTCCATATAAAACATCAGTCACAGTAGAGGGTGGAGTTTTCTGTGCTCCGCCTCCATATAAAACATCGGTCACAGTACAGGGTGGAGTTTTCTGTGCTCCGCCTCCATATAAAACATCGGTCACAGTACGGGGTGGAGTTTTCTTTGGTCCGCCTCCATATAAAACATCGGTCACAGTACGGGGTGGAGTTCTCTTTGGTCCGCCTCCATATAAAACATCGGTCACAGTACAGGGTGGAGTTTTCTGTGCTCCGCCTCCATATAAAACATCGGTCACAGTACGGGGTGGAGTTTTCTTTGGTCCGCCTCCATATAAAACATCGGTCACAGTACAGGGTGGAGTTGTCTGTGCTCCGCCTCTATATAAAACATCGGTCACAATACGGGGAGGAGTTTTCTGTGCTCCGCTTCCATATAAAACATCGGTCACAGTACGGGGTGTAGTTTTCTGAGCTCCGCCTCCATATAAAACATCGGTCACAGTAGAGGGTGGAGTTTTCTGTGCTCCGCCTCCATATAAAACATCAGTCACAGTACGGGGTGGAGTTTTCTGTGCTCCGCCTCCATATAAAACATCGGTCACAGTAGAGGGTGGAGTTTTCTGTGCTCCGCCTCCATATAAAACATCGGTCACAGTAGAGGGTGGAGTTTTACGTGCTCCGCCTCCATATAAAACATCGGTCACAGTACAGGGTGGAGTTTTCTGTGCTCCGCCTCCATATAAAACATCGGTCACAGTACAGGGTGGAGTTTTCGAGCTCCGTCTCCATATAAAACATCGGTCACAGTACAGGGTGGAGTTTTCGGAGCTCCGCCTCCATATAAAACATCGGTCACAGTATGGGGTGGAGTTTTCTGTGCTCTGCCTCCATATAAAACATCGGTCACAGTACAGGGTGGAGTTTTCGGAGCTCCGCCTCCATATAAAACATCGGTCACAGTAGAGGGTGGAGTATTCTGTGCTCCGCCTCCATATAAAACATCAGTCACAGTACGGGTGGAGTTTTCTGTGCTCCGCCTCCATATAAAACATCGGTCACAGTAGAGGGTGGAGTTTTCTGTGCTCCGCCTCCATATAAAACATCGGTCACAGTACAGGGTGGAGTTTTCTGAGCTCCGCCTCCATATAAAACATCGGTCACAGTAGAGGGTGCAGTTTTCTGAGCTCCGCCTCCATATAAAACATCGGTCACAGTACAGGGTGGAGTTTTCTGAGCTCCGCCTCCATATAAAACATCGGTCACAGTAGAGGGTGGAGTTTTACGTGCTCCGCCTCCATATAAAACATCGGTCACAGTAGAGGGTGGAGTTTTCTGAGCTCCGCCTCCATATAAAACATCGGTCACAGTACAGGGTGGAGTGTTCTGTGCTCCGCCTCCATATAAAACATCGGTCACAGTACAGGGTGGAGTTTTCTGAGCTCCGCCTCCATATAAAACATCGGTCACAGTAGAGGGTGGAGTTTTCTGAGCTCCGCCTCCATATAAAACATCGGTCACAGTAGAGGGTGGAGTTTTCTGAGCTCCGCCTCCATATAAAACATCGGTCACAGTAGAGGGTGGAGTTTTCTGAGCTCCGCCTCCATATAAAACATCGGTCACAGTACAGGGTGGAGTTTTCTGAGCTCCGCCTCCATATAAAACATCGGTCACAGTAGAGGGTGGAGTTTTCTGAGCTCCGCCTCCATATAAAACATCGGTCACAGTACAGGGTGGAGTTTTCTGTGCTCCGCCTCCATATAAAACATCAGTCACAATACGGGGTGGAGTTTTCAGTGCTCCGCCTCTATATAAAACATCGGTCACAATACAGGGTGGAGTTGTCTGTGCTCCGCCTCCATATAAAACATTGGTCACAGTAGAGGGTGGAGTTTTCTTTAGTCCGCCACCATATAAAACATCGGTCACAGTACAGGGTGGAGTTTTCTGTGCTCCGCCTCCATATAAAACATCGGTCACAGTAGAGGGTGGAGTTTTCTGAGCTCCGCCTCCATATAAAACATCGGTCACAGTACAGGGTGGAGTTTTCTGTGCTCCGACTCCATATAAAACATCGGTCACAGTAGAGGGAGGAGTTTTCTGTGCTCCGCCTCCATATAAAACATCGGTCACAGTAGAGGGAGGAGTTTTCTGTGCTCCGCCTCCATATAAAACATCGGTCACAGTACAGGGTGGAGTTTTCTGTGCTCCGCCTCCATATAAAACATCAGTCACAGTACAGGGTGGAGTTTTCTGTGCTCCGCCTCCATATAAAACATCAGTCACAGTACAGGGTGGAGTTTTATTTGCTCTGCCTCCATATAAAACATCGGTCACATAGAGGGTGGAGTTTTCTTTGCTCCACCTCCATATAAAACATCGGTCACAGTAGAGGGTGGAGTTGTCTGTGCTCCGCCTCCATATAAAACATCGGTCACAGTAGAGGGTGGAGTTTTCTGTGCTCCGCCTCCATATAAAACATCGGTCACAGTACAGGGTGGAGTTTTCTGAGCTCCGCCTCCATATAAAACATCGGTCACAGTACAGGGTGGAGTTTTCTGTGCTCCGCCTCCATATAAAACATCGGTCACAGTAAAGGGTGGAGTTGTCTGTACTCCGCCTCCATATAAAACATCGGTCACAGTAGAGGGTGGAGTTTTCTGAGCTCCGCCTCCATATAAAACATCGGTCACAGTAGAGGGTGGAGTTTTCTGAGCTCTGCCTCCATATAAAACATCGGTCACAGTAGAGGGTGGAGTTTTCTGTGCTCCGCCTCCATATAAAACATCGGTCACAGTAGAGGGTGGAGTTTTCTGTGCTCCGCCTCCATATAAAACATCGGTCACATAGAGGGTGGAGTTTTCTTTGCTCCACCTCCATATAAAACATCGGTCACAGTAGAGGGTGGAGTTGTCTGTGCTCCGCCTCCATATAAAACATCGGTCACAGTAGAGGGTGGAGTTTTCTGTGCTCCGCCTCCATATAAAACATCGGTCACAGTACAGGGTGGAGTTTTCTGAGCTCCACCTCCATATAAAACATCGGTCACAGTACAGGGTGGAGTTTTCTGTGCTCCGCCTCCATATAAAACATCGGTCACAGTAAAGGATGGAGTTTTCTGAGCTCCGCCTCCATATAAAACATCGGTCACAGTAGAGGGTGGAGTTTTCTGTGCTCCGCCTCCATATAAAACATCAGTCACAATACGGGGTGGAGTTTTCTGTGCTCCGCCTCCATATAAAACATCGGTCACAATACAGGGTGGAGTTGTCTGTGCTCCGCCTCCATATAAAACATCGGTCACAGTAGAGGGTGAAGTTTTCTGAGCTCCGCCTCCATATAAAACATCGGTCACAGTACAGGGTGGAGTTTTCTGTGCTCCGCCTCCATATAAAACATCGGTCAGAGTAGAGGGTGGAGTTTTCTGAGCTCCGCCTCCATATAAAACATCGGTCACAGTAGAGGGTGGAGTTTTCTGAGCTCCGCCTCCATATAAAACATCGGTTACAGTATGGGGTGGAGTTTTCTGCGCTCCGCCGCCATATTAAACATCGGTCACAGTACAGGGTGGAGTTTTCTGTGTTCCGCCTCCATATAAAACATCGGTCACAGTACAGGGTGGAGTTTTCTGTGCTCCGCCTTCATATAAAACATCGGTCACAGTACAGGGTGGAGTTTTCTGTGCTCCGCCTCCATATAAAACATCGGTCACAGTAGAGGGAGGAGTTTTCTGTGCTCCGCCTCCATATAAAACATCGGTCACAGTACAGGGTGGAGTTGTCTGTGCCCCGCCTCCATATAAAACATTGGTCACAGTAGAGGGAGGAGTTTTCTGTGCTCCGCCTCCATATAAAACATCGGTCACATAGAGGGTGGAGTTTTCTGTGCTCCTCCTCCATATAAAACATCGGTCACAGTACAGGGTGGAGTTGTCTGTGCTCCGCCTCCATATAAAACATCGGTCACAGTACAGGGTGGAGTGTTCTGTGCTCCGCCTCCATAAAAAACATCAGTCACAGTACAGGGTGGAGTTTTCTGTGCTCCGCCTCCATATAAAACATCGGTCACAGTAGAGGGTGGAGTTTTCTGTGCTCCGCCTCCATATAAAACATCGGTCACAGTAGAGGGAGGAGTTTTCTGTGCCCCGCCTCCATATAAAACATCGGTCACATAGAGGGTGACGTTTTCTGTGCTCCGCCTCCATATAAAACATCGGTCACAGTACAGGGTGGAGTTGTCTGTGCTCCGCCTCCATAAAAAACATCAGTCACAGTACAGGGTGGAGTTTTCTGTGCTCCGCCTCCATATAAAACATCGGTCACAGTACAGGGTGGAGTTTTCTGTGCTCCGCCTCCATAAAAAACATCAGTCACAGTAGAGGGTGGAGTTTTCTGTACTCCGCCTCCATATAAAACATCGGTCACAGTAGAGGGTGGAGTTTTCTGTGCTCCGCCTCTATATAAAACATCGGTCACAATACGGGGTGGAGTTTTCTGTCCTCCGCCTCCATATAAAACATCGGTCACAGTACAGGGTGGAGTTGTCTGTGCTCCGCCTCCATATAAAACATCGGTCACATAGAGGGTGGAGTTTTCTTTGCTCCGCCTCCATATAAAACATCGGTCACAGTAGAGGGTGGAGTTTTCTGTGCTCCGCCTCCATATAAAACATCAGTCACAATACAGGGTGGAGTTTTCTGTGCTCCGCCTCCATATAAAACATCAGTCACAATACAGGGTGGAGTTTTCTGTACTCCGCCTCCATATAAAACATCGGTCACAATACGGGGTGGAGTTTTCTGAGCTCCGCCTCCATATAAAACATCAGTCACAATACGGGGTGGAGTTTTCTGTGCTCCGCCTCCATATAAAACATCGGTCACAATACAGGGTGGAGTTTTCTGTGCTCCGCCTCCATATAAATCATCAGTCACATTACGGGTTGGAGTTTTCTGAGCTCCGCCTCCATATAAAACATCGGTCACAGTACAGGGTGGAGTTGTCTGTGCTCCGCCTCCATATAAAACATTGGTCACAGTAGAGGGTGGAGTTTTCTGAGCTCCGCCTCCATATAAAACATCGGTCACAGTAGAGGGTGGAGTTTTCTGAGCTCCGCCTCCATATAAAACATCGGTCACAGTACAGGGTGGAGTTGTCTGTGCTCCGCCTCCATATAAAACATCGGTCACAGTACAGGGTGGAGTTTTCTGTACTCCGCCTCCATATAAAACATCGGTCACAGTACACGGTGGAGTTTTATGTGCTCCGCCTCCATATAAAACATCGGTCACAGTAGAGGGTGGAGTATTCTGAGCTCCGCCTCCATATTAAACATCGGTCACAGTAGAGGGTGGAGTTTTCTGAGCTCCGCCTCCATATAAAACATCGGTCACAGTACAGGGTAGAGTTGTCTGTGCTCCACCTCCATATAAAACATCGGTCACAGTACAGGGTGGAGTTTTCTGTGCTCCGCCTCCATATAAAACATCAGTCACAGTAGAGGGTGGAGTTTTCTGAGCTCCGCCTCCATATAAAACATCGGTCACAGTACAGGGTAGAGTTGTCTGTGCTCCGCCTCCATATAAAACATCGGTCACAGTACGGGGTGGAGTTTTCTGTGCTCCGCTTCCATATAAAACATCAGTCACAGTAGAGGGTGGAGTTTTCTGAGCTCCGCCTCCATATAAAACATCGGTCACAGTACAGGGTAGAGTTGTCTGTGCTCCGCCTCCATATAAAACATCGGTCACAGTACAGGGTGGAGTTTTCTGAGCTCCGCCTCCATATAAAACATCGGTC
The DNA here is from genome assembly GCA_028564925.1 of Lithobates sylvaticus. Classification (NCBI taxonomy): domain Eukaryota; kingdom Metazoa; phylum Chordata; class Amphibia; order Anura; family Ranidae; genus Lithobates; species Lithobates sylvaticus. The sequence continues at coordinate 1,476,099 of CM053031.1, read as the reverse complement.
ACAGTAGAGGGTGGAGTTTTACGTGCTCCGCCTCCATATAAAACATCGGTCACAGTACAGGGTGGAGTTTTCTGAGCTCCGCCTCCATATAAAACATCAGTCACAGTACAGGGTGGAGTTTTCTGTGCTCCGCCTCCATATAAAACATCGGTCACAGTACGGGGTGGAGTTTTCTGTGCTCCGCCTCCATATAAAACATCAGTCACAGTACGGGGTGGAGTTTTCTGTGCTCCGCCTCCATATAAAACATCGGTCACAGTACAGGGTGGAGTTTTCTGAGCTCCGCCTCCATATAAAACATCGGTCACAGTAGAGGGTGGAGTTTTACGTGCTCCGCCTCCATATAAAACATCGGTCACAGTAGAGGGTGGAGTTTTCTGAGCTCCGCCTCCATATAAAACATCGGTCACAGTACAGGGTGGAGTGTTCTGTGCTCCGCCTCCATATAAAACATCGGTCACAGTACAGGGTGGAGTTGTCTGTGCTCCGCCTCCATATAAAACATCGGTCACAGTAGAGGGTGGAGTTTTCTTTAGTCCGCCACCATATAAAACATCGGTCACAGTACAGGGTGGAGTTGTCTGTGCTCCGCCTCCATATAAAACATTGGTCACAGTACAGGGTGGAGTTTTCTGTGCTCTGACTCCATATAAAACATCGGTCACAGTAGAGGGAGGATTTTTCTGTGCTCCGCCTCCATATAAAACATCGGTCACAGTAGAGGGAGGATTTTTCTGTGCTCCGCCTCCATATAAAACATCGGTCACAGTACAGGGTGGAGTTTTCTGTGCTCCGCCTCCATATAAAACATCGGTCACAGTACAGGGTGGAGTTTTCTGTGCTCCGCCTCCATATAAAACATCGGTCACAGTAGAGGGTGGAGTTTTATTTGCTCTGCCTCCATATAAAACATCGGTCACATAGAGGGTGGAGTTTTCTTTGCTCCACCTCCATATAAAACATCGGTCACAGTAGAGGGTGGAGTTGTCTGTGCTCCGCCTCCATATAAAACATCGGTCACAGTAGAGGGTGGAGTTTTCTGTGCTCCGCCTCCATATAAAACATCAGTCACAGTACAGGGTGGAGTTTTCTGAGCTCCGCCTCCATATAAAACATCGGTCACAGTACAGGGTGGAGTTGTCTGTGCTCCGCCTCCATATAAAACATTGGTCACAGTAGAGGGAGGAGTTTTCTGTGCTCCGCCTCCATATAAAACATCGGTCACATAGAGGGTGGAGTTTTCTGTGCTCCTCCTCCATATAAAACATCGGTCACAGTACAGGGTGGAGTTGTCTGTGCTCTGCCTCCATATAAAACATCGGTCACAGTAGAGGGAGGAGTTTTCTGTGCTCCGCCTCCATATAAAACATCAGTCACAGTACAGGGTGGAGTTTTCTGTGCTCCGCCTCCATATAAAACATCGGTCACAGTAGAGGGTGGAGTTGTCTGTGCTCCGCCTCCATATAAAACATGGGTCACAGTACAGGGTGGAGTTTTCTGTGCTCCGCCTCCATATAAAACATCGGTCACAGTACAGGGTGGAGTTGTCTGTGCTCCGCCTCAATATAAAACATCGGTCACATAGAGGGTGGCGTTTTCTTTGCTCCGCCTCCATATAAAACATCGGTCACAGTAGAGGGTGGAGTTTTCTGTGCTCCGCCTCCATATAAAACATCGGTCACAGTACAGGGTGGAGTTTTCTGTGCTCCGCCTCCATATAAAACATCAGTCACAATACAGGGTGGAGTTTTCTGTGCTCCACCTCCATATAAAACATCGGTCACAATACGGGGTGGAGTTTTCTGTGCTCCGCCTCCATATAAAACATCAGTCACAATACGGGGTGGAGTTTTCTGTGCTCCGCCTCCATATAAAACATCAGTCACAATACAGGGTGGAGTTGTCTGTGCTCCGCCTCCATATAAAACATCGGTCACAGTAGAGGGTGGAGTTTTCTGTGCTCTGCGTCCATATAAATCATCAGTCACAATACGGGTTGAAGTTTTCTGTGCTCCGCCTCCATATAAAACATCGGTCACAGTACAGGGTGGAGTTTTCTGAGCTCCGCCTCCATATAAAACATCGGTCACAGTACATTGTGGAGTTGTCTGTGCTCCGCCTCCATATAAAACATTGGTCACAGTAGAGGGTGGAGTTTTCTGAGCTCCGCCTCCATATAAAACATCGGTCACAGTAGAGGGTGGAGTTTTCTGAGCTCCGCCTCCATATAAAACATCGGTCACAGTACAGGGTGGAGTTGTCTGTGCTCCGCCTCCATATAAAACATCGGTCACAGTACAGGGTGGAGTGTTCTGTGCTCCGCCTCCATATAAAACATCGGTCACAGTACAGGGTGGAGTTTTCTGTACTCTGCCTCCATATAAAACATCGGTCACAGTACAGGGTGGAGTTTTCTGTACTCCGCCTCCATATAAAACATTGGTCACAGTACACGGTAGAGTTTTATGTGCTCCGCCTCCATATAAAACATCGGTCACAGTAGAGGGTGGAGTTTTCTGAGCTCCGCCTCCATATAAAACATCGGTCACAGTACAGGGTGGAGTTGTCTGTGCTCCGCCTCCATATAAAACATCGGTCACATAGAGGGTGGAGTTTTCTGAGCTCCGCCTCCATATAAAACATCGGTTACAGTACAGGGTGGAGTGTTCTGTGCTCCGCCTCCATATAAAACATCGGTCACAGTACAGGGTGGAGTTTTCTGTACTCCGCCTCCATATAAAACATCGGTCACAGTAGAGGGTGGAGTTTTCTGTGCTCCGCCTCCATATAAAACATCGGTCACAATACGGGGTGGAGTTTTCTGTCCTCCGCCTCCATATAAAACATCGGTCACAGTAGAGGGTGGAGTTGTCTGTGCTCCGCCTCCATATAAAACATCGGTCACAGTACAGGGTGGAGTGTTCTGTGCTCCGCCTCCATATAAAACATCGGTCACAGTACAGGGTGGAGTTTTCTGTACTCCGCCTCCATATAAAACATCGGTCACAGTAGAGGGTGGAGTTTTCTGTGCTCCGCCTCCATATAAAACATCGGTCACAGTACAGGGTGGAGTGTTCTGTGCTCCGCCTCCATATAAAACATCGGTCACAGTACAGGGTGGAGTTTTCTGTACTCTGCCTCCATATAAAACATCGGTCACAGTACAGGGTGGAGTTTTCTGTACTCCGCCTCCATATAAAACATTGGTCACAGTACACGGTAGAGTTTTATGTGCTCCGCCTCCATATAAAACATCGGTCACAGTAGAGGGTGGAGTATTCTGAGCTCCGCCTCCATATAAAACATCGGTCACAGTAGAGGGTGGAGTTTTCTGAGCTCCGCCTCCATATAAAACATCGGTCACAGTACAGGGTGGAGTTGTCTGTGCTCCGCCTCCATATAAAACATCGGTCACATAAGAGGGTGGAGTTTTCTGAGCTCCGCCTCCATATAAAACATCGGTTACAGTACAGGGTGGAGTGTTCTGTGCTCCGCCTCCATATAAAACATCGGTCACAGTACAGGGTGGAGTTTTCTGTACTCCGCCTCCATATAAAACATCGGTCACAGTAGAGGGTGGAGTTTTCTGTGCTCCGCCTCCATATAAAACATCGGTCACAATACGGGGTGGAGTTTTCTGTCCTCCGCCTCCATATAAAACATCGGTCACAGTAGAGGGTGGAGTTGTCTGTGCTCCGCCTCCATATAAAACATCGGTCACAGTACAGGGTGGAGTGTTCTGTGCTCCGCCTCCATATAAAACATCGGTCACAGTACAGGGTGGAGTTTTCTGTACTCCGCCTCCATATAAAACATCGGTCACAGTAGAGGGTGGAGTTTTCTGTGCTCCGCCTCCATATAAAACATCGGTCACAATACGGGGTGGAGTTTTCTGTCCTCCGCCTCCATATAAAACATCGGTCACAGTAGAGGGTGGAGTTTTCTGTACTCCGCCTCCATATAAAACATCGGTCACAGTACAGGGTGGAGTTTTCTGTGCTCCGCCTCCATATAAAACATCGGTCACAGTAGAGGGAGGAGTTTTCTGTGCTCCGCCTCCATATAAAACATCGGTCACAATACGGGGTGGAGTTTTCTGTCCTCCGCCTCCATATAAAACATCGGTCACAGTACAGGGTGGAGTTTTCTGTGCTCCGCCTCCATATAAAACATTGGTCACAGTAGAGGGAGGAGTTTTCTGTGCTCCGCCTCCATATAAAACATCGGTCACATAGAGGGTGGAGTTGTCTGTGCTCCGCCTCCATAAAAAACATCAGTCACAGTACAGGGTGGAGTTTTCTGTGCTCCGCCTCCATATAAAACATCAGTCACAGTACAGGGTGGAGTTTTCTGTGCTCCGCCTCCATATAAAACATCAGTCACAATACAGGGTGGTGTTTTCTGTGCTCCGCCTCCATATAAAACATCGGTCACAAAGAGGGTGGAGTTTTCTTTGGTCCGCCTCCATATAAAACATCGGTCACAGTAGAGGGTGGAGTTGTCTGTGCTCCGCCTCCATATAAAACATTGGTCACAGTAGAGGGTGGAGTTTTCTGAGCTCCGCCTCCATATAAAACATTGGTCATAGTAGAGGGTGGAGTTTTCTGAGCTCCGCCTCCATATAAAACATCGGTCACAGTACAGGGTGGAGTTGTCTGTGCTCCGCCTCCATATAAAACATTGGTCACAGTAGAGGGAGGAGTTTTCTGTGCTCCGCCTCCATATAAAACATCGGTCACATAGAGGGTGGAGTTTTCTGTGCTCCTCCTCCATATAAAACATCGGTCACAGTACAGGGTGGAGTTGTCTGTGCTCCGCCTCCATATAAAACATCGGTCACAGTACAGGGTGGAGTTTTCTGTGCTCTGCCTCCATATAAAACATCGGTCACAGTAGAGGGAGGAGTTTTCTGTGCCCCGCCTCCATATAAAACATCGGTCACATAGAGGGTGGAGTTGTCTGTGCTCCGCCTCCATATAAAACATGGGTCACAGTACAGGGTGGAGTTGTCTGTGCTCCGCCTCCATATAAAACATCGGTCACAGTACAGGGTGGAGTTTTCTGTACTCCGCCTCCATATAAAACATCGGTCACAGTACAGGGTGGAGTTTTCTGTGCTCCGCCTCCATATAAAACATCGGTCACAGTACAGGGTGGAGTTGTCTGTGCTCCGCCTCCATATAAAACATCGGTCACATAGAGGGTGGCGTTTTCTTTGCTCCGCCTCCATATAAAACATCGGTCACAGTAGAGGGTGGAGTTTTCTGTGCTCCGCCTCCATATAAAACATCGGTCACAGTACAGGGTGGAGTTTTCTGTGCTCCGCCTCCATATAAAACATCAGTCACAATACAGGGTGGAGTTTTCTGTGCTCCACCTCCATATAAAACATCGGTCACAATACGGGGTGGAGTTTTCTGTGCTCCGCCTCCATATAAAACATCAGTCACAATACGGGGTGGAGTTTTCTGTGCTCCGCCTCCATATAAAACATCAGTCACAATACAGGGTGGAGTTGTCTGTGCTCCGCCTCCATATAAAACATCGGTCACAGTAGAGGGTGGAGTTTTCTTTAGTCCGCCTCCATATAAAACATCGGTCACAGTAGAGGGTGGAGTTTTCTGTGCTCTGCCTCCATATAAAACATCGGTCACAGTACATTGTGGAGTTGTCTGTGCTCCGCCTCCATATAAAACATTGGTCACAGTAGAGGGTGGAGTTTTCTGAGCTCCGCCTCCATATAAAACATCGATCACAGTAGAGTGTGGAGTTTTCTGAGCTCCGCCTCCATATAAAACATCGGTCACAGTACAGGGTGGAGTTGTCTGTGCTCCGCCTCCATATAAAACATCGGTCACAGTACAGGGTGGAGTGTTCTGTGCTCCGCCTCCATATAAAACATCCGTCACAATACAGGGTGGAGTTTTCTGTACTCTGCCTCCATATAAAACATCGGTCACAGTACAGGGTGGAGTTTTCTGTACTCTGCCTCCATATAAAACATTGGTCACAGTACAGGGTGGAGTTTTATGTGCTCCGCCTCCATATAAAACATCGGTCACAGTACAGGGTGGAGTTTTCTGTACTCTGCCTCCATATAAAACATCGGTCACAGTACAGGGTGGAGTATTCTGAGCTCCGCCTCCATATAAAACATCGGTCACAGTAGAGGGTGGAGTTTTCTGAGCTCCGCCTCCATATAAAACATCGGTTACAGTACAGGGTGGAGTGTTCTGTGCTCCGCCTCCATATAAAACATCGGTCACAGTAGAGGGTGGAGTATTCTGAGCTCCGCCTCCATATAAAACATCGGTCACAGTAGAGGGTGGAGTTTTCTGAGCTCCGCCTCCATATAAAACATCGGTTACAGTACAGGGTGGAGTGTTCTGTGCTCCGCCTCCATATAAAACATCGGTCACAGTACAGGGTGGAGTTTTCTGTACTCCGCCTCCATATAAAACATCGGTCACAGTAGAGGGTGGAGTTTTCTGTGCTCCGCCTCCATATAAAACATCGGTTACAGTACAGGGTGGAGTGTTCTGTGCTCCGCCTCCATATAAAACATCGGTCACAGTACAGGGTGGAGTTTTCTGTGCTCCGCCTCCATATAAAACATCGGTCACAGTAGAGGGTGGAGTTGTCTGTGCTCCGCCTCCATATAAAACATCGGTCACAATACGGGGTGGAGTTTTCTGTGCTCCGCCTCCATATAAAACATCGGTCACATAGAGGGTGGAGTTGTCTGTGCTCCGCCTCCATAAAAAACATCGGTCACAGTACAGGGTGGAGTTTTCTGTGCTCCGCCTCCATATAAAACATCAGTCACAATACAGGGTGGAGTTTTCTGTGCTCCGCCTCCATATAAAACATTAGTCACAATACAGGGTGGAGTTTTCTTTGGTCCGCCTCCATATAAAACATCGGTCACAGTAGAGGGTGGAGTTGTCTGTGCTCCGCCTCCATATAAAACATCGGTCACAGTACAGGGTGGAGTTTTATTTGCTCCGCCTCCATATAAAACATCGGTCACAGTACAGGGTGGAGTTTTCTGTGCTCCGCCTCCATATAAAACATCGGTCACAAAGAGGGTGGAGTTTTCTTTGGTCCGCCTCCATATAAAACATCGGTCACAGTAGAGGGTGGAGTTGTCTGTGCTCCGCCTCCATATAAAACATCGGTCACAGTACAGGGTGGAGTTTTATTTGCTCCGCCTCCATATAAAACATCGGTCACAGTACAGGGTGGAGTTTTCTGTGCTCCGCCTCCATATAAAACATCGGTCACAGTACAGGGTGGAGTTTTCTGTGCTCCGCCTCCATATAAAACATCGGTCACAGTACAGGATGGAGTTTTCTGTGCTCCGCCTCCATATAAAACATCCGTCACAGTAGAGGGTGGAGTTTTCTGTGCTCCGCCTCCATATAAAACATCGGTCACAGTACAGGGTGGAGTTTTCTGTGCTCCGCCTCCATATAAAACATCGGTCACAATACGGGGTGGAGTTTTCTGTGCTCCGCCTCCATATAAAACATTGGTCACAATACGGGGTGGAGTTTTATGTGCTCCGCCTCTATATAAAACATCGGTCAAAGTAGAGAGTGGAGTTTTCTGAGCTCCGCCTCCATATAAAACATTGGTCACAATACGGGGTGGAGTTTTCTGTGCTCCGCCTCCATATAAAACATCGGTCACAATACAGGGTGGAGCAGTTTCTCTGAGCGAGTGAATTGCGTTTTCGGTTCTCCAGTGTTTGGGCCCCGGGGCCGCATTGTCCCGCCTGTTTCAGCACATATTTCGGGTTGCTGATAATTGGCCGTCTGGTATCGGCATCGCTCCGTTCTCGCCGTGTTTTCCTTTACTTCTTCGGAGACGCAGCGCTCGGCGGCGGCGGTAACCTTTATGTTGAGGGCTCATTTCATTCTCTCATATAAAGTGCAAATATTATAGATTAATTAATCCAATGTGATTATAATTTAATCAGCACCAGTCACAGGGGAGCCCCCGGCTTTTCTTCCTCTCTCAATTACACCGGCGGGGGAGGGGGAGGGGAGCGCTAATTTGTGTCTTTCCGCTAACGATAGATGATAATAAATAAAGTGGATCTCCGGAGAGAAGCATGCAATGAAATATTAATATTAGAGAATCGAAAATTATAGCCCGGCCCTCAGGGCCAGAATTGGACAGCATCAAACTTCCACAAGACTCACTATTCTAAATATAGAAAAATATAGATGATGGTAAACAGAACGACCGTATTCACCCCCCCAGCCAATCCAGCACTGTCCCATGTTACCAGACACACCCCCCCAGCCAATCCAGCGCTGTCCCATGTTACCAGACACACCCACCCAGCGCTGTCCCATGTGACCAGACACACCCCCCAGCCAATCCAGCGCTCTCCGATGTGACCAGACACACCCCCCCAGCCAATCCAGCGCTGTCCCATGTGACCAGACACACCCACCCAGCCAATCCAGCGCTGTCCCATGTGACCAGACACACCCCCCCAGCCAATCCAGCGCTGTCCCATGTGACCAGACACACCCACCCAGCCAATCCAGCGCTCTCTGATGTGACCAGACACACCCCCCCAGCCAATACAGCGCTGTCCCATGTGACCAGACACACCCCCCCAGCCAATCCAGCGCTCTCCGATGTGACCAGACACACCCCCCCAGCCAATCCAGCGCTGTCCCATGTGACCAGACACACCTCCCAGCCAATCCAGCGCTCTCTGATGTGACCAGACACACCCCCCCAGCCAATACAGCTCTGTCCCATGTGACCAGACACACCCCCCAGCCAATCCAGCGCTCTCCGATGTGACCAGACACACCCCCCAGCCAATACAGCGCTGTCTCATGTGACCAGACACACCCACCCAGCCAACCCAGCGCTGTCCGATGTGACCAGACACACCCACCCAGCCAATCCAGCGCTCTCCGATGTGACCAGACACACCCACCCAGCCAATCCAGCGCTGTCCCATGTTACTAGACACACCCACCCAGCCAATCCAGCGCTGTCCCATGTAACCAGACACACCCCGCTAGCCAATCTAGCGCTCTCCGATGTGACCAGACACACCCACCCAGCCAATCCAGCGCTGTCCGATGTGACCAGACACACCCCCCCAGCCAATCCAGCGCTCTCCGATGTGACCATACACACCCACCCAGCCAATCCAGCGCTGTCCGGTGTGACCAGACACACCCACCCAGCCAATCCAGCGATGTCCAATGTGACCAGACACACCCACCCAGCCAATCCAGAGCTGTCCAATGTGACCAGACACACCCACCCAGCCAATCCAGCGATGTCCAATGTGACCAGACACACCCACCCAGCCAATCCAGAGCTGTCCAATGTGACCAGACACACCCACCCAACCAATCCAGCGCTGTCCGATGTGACCAGACACACCCACCCAGCCAATCCAGCGCTGTCCCATGTGACCAGACACACCCACCCAGCCAATCCAGCGCTGTCCGATGTGACTAGACACACCCCCCCAGCCAATCCAGCGCTGTCCAATGTGACCAGACACACCCACCCAGCCAATCCAGAGCTGTCCAATGTGACAAGACACACCCACCCAGCCAATCCAGCGCTGTCCCATGTGACCATACACACCCACCCAGCCAATCCAGCGCTGTCCCATGTGACCATACACACCCACCCAGCCAATCCAGCGCTGTCTGATGTGACCAGACAAACCCCCCAGCCAATCCAGCGCTGTCCCATGTGACCAGACACACCCCCCAGCCAATCCAGCGCTGTCCCATGTGACCAGACACACCCACCCAGCCAATCCAGCGCTGTCCCATGTGACCAGACACACCCCCCAGCCAATCCAGCGCTGTCCCATGTGACCAGACACACCCACCCAGCCAATCCAGCGCTGTCCCATGTGACCAGACACACCCCCCAGCCAATCCAGCGCTGTCCCATGTGACCAGACACACACCCCCAGCCAATCCAGCGCTCTCCGATGTGACCAGACACACCCACCCAGCCAATCCAGCGCTCTCCGAAGAAGAAGCTGATTGGATACGGCGTGTGCTCAGAATGCAGAGCTTTAATAGACCCCGATGTCTCCCTAAAGAGAACCCGTCACCTGAACTTCTCTAGATAATTGCATCACATGTATTATATATGATGTTAATATGAATGAGTCGTAGAAATCTGCCCCTCCCCCAGGTCCCAGGTCTGCACCCCCTTTGGGTAGAGTCCCCCTTTAAACCCAGGTGGTGAGACACTTGGGGGGTGGATGGATTTGTATTCCTGTCGGCAGGTAGTGTCAGTAGTAGAGATTTATTCTCTGAAGGAATAATACGGCGGAGTATCTCGGAGCGAGGAGCGCTGTCATCGGGATTTATCTATCGTCTCTCGCAGATCCGTCACGGCGCATTTCATTGGCTGCGACTCCAATCTCTACATAATTCTGCCGCTTTTATTACTGCGAGTATCACGTATCTGTCCACCAATCACATCGCTTCATCTGACACATTCCCACAAACTGCAACGCCGACAACGCCGGTCACCTGACCCGACGATACGCAGAGCGCCGCAATCAACACTTCTACAGCACGGTCTGTGTACAACATGACAGCCGCTGCGTGCGACACAACGGTCTGTGTACAGCATGACAGCCGCTGCGCGCGACACAACGGTCTGTGTACAACATGACAGCCGCTGCGTGCGACACAACGGTCTGTGTACAACATGACAGCCGCTGCGTGCGACACAACGGTCTGTGTACAACATGACAGACGCTGCGTGCGACACAACGGTCTGTGTACAACATGACAGCCGCTGCGTGTGACACAACGGTCCGTGTACAACATGACAGACGCTGCGTGCGACACAACGGTCCGTGTACAACATGACAGCCGCTGCGTGCGACACAACGGTCCGTGTACAACATGACAGCCGCTGCGTGCGACACAACGGTCTGTGTACAACATGACAGCCGCTGCGTGCGACACAACGGTCTGTGTACAACATGACAGCCGCTGCGTGCGACACAACGGTCTGTGTACAACATGACAGCCGCTGCGTGTGACACAACGGTCCGTGTACAACATGACAGCCGCTGCGTGCGACACAACGGTCTGTGTACAGCATGACAGCCGCTGCGTGCGACACAACGGTCTGTGTACAGCATGACAGCCGCTGCGTGCGACACAACGGTCTGTGTACAACATGACAGCCGCTGCGTGCGACACAACGGTCTGTGTACAACATGACAGCCGCTGCGTGTGACACAACGGTCCGTGTACAACATGACAGCCGCTGCGTGCGACACAACGGTCTGTGTACAGCATGACAGCCGCTGCGTGCGACACAACGGTCCGTGTACAACATGACAGCCGCTGCGTGCGACACAACGGTCTGTGTACAGCATGACAGCCGCTGCGTGCGACACAACGGTCTGTGTACAACATGACAGCCGCTGCGCGCGACACAATCACAACACACACACCGTCCAATCACATTATCAGCGCCAGCTGTGGGGGAGGGGACATTAGAGTGTAAGCTCCTCTGTACAGGGAGTGACGTGACTGTGGGGGAGGGGACATTAGAGTGTAAGCTCCTCTGTACAGAGACTGATGTGACTGTGGGGGGGAGGGGACATTAGAGTGTAAGCTCCTCTGTACAGAGACTGATGCGACTGTGGGGGGGAGGGGACATTAGAGTGTAAGCTCCTCTGTACAGAGACTGATGCGACTGTGGGGGGGGGGGAGGGGACATTAGAGTGTAAGCTCCTCTGTACAGAGACTGATGTGACTGTGGGGGGGGGAGGGGACATTAGAGTGTAAGCTCCTCTGTACAGAGACTGATGTGACTGTGGGGGAGGGGACATTAGAGTGTAAGCTCCTCTGTACAGAGACTGATGTGACTGTGGGGGGGGGGCATTAGAGTGTAAGCTCCTCTGTACAAAGACTGATGTGACTGTGGGGGGGGAGGGGACATTAGAGTGTAAGCTCCTCTGTACAGAGACTGATGTGACTGTGGGGGAGGGGACATTAGAGTGTAAGCTCCTCTGTACAGAGACTGATGTGACCTGTGGGGGGAGGGGACATTAGAGTGTAAGCTCCTCTGTACAGAGACTGATGTGACTGTGGGGGGGAGGGGACATTAGAGTGTAAGCTCCTCTGTAATGAGACTGATGTGACTGTGGGGGGGAGGGGACATTAGAGTGTAAGCTCCTCTGTACAGAGACTGATGTGACTGTGGGGGAGGGGACATTAGAGTGTAAGCTCCTCTGTACAGAGACTGATGTGACTGTGGGGGGAGGGGACATTAGAGTGTAAGCTCCTCTGTACAGAGACTGATGTGACTGTGGGGGGGGGGGGCATTAGAGTGTAAGCTCCTCTGTACAGAGACTGATGTGACTGTGGGGGGAGGGGACATTAGAGTGTAAGCTCCTCTGTAGAGAGACTGATGTGACTGTGTGGGGGGGGGGGGGACATTAGAGTGTAAGCTCCTCTGTACAGAGACTGGTGTGACTGTGGGGGAGGGGACATTAGAGTGTAAGCTCCTCTGTACAGAGACTGATGTGACTGTGGGGGGAGGGGACATTAGAGTGTAAGCTCCTCTGTACAGAGACTGATGTGACTGTGGGGGAGGGGACATTAGAGTGTAAGCTCCTCTGTACAGAGACTGATGTGACTGTGGGGGGGGAGGGGACATTAGAGTGTAAGCTCCTCTGTACAGAGACTGATGTGACTGTGGGGGGAGGGGACATTAGAGTGTAAGCTCCTCTGTACAGAGACTGATGTGACTGTGGGGGGGAGGGGACATTAGAGTGTAAGCTCCTCTGTACAGAGACTGATGTGACTGTGGGGGGGGAGGGGACATTAGAGTGTAAGCTCCTCTGTACAGAGACTGATGTGACTGTGGGGGAGGGGACATTAGAGTGTAATCTCCTCTGTACAGAGACTGATGTGACTGTGGGGGAGGGGACATTAGAGTGTAAGCTCCTCTGTACAGAGACTGATGTGACTGTGGGGGGGGGCATTAGAGTGTAAGCTCCTCTGTACAAAGACTGATGTGACTGTGGGGGGAGGGGACATTAGAGTGTAAGCTCCTCTGTACAGAGACTGATGCGACTGTGGGGGGGAGGGGACATTAGAGTGTAAGCTCCTCTGTACAGAGACTGATGTGACTGTGGTGGGGGGGGGACATTAGAGTGTAAGCTCCTCTGTACAGAGACTGATGTGACTGTGAGGGGAGGGGACATTAGAGTGTAAGCTCCTCTGTACAGAGACTGATGTGACTGTGGGGGAGGGGACATTAGAGTGTAAGCTCCTCTGTACAGAGACTGATGTGACTGTGGGGGGGAGGGGACATTAGAGTGTAAGCTCCTCTGTACAGAGACTGATGTGACTGTGGGGGGGGGGGGCATTAGAGTGTAAGCTCCTCTGTACAGAGACTGGTGTGACTGTGGGGAGAGGGGACATTAGAGTGTAAGCTCCTCTGTACAGAGACTGATGTGACTGTGGGGGAGGGGACATTAGAGTGTAAGCTCCTCTGTACAGAGACTGATGTGACTGTGGGGGAGGGGACATTAGAGTGTAAGCTCCTCTGTACAGAGACTGATGTGACTGTGGGGGAGGGGACATTAGAGTGTAAGCTCCTCTGTACAGAGACTGATGTGACTGACTGGGGGGGGGGGGCATTAGAGTGTAAGCTCCTCTGTACAAAGACTGATGTGACTGTGGGGGGAGGGGACATTAGAGTGTAAGCTCCTCTGTACAGAGACTGATGTGACTGTGGGGGAGGGGACATTAGAGTGTAAGCTCCTCTGTACAGAGACTGATGTGACTGTGGGGGAGGGGACATTAGAGTGTAAGCTCCTCTGTACAGAGACTGATGTGACTGTGGGGGGGGGGACATTAGAGTGTAAGCTCCTCTGTACAGAGACTGATGTGACTGTGGGGGGGGGGGGACATTAGAGTGTAAGCTCCTCTGTACAGAGACTGATGTGACTGTGGGGGAGGGGACATTAGAGTGTAAGCTCCTCTGGCACACTGCGGTATATGTCAGAGATATATAAATGTATAATATGACTTTTATTGGGTGAGTTTATACTTTGTATCGTTTTTCGGATCTCGTTTTCTCGGTGGATTTGGAGGATTTTTCGGGTTTCCTTTCTATGTAATGAATTTGGTTCTGACATTTTCTGTTGGGGTCAGAAGTGATTTCCGTAGAAATGAACACAAAGCCTCCTCGTGCGTTTTGCGCCCGTCACACCTGCTTGTGTTGTTCTAGGAATAGTCGGGTGGATACAGTTTGTCTTTGGGTATTATGGGATATTAATACGGTGCGCCCTGTAATATCCTCCCCTGTTTTCTCTCTTTGTGTCCCCTGTGTACACGCCGACATTCCGAGATTGGATTCTCGGCGCTGGTTGGTGAATGGCGGAAGGGAAAATCCTGGGTAAAGTTTAGCGTGGGTTTTATTATGTTTGCTGGATGGAGGGATTGTTTGCGGCGCGGCGGAGGAAAGTGTCAGGATTAGTGATGTGAGCCGGGTTTAAATGCTTCTTTAATCTGTGAAATCCTCGGGGTGAGGGGTCTCCTCCTCTTTGTGTACGGACATTAATCCCCTCAGGAAATGAAGCGTCTGCTCTCTTGTCTCTCAGTAAACTCTTCACCACCAGAGAGATGCGGAGAGGAGGATGAAGAGTCTGGGGCAGGCGGGGGAGGGGGGCGATGAAATGATACCACATGTAATCTCACCTCATTCAGACTCATGTGGTGTCTGTGGAGAGATAAGAAAACCTTCACCATTCAAGACGCCCCGCGGTGAGACATGGAGGCCGGAGAATGGCCTTCATCCCTCCATACCACCGACACGTCTCCGGCACTCCATCATTTCCCGCTGTGACTACCGCAACACCCAACCGACATCTCCGCTCCATCCCCAACTGGACCAATCCCATCGCTCCATCATTTCCCGCTGTGACTACCGCAACACCCAACCGACATCTCCACTCCGCTCCATCCCCAACTGGACCAATCCCATCGCTCCATTATTTCCCAATGTGACTACCACAACACCCAACCGACATCTCCCCTCCGCTCCATCCCCAACTGGACCAATCCCATCGCTCCATCATTTCCCGCTGTGACTACCGCAACACCCAACCGGCATCTCCGCTCCATCCCCAACTGGACCAATCCCATCGCCCCATCATTTCCCGCTGTGACTACCGCAACACCCAACCGGCATCTCCACTCTCCGCTCCATCCCCAACTGTACCAATCCCATCGCTCCATCATTTCCCGCTGTGACTACTGCAACACCCAACCGACATCTCCACTCCGCTCCATCCCCAACTGGACCAATCCCATCGCTCCATTATTTCCCAATGTGACTACCGCAACACCCAACCGACATCTCCCCTCCGGTCCATCCCCAACTCGACCAATCCCATCGCCCCATCATTTCCCGCTGTGACTACCGCAACACCCAACCGGCATCTCCACTCTCCGCTCCATCCCCAACTGTACCAATCCCATCGCTCCATCATTTCCCGCTGTGACTACCGCAACACCCAACCGACATCTCCGCTCCGCTCCATCCCCAACTGGACCAATCCCATCGCTCCATCATTTCCCGCTGTGACTACCGCAACACCCAACCGGCATCTCCACTCTCCGCTCCATCCCCAACTGTACCAATCCCATCGCTCCATCATTTCCCGCTGTGACTACCGCAACACCCAACCGACATCTCCACTCCGCTCCATCCCCAACTGGACCAATCCCATCGCTCCATCATTTCCCGCTGTGACTACCGCAACACCCAACCGGCATCTCCACTCTCCGCTCCATCCCCAACTGTACCAATCCCATCGCTCCATCATTTCCCGCTGTGACTACCGCAACACCCAACCGACATCTCCACTCCGCTCCATCCCCAACTGGACCAATCCCATCGCTCCATTATTTCCCAATGTGACTACCGCAACACCCAACCGACATCTCCCCTCCGGTCCATCCCCAACTGGACCAATCCCATCGCCCCATCATTTCCCGCTGTGACTACCGCAACACCCAACCGGCATCTCCACTCTCCGCTCCATCCCCAACTGTACCAATCCCATCGCTCCATCATTTCCCGCTGTGACTACCGCAACACCCAACCGACATCTCCGCTCCGCTCCATCCCCAACTGGACCAATCCCATCGCTCCATCATTTCCCAATGTGACTACCGCAACACCCAACCGACATCTCCACTCTCCGCTCCATCCCCAACTGTACCAATCCCATCGCTCCATCATTTCCCGCTGTGACTACCGCAACACCCAACCGACATCTCCCCTCCTCTCCACCCCAAACTGGACCAATCCCATCGCTCCATCATTTCCCGCTGTGACTACCGCAACACCCAACCGGCATCTCCACTCTCCGCTCCATCCCCAACTGTACCAATCCCATCGCTCCATCATTTCCCGCTGTGACTACCGCAACACCCAACCGACATCTCCACTCTCTGCTCCATCCCCAACTGGACCAATCCCATCGCTCCATCATTTCCCGCTGTGACTACCGCAACACCCAACCGGCATCTCCACTCTCTGCTCCATCCCCAACTGTACCAATCCCATCGCTCCATCATTTCCCGCTGTGACTACCGCAACACCCAACCGACATCTCCGCTCCGCTCCATCCCCAACTGGACCAATCCCATCGCTCCATCACTTCCCGCTGTGACTACCGCAACACCCAACCGACATTTCCACTCCGCTCCATCCCCAACTGGACCAATCCCAGCGCTCCATCATTTCCCAATGTGACTACCGCAACACCTAACCGATATCTCCCCTCCTCTCCACCCCAAACTGGACCAATCCCATCGCTCCATCATTTCCCGCTGTGACTACTGCAACACCCAACCGATATCTCCACTCCGCTCCATCCCCAACTGGACCAATCCCATCGCTCCATTATTTCCCAATGTGACTACCGCAACACCCAACCGACATCTCCACTCCGCTCCATCCCCAACTGGACCAATCCCATCACTCCATCATTTCCCGCAGTGACTACCGCAACACCCAACCGACATCTCCGCTCCGCTCCATCCCCAACTGGACCAATACCAGTGCTCCATCATTTCCCAGTGTGACTACCGCAACACCCAACCGACATTTCCACTCCGCTCCATCCCCAACTGGACCAATCCCATCGCTCCATCATTTCCCGCTGTGACTACTGCAACACCCAACCGACATCTCCACTCCGCTCCATCCCCAACTGGACCAATCCCATTGCTCCATCGTTTCCCGCTGTGACTACCGCAACACCCAACCGACATCTCCGCTCCATCCCCAACTGGACCAATCCCGACGCTACATTATTTCCCGCTGTGACTACCGCAACACCCAACCGACATCTCCCCTCCGCTCCATCCCCAACTGGACCAATACCAGTGCTCCATCATTTCCCAGTGTGACTACCGCAACACCCAACCAACATTCCCACTCCGCTCCATCCCCAACTGGACCAATTCCATTGCTCCATCTGTTAGGTCCTCTGCTTCAGCCCCTCTTTCCCTCAGCTGGACTTTGACAGTCAATTTTGACGGACTTTGACGGAAGGACTTTGGCCCCGCAATTTGTAGAGCATGTGCTCTGGTCAATATGTTTTTCCAGAAGGGTTCAGTATAATGTGTTCCATAGTTTCCAGACACGAAATCTAAAGGAGTGGGCTGATCCGGCTTACCTTCCGAACCTCCCTTTCCCGGCAGATTTCCCATGTTTACAATTCCTATACTTTATCTTATCACTCTATTGATACACATCAGCTGGAGAACATACAGTTAATGATTTAGAACAAACCACAAATTTTTCACCAGTTCCAAATTCTATACTTCTGACATTTCTTACAGTTAATCCTTCTTGAAATCTAAAAGGATTATGTATATTGAACCTTAAAGTCTGTATCCGTGGTTCTCCTTCACGGAACCAAGGACCCTTTCCCACATTGTGGTAATAACCTTCTGGATTTGTAGCAACCAAATAAGTATTTGATCCCTCATACACAAATAACAGACCTGTTACACAATTTGGGCAGCGTCCTGCCGAAAAACACTTAGGACAAGGTCCTGACATTAAGCGTTTAAATGATTTAGAGGTTTCCAATGACCAGTCCTTCTGGTTAAAAACAAGGTTTTCAACCTCCTATGGTATTAATACAATATATGGGAGGGATCCTGGCCAATTTAGCGAGGTATCCTTGTCCCCTATATTTTGATACCTGGGATCCTGGCCTACCTAGACAGTCATCCATGTTCCTTTATATTAATACCTGGGATCCTGGCCCACCTAGACAGTCACCCCTTTCCATTATATTAATGCCTGGGATCCTGGCCTACCTAGACAGTCATCCCTGTTCCATTATATTAATACCTGGGATCCTGGCCTACCTAGACAGTCATCCCTGTTCCTTTATATTAATACCTGGGATCCTGGCCCACCTAGACAACAGGCATCCCTATTTATGAGCGAGCTGTGTTACAATTCTCCTGGGATCCTAGCCAACCTAGACAAGCATCCCTGTTTAATGTCCCTATCTCTCAGGCAAGTTAATTCAATTAATTAATTATGCCTTGAGTTCTATAATGCGACGGGTTATAACATTGACAGAATAAGCTGTTCAAAAATACTTTGAAAAAGTAATTTTAAAGAAAGCTTACCTGTTCAAATGTACCCCACTTCTGGTACCATCTGTTAGGTCCTCAGCTTCAGCCCCTCTTTCCCTCAGCTGGACTTTGACGGTCAATGGAAAAAACTCTCTCTGTCCGGACAGGTAATTCATAGACACCATACACAGTATATGTTTGATCAAGAATACATTGGTTTATTTCCAGCTCTACAGAGTATATACAATAATCTAAAAAGGGGTTGCATAGGGGGAACGCCCCATGAACAACCAATAACATTCAAGCATTTTGTTATACAATCAATATTGATCTGCAAGACATTCATAATATTTCTGCCTTCAGACTCAACGTCACAATTCAATCTAAAGCCCCATACACACGGTCGGACTTTTTCATGGATTCTGTCCGATCGGACAATGTTGTTGAAAAATCAGACCGTGTGTATGCACCATCGGACAGTGTACGTCGGATTGTCCGACGGACAAAGTCTTATCTCCTGCTGGAAAGATTTGCCGACAACACGGTCCGATCACACCAAATCCGATCGTGTGTACGGTTGTCCGACCGGACAAAGTGCTACGCATGCTCAGATCACATTACAAGACCAAAGCTATTGGCTACTAGCCTCTACGTAGTCCCGTCGTAGGCAACAAACGTCACCACGTTCAGAATGATCGGATTTTCCGACAACTTTGTCCGACCGTGTGTACGCAAAACCAACATCAGACAAAGTATGACGGACAGGATCCGACCGACCTGGTCCGCGGATTGTCCGACCGTGTGTATGGGGCTTAAGAATGTTCCACGCAATTTATGTCCTTGACAATGTTCTCAGCATTTTTTTGATAAACTTTCACACGCCAGGAAAAAACCTAGCGTGAGAGAAACATCTTCTACAGAGAAACATCTTTGTACAATATTATTAAATCTTAAAGGGTAACTATACACTCCTTGCAATAACCTTAAAGAGTGATCCCACATTTCCTTACACCATCATTTCCCGATGTGACTACCGCAACACCCAACCCACATCTCCCCTCCGCTTCATCCCCAACTGGACCAATCCCATCGCTCCATCATTTCCCGATGTGACTATCACAACACCCAACCATCATCTCCACTCTGCTCCATCATCTCCTGCTGTGACTACCGCAACACCTCCCCAACATCTCCCCTCCATCTCCAACTGGACCAATCCCATCGCTCCATCATTTCCCGCTGTGACTACCGCAACACTCTACCGACATCTCCCCTCCGCTCCATTCCCAACTGGACCAATCCCATCGCTCCATCATTTCCCACTGTGACTACCGCAACACCCAACCGACTTCTCCCCTCTATCCCCAACTGGACCAATCCCCAGCGCTCTATCATTTCCCAATGTGACTACCGCAACACCCAACCGACATCTCAACTCCGCTCCATCCCCAACTGGACCAATCCCATTGCTCCATCATTTCCCACTGGAATTACAGCAACACCCAACTGATATCTTCCCTCCGCTCCATCCCAAGCTGGACCAATCCCATCGCTCCATCATTTCCCGATGTGACTACCGCAACACCCAACCGACATCTCCCCTCCGCTTCATCCCCAACTGGACCAATCCCATCGCTCCATCATTTCCCACTGTGACTACCGCAACACCCAACCGACTTCTCCCCTCTATCCCCAACTGGACCAATCCCAGCGCTTCATCATTTCCCGATGTGACTACCGCTACACCCAACCGACATCTCCCCTCCGGTCCATCCCCAACTCGACCAACCCCATCGCTCCATCATTTCCCGCTGTGACTACCGCAACATCCAAGCGGCATCTGCACTCTCCGCTCCATCCCCAACTGTACCAATCCCATCGCTCCATCATCTCCTGCTGTGACTAAGACAACACCCAACCGACATCTCCACTCCGCTCCATCCCCAACTGGACCAATCCCAGCAGTCCATCATCTCCCGCTGTGACTACCGCAACACCTAACCGACATCTCCCCTCCTCTCCACCCCAAACTGGACCAATCCCATCGCTCCATCATTTCCCACTGTGACTACCGCAACACCCAACCGACATCTCCCCTCCGCTCCATCCCCAACTGGACCAATCCCATCGCTCCATCATTTCCTGCTGTAACTGCCGCAACACCCAACCGACATCTCCACTCCGCTCCACCCCCAACTGGACAAATCCCATCGCTCCATCATTTCCCGCTGTGACTGCCGCAACACCTACCCAACATCTCCCCTCCGCTCCATCCCGAACTAGACCAATCCCATCGCTCCATCATTTCCCAATGTGACTACCGCAACACCTACCCAACATCTCTACTCCGCTCCATCCCCAACTGGACCAATCCCATCGCTCCATAATTTCCCAATGTGACTACCGCAACACCCAACCGACATCTCCGCTCCATCCCCAACTGGACCAATCCCAGCACTCCATCATCTCCCGCTGTGACTACCGCAACACCTAACCGACATCTCCCCTCCGCTCCATCCCCAACTGGACCAATGCCATCGCTCCATCATTTCCCGCTGTGACTGCCGCAACACCCAACCGACATCTCCACTCCGCTCCATCCCAAACTGGACCAATCCCATCGCTCCATCATTTCCCAATGTGACTATCGCAACACCCAACAGACATCTCCCCTCTATCCCCAACTGGACCAATCCCATCGCTCCATCATTTCCCGCTGTGACTACCGCAACACCCAACCGACATCTCCCCTCCGCTCTATCCCCAACTGGACCAATCCCATCGCTCCATCATTTCCCGCTGTGACTACCACAACACCCAACCGACATCTCCACTCCGCTCCATCCCCATCTGGACCAATCCCATCGCTCCATCATCTCCTGCTGTGACTACCGCAAAACCCAACCGGCGTCCCCACTCTCCGCTCCATCCCCAACTGGACCAATCCCATCGCTCTATCATTTCCCACTATGACTACCGCAACACCCAACCGACATCTCCACTCCGCTCCATCCCCAACTGGACCAATCCCATCGCTCCATCATTTCCCAATGTGACTACCACAACACCCAACCGACATCTCCCCTCAGCTCCATCCCCAACTGGACCAATCCCGGCGCTCCATCATTTGCCAATGTGACTACCGCAACACCCAACCGACATCTCCACTCCGCTCCATCCCCAACTGGACCAATCCCAGCACTCCATCATTTCTCCGGTGATAAGATCCATGGGCAGCAGACATATTGGAGTCTGAGAATTTCCATATCACAATATTCGGGAAATGCTTAAGGCGCCAAACATTTGTGTGCCGGAATCCCAGAACGGATATCCCCAAATTCAAGACAACCATTTAGACCATCTGCAGAACTAAATACCAATGTGCTCTAATATTTTCTATATAAATCTCATCTCACAACCCCTCTCCAGGTCACTACCCACAGGGCACCACCCCTATCCCACAAATCACCATCCCCATCCCACGGATCACCACCCCCATCACACAGGTCATCACCCCCATCCCACAGGTCATCACCCCCATCCCACAGACCACCACCCTCATCCCACAGAACACCACCCTCATCCCACAGATCACCACCCCCATCCCACGGATCACCACCCCCATCCCACGGATCACCACCATCATCTCCACCATCATCCCACAGATCACCACCTCCATCCCACGGATCACCACCTCCATCCCACAAATCACCACCCCATCTCAAAGATCACTACTCACATCCCACATCCCACAGATCACTACCCCCATCCCACAGATCACTACCTCCATCCCACAGATCACCACCCCCATCCCACAGATCACTACCCCCATCCCACAGATCACTACCCCTCATCACAACCCCCATCCCACAGATCACTACTCCCATCCCACAGATCACCACTCCCATCCCACAGATCACTACTCCCCTCCCACAGATCACTACTCCCCTCCCACAGATCACTACCCCATCCCACAGACCACTACTCCCATCCCACAGTTCACCACTCTCATCCCATAGATCACTACTCCCATTCCACAGATCCCTACCCCCATCACAACTCTCATCTCACAGATCACTATTCCCATCCCACAGATCACCACTCCCATCCCACAGATCACTAATTCCATCCCACAGATCACCATTCCCATCCCACAGATCACTACTCTCATCCCACAGATCACTACTCCCATCCCACAGATCACTACCCCCATCCCACAGACCACTACTCCCATCCCACAGATCGCCACCCCTATCCCACAGATCACCACTCCCATCCCACAGATCACTAATTCCATCCCACAGATCGCCACTCCCAACCCACAGATCACTACTCTCATCCCACAGATCACTATTCCCATCCCACAGATCACTACTCCCATCCCACAGATCACCACCCCCATACCACAGATCACTACCCCATCCCAGGGATCACCACCCCCATCTCACAGATCACTACTCCCATCCCACAGATCACTACCACCATCTCACAGATCATCACCCCCATCCCACAGATCACTACTCCCATCCCACAGATCAGTACCCCCATCCCACAGACCTCTATTCACATCCCACTGACCACTACCCCCATCCCACTAACCACTCCTACCACCACAGTAACCATTACTCACATCCCATTGACAACTATCTGCAGCCCACTGATCACCTGCACTACCCGGAACTGACACCCCTCCCCCAGTAAAGATGTTTTGTAAGCTCTTGTGACCTTAGTACACTCCAGCCCCCTACGTCCCCAGCCTGAGTTTAACGTTCGGTTGTAAAGCGATGGTGGTGCCGCCTGTCCGGCGTGAGGTCCGGATGTGGAGGGTGAAGCTGCGGTGGTAATGCAGTAAGACTTTCATAGACAACGCAGACATCCATCTCCAGCTCTGCCCATCCATCATCCCTCCGCCATGGATGATGCTTTGCTGCGTTCAGCGATCCCCTCCGCTTTTCCTAATCTGAAATGTTTATGACGCGAACATTTGATAATTGTTTCTGAGTCGGCGATGTACGGAGAAGTCATTAATATTGAGAAATGTGAGTGCGGAGTAAACAGATGGCGCAGAGGCGGCCATTACTCACAGGAAGTGCTGAGGAAATCCGTCTTCCTCTCCAGCGAGTAACTGGAAACGCTGTTATTTGGTGTACTTGGAATTTATACCGACAGACGGCGCGGTTAGGAATTCACCGTTCACCATAACATCCACAATTATAGAAAATTATACGTAATAAGGACCATTGGAAGTCTGGACAGGAAGTGACCTGTGCTTGGGAAAATACTTCCCCCTCTGGATCAATACTCTGCCTGGGAACTCCACCCTGAACAGTTATCGATAGGAAGATGGCGGCTCACATTTAGTGTCCTTGTAAGGCCAATTTGGACGTAACCAAGGACTGTGGTGACCCGCCATGGCAGATTTGTAAAATGAGAATATTTGGGTCTGCATTAGTTGCGCATCCACTAATGAAGCGCCAAACCCTTTAGCGTGCGTCATGTCGGTCTGACGACTCGCGCTGTCCTATGTCTTCTTGCAGATCTCTGCTCTACATAAGTTCCTGGTTAACACCATAGCAGAGGCGCAGGCCCCGGGGACACTTCAGACCGGCGGGGCTCAGAGGTGACGTCCTGACGAAAGATATATTACTGAAAGCTTCGGAGTCTGGGGACAAATTTAACAAAAACCCTCCAAACTAAATGAAATGCAGACACTGGGACAGGAGAAGAGAATGATGAGATGAATGTAGAGGAGGGTTCCCCGCTGAGCGATCTCAGGACAACCTGAACGGACACCGAAAACCTTCACTGGAACCTCCAGAAAGATCAGACACCTTCCTTCCACCAGCCACCCAATGAAGGGGACAGAGAACCCCACCTTCCTGGATGTTCCAGCCATGGGCACTCTGCGGAGTTCTCCTTCAACGTTCTGCAGCCAGCGGGCACCTACCAGAGACTCACCATTACCGTACGGGTGAATAATCTGCATACTGCAGGCTGGAAAGAATTCTCTGCAATGTGTCGGAATGAATTATTACACGGCGCAGATGTTACCGGTCTGCTTTAAAGAAAAATGAACCATGACAAATATTCCTATACAGGCGGGGGACATGGCGCTCCTCCCCCCACATTCAACACATGGTATAGTCCAGAACATTTACAGAACACACAACACGCTCTACCACATCAATGCAAAGTCTATCACCAACAACATGGCACTCATGTATGTCAGTCTAATGCAGGACATGCATGCAGGAGGTTGCTTGAGGCATTCGCCTTTAAACACCTACCTGTGAAGCTCCATGGAGATGACTTTCCTAAAAGGAGGGTGCCGCTGTGCAGAACAATGCGCCAACCAATCAGCTGGAACGCTGGTAAAAGTGCTTTCCATGGATGCCAGGCGGACTCCAAGAGTTTCAAGGAGGGTCCTTAAACTGCCCATCTCCATCAAGAACCTATCCCTAATGAAAACCTACCTGTCCTTTACAAGCAGGTCTTTGTCCACACACTGCAGGCACACCAAAATGACACAGCAGAGGCTATATATAACCATTCTGTCTCAAAGATGGCCACCCAAATCTCCAGTGTCCAATCAGACAAAAGCTCTCCCAAGATGGCATCTGTCCATGGCAGAGAACACACTAGTGAAATCCCCAGTTTCCCCTAGATAAACTTTCCATGCAAATTGAATCCAAAAGACAGGTTTGGGTAAACAAGTGGTGAAGAGTGAGAACTACACGCCTAACACCCTGTTACAAACCTCCCCTGCCTCCTCTTTTTTCATTTACTTCTAAGGTGGCCTTCTGTACATCACCTACATGTCATCATCTTCACCCTGAGAGAGAAAAGGAAACGAGTGAGAGATAAACAGAGAGAGAACGAGAAGACAGGGAGATGATAGTCCACCTCTTTACAAATTGCACTGGACAATCTCCAGTCCCACTCTGCCTCTATTTTCTTAAGGTGTCAACCATCCTATGGAATCTGCTTTGTAGATTTAGTTCACCAATTGCTAAAGACTTTTGGCCCAATTCTATCTACAAAGTAACCCACCCTGAACCAGGTCGTAATTCGCTGCAGCCAAGGGAGAAGGCTTGGGGGAGCAATCTCTGAGACATCGCTTTCTATTGATTTCCCCAAATGTAAGCCTTAATTTTCACCAATCTCTCTACACGACACCAATGTGTCCACATTCCACCAATCTGTCCATATTCAACCAATCTGTCCACATTCCAACAGTCTGTCCACATTCCACCAGTCTCTCTACATGACTCCAATGTGTCCACATTCCACCAATCTCTCTACATGACCCCAATGTGTCCATATTCCACCAGTCTGTCCATATTCAACCAACCAATCTGTCCACATTTCACCAGTCTTTCTACATGACCCCAATGTGTCCATATTCCACCAGTCTGTCCATATTCCACCAATCTCTCCACATTCCACCAGTCTCTCTACATGACCCCAATGTTCACACATTCCACCAATCTGTCCACATTCCACCAGTCTTTCTACATGACCCCAATGTGTCCACATTCCACCAATCTGTCCACATTCCACCAATCTCTCTACATGACCCCAATGTGTCCATATTCCACCAGTCTGTCCATATTCAACCAACCAATCTGTCCACATTTCACCAGTCTTTCTACACGACCCCAATGTGTCCACATTCCACCAGTCTGTCCATATTCCACCAGTCTCTCTACATGACCCCAATGTGTCCACATTCCACCAATCTGTCCACATTCCACCAATCTCTCTACATGACCCCAATGTGTCCACATTCCACCAGTCTGTCCACATTCCACCAATCTCTCTACATCACCCCAATGTGTCCACATTCCACCAGTCTTTCTACATGACCCCAATGTGTCCATATTCCACCAGTCTGTCCATATTCCACCAATCTGTCCACATTCCACCAGTCTGTCCATACTCCACCAGTCTGTCCATACTCCACCAGTCTTTCTACATAATCCCAGTCTGTCCATATTCCACCAGTCTGTCCATATTCCACAGAAATGTGCACATTTCACAACTTTCCCTTCTGCACTTATCCTTATCCTTGTGCCAACAACATACATTCCGTCTGTACGGCAGGTCAGTGTGAAAACTTTGCTGGTCGTTTATCATGGCCAAAGTCTCAAGTTGAAAAAATTCTGCAAATCTCTGTAGATGGGATTGAGATTATGAGGCTGACATCAAACGGATCATCCCAGCTGAAGAAGCACTAGGAAGATGGAGAGGAGGTCCTAAATTCGTTAAATAATTCCTCCACGTTTCCCATTTGGAACATCCCTGTGTCTTTAATTGTCGGTGGATTGCTGGAATGAAAAACTTGCTGGTATAATGACCGATGTTTCAAATTCACATGGGTTGGTTAGACTGCTCACTACGTAAGAGTATATTACCCTACTCGCAGCGTTGAAACCACGATACTGATTACTGCTCGGTTCTATGAGCCTGACAATAAGTTCTCATCCATCTGCCATCTCCCCAGAATCCACTACTCTGCAATGGCTCCTCTCACCCTGCAGCTCCATCTTCAGCAGTGCATCATTCCGCTACTTCTTCTTGGATCCTGAATCGGGCCAACCCTGATGAAGTTCTGTCCAAATCTCATATGCAGTGCGAGACCTGGCCAAACTCTTGGGAGATTTCACTAATACATGCCTGAGGTCATTCTTCTGGTGTTGGAATCTTCCCAGCAGTCAGAGAAAAGGCAACGCCTCCATGCCCAGCGAGTGAGCTAAAAGGCTGGAGTGCGGGGGGAGAAGACAGGTAAGTACTGATAATCTATTCCCCAGATTCCACAAGATTTTTTATTTTTTTTGTTGCCTCTGCATCTCACAAGCAGTCATCAGATTTCATGAGAATCGGAGGTACAACCGCAGAGCCTACCCTTCTCTGAGGCAATTCCCCCAAAACACGTTGGCTCTAACCGTAGATGTTTTACCTCAAATAAACAATTATATTCTTTATCACGAGTCTCCTTATTCTGGACTCCAGGCACTCCTCTCTCCTCTCTCACCCCTCTCTCCTCTCTCACCCCTCTCTCCTGACTCAAGTATCTTCTCTGCTGAAGCGACAGCTCTGTCCTACCAGCAAGGTAGCAGCCCATATCTCCAAATAGAGCTCCATACTATCCTTAACCCGCGTGACTACCTAATATCTATCACACACCATTCTACTGGTCCAGCGTGGGCTCCAGCAAATAAGATATATGGAGGTTTTCTGAATGAGGTGGGGGTAAGGATGTATAGTTAGAATAGGAGTTTACATTTTGGTGAAAGGTCTCCACATCGGATAATGGAGTTGTTGGTGGCATTGACTTGGAAGTTGGATGGTTTCCATGGTAGACTGAGTGGTCATCGGGATTCTTTTATTGTGGGAAGGGATCTGAGCTCACTGCTGTGTCTATGGACTGGGGAGTATTTGTTTCATTGTTCCCGGGAATTTCTTTGCCCACCATACCTTGTCAATGGTCATCTGTAACACTGGTGATGAAGGCCTTCCATACAGTCAGATGTGGTCTCTATTTACCACAATCATGTCACAGACATTTTGTGAAGTGTGTGCGGTGCATTCCTATCCTCAAAGCTGGTCTTGTAGGTGGACACCTAGAACCAAAGCTTTGTGTCCAGGCGGCCTCTTCTGTAATAACCAAAATAACCCAGCCTCCGAGGATAACCTACAATAACCCAACCTCCAAGGATAACCTACAATAACCCAACCTCCGAGGATAACCTACAATAACACAACCTCCGAGGATAACCCAACCTCCAAGGATAACCTACAATAACCCAACCTCCGAGGATAACCTACAATAACACAACCTCCGAGGATAACCTACAATAACCCAACCTCCGAGGATAACCCAACCTCCAAGGATAACCTACAATAACCCAACCTCCGAGGATAACCCAACCTCCAAGGATAACCTACAATAACCCAGCTTCCGAGGATAACCTACAATATCCCAACCTCGGAGGAAAACTTACAATAACCAACCCAACCACCGAGGATAACCTACACTATCCCAACCTCCGAGGATAACTTACAATAACCCAACCTCTGAGGATAACCTACAATAACCCAACCTCCGAGGATAACCTATAATATCCCAACTTCCGAGGATAACCTACAATAACCCAACCCAACCACAGAGGATAACCTACAATAACCCAACCTCGGAGGATAACCTACAATAACTCAACCTTTGAGAATAACCTACAATAACCCAACCTCCGAGGATAACCTACAAAAACCCAACCTCCGAGGAAACCTACAGTAACCCAACTTTCGATGATAACCTACAGTAACCCAACCTCCGAGGATAACCTACAATAACTCAACCTCCGAGGATAACCCAACCTCCAAGGATAACCTACAATAACCCAACTTCCGAGGATAACCTACAATATCCCAACCTCGGAGGAAAACTTACAATAACCAACCCAACCACTGAGGATAACCTACACTATCCCAACCTCCGAGGATAACTTACAATAACCCAACCTCTGAGGATAACCTACAATAACCCAACCTCCGAGGATAACCTACAATATCCCAACTTCCGAGGATAACCTACAATAACCCAACCCAACCACAGAGGATAACCTACAATATCCCAACCTCGGAGGAAAACTTACAATAACCAACCCAACCACCGAGGATAACCTACACTATCCCAACCTCCGAGGATAACTTACAATAAACCAACCTCTGAGCATAACCTACAATAACCCAACCTCGGAGGATAACCTACAAAAACTCAACCTCCGAGGAAACCTACAGTAACCCAACTTTCGAGGATAACCTACAGTAACCCAACCTCCAAGGATAACCTACAATAGTTAACCCAACCTCCGAGGATAACCTACAAAAACCCAACCTCCGAGGAAACCTACAGTAACCAACCTCTGAGGATAACCAACAATACCAACCTAACCCTGAGGATAACCTAAAATAACCAACTCAAGTCTCTGAAGATAAGGAGCTTCCATCGTGCCATTTCTGTAATGCTGTATAGATGGGTCTTCATTGGGTGGACCTGGGCTTGGGTGAGGCCATTGACGGTGTCCTCTCTGCAGTCGGGGATCTGATTGCAGTTGGTCAGTTTAAGACGAGGAAGACCTCCTTTGTATGTCAGCTTCCATAAAACCATCAGCTCTTCTTCCTCTGGTGATCACTAGGCCAAGGCGTGTGTCCGGTGTGTAGGGGGAGGAATCCACCCTTATGATGAAGAAGATGGAGAAATCTGGACTGATAGGTGAGCCATTGTTTTACCACACACACACTGCATTCTTCTCTTGTTGCCTTGAGGGAATACTAGACATACTTCAGAACAAGATATTTCACAAAGTCCTTTCCCACGTATCTCAGTACATTTCCAGGACATAGTTGCAGGTGATTGCTCGGTGCCCTCAGCACCATGACCGGACAACATTTGTTTGGATGGGTATTCTGGACCTTGCAGTGAAGTGTGACTGCTGTACTTTGGGGGGGATCCAAGGAAGAGTGGACCCTCCAATGTCTGAGGGTTGTCTCAGAAGATGTGGCAGTAAGTCTAAAAGAGTTTCTGTTCATTAAAAATCTCATAAACAAGAAATATACAACACGTTTCAGGGTCAGACCCCCTTCTTCAGGGCTGGACTGATTGGGAAAGGTGGGACTGTAGGACAGTGTTCTTCTTCTGTGTACCTGTCAGCACGTTTCCGAGAGGGGGAGGGGAGGGAGGGGGTTTCTGTACATCAGACCCCCCTTAATCTCATCTTCCATCAGGTGACAGAAAGAGCGGGGACACCGACCTCTGCGGAGGACCCCTTTACTGCCCTGACTGCCTTGGCTTCAGATGATTCCCTCCCCCCCCCCAATGTACAGACCTATTTACTGTGCAGAGCATCACTCCATAGAATACTGACCCCCCAACACACACCTGCAGAGCATTGCACCACAGAAAACTGTCCCTCCTCCAAGGAGTATCCTACATCCCTCCCCCAACAGACACTTTGCAGAGCATCACACCATAGAGTTCTGCCACTTGTTGACCTCCTCCATGAAACACACAATCATAGTGATCCCCCCTCCCCCGCACATCTCTGGTCCCCATATTGTGTGACACGGCCACATCAGGTCTCTGAACCCCAATATAATATCTGTCTCTGAACCCCATAGAGACATCATCTCGTATGATTTTACCCTCGGGGGTGGGAGCAAGGTCAGGGGTGGGAGCATGGAAGTCAAGGAGCCAAAGCAGTGGTTGGAAGCTCATGGCGGCTGGTAGGCCGAAGGATCAGACAGATCTAAGAGGGATCCAGTGAAATTTCTCTTCAGGTACCGGTTTGTATAGCGGAATGGGCTCATGAGTTGGTGTGGCTTCCATGTAATTGCGCCATGGTGTGAAAAAGCGGGAAGTAGGGCAAAGTTCCTTGTGATGGTCTTTCCATGTAGAAGAGCGATTTCATTGCCCTTTGCTCTGCGGATAGGGTTACGGGTAGAGTAGGCGGGTCTTTGGAAATCCAGCAGGTCATAATCAATCTGCGAGCTACAAGAAGGATAAGGTGTGTCCATTGTGAAATAGTCGCAGGTCCCCCAATCGTTGAGGGGGAAAGTTGGGCCCCATATTTTATTGATGGTTTTTATCCTAATGGGAGTTGTAGGAAATATTGCTGGGCCACACCCCAGAGGAACCTACTACATGGTCACACTACCAAGGAACATACCCCCAGGGAATAGTCTGCAGGGCCACGCCCCATAGGAGAATATACTACAGGGCCACACCCCCAGGAGAATATACTACAGGGCCACAGCCTGAGGATAATATACTGCAGGGCCACACCCCAAGGAGAATATACTACAGGGCCACAGCCTGAGGATAATATACTACAGGGCCACACCCCAAGGAGAATATACTACAGGGCCACAGCCTGAGGATAATATACTGCAGGGCCACATTCTGAGGAGAATATACTACAGGGCCACACCCCAAGGAGAATATACTACAGGGCCACACCCCAAGGAGAATATACTATAGGGCCACACACCAAGGAGAATATACTACAGGACCACACCCCAAGTAGAATATACTGCAAGGCCACACCCCAATGAGAATATACTACAGGGCCACACCCAAGGAGAACATACTGCAAGGCCACACCCCAAGGAAAATATACTAGAGGCCCACACCCCAAGGAGAATATACTGCAGGGCCAAACCCAGAGGAGAATATACTAGAGGGCCACACCCCAAGGAGAATATGCTACAGGGCCACACCCCCAGGAGAATATACTAGAGGGCCACACCTCAATGAGAATATACTAGATGGCCACACCCCAATGAGAATATACTAGAGGGCCACACCCCAAGGAGAATATACTACAGGGCCACACCCCAAGGAGAATAAACTACAGGGCCACACCTCAAGGAGAATATACTACAGGGCCACACCCCAATGAGAATATACTAGAGGGCCACACCCCAAGGAGAATATACTGCAAGGCCACACCCCAAGGAGAATATACTAGAGGGCCACACACCAAGGAGAATATACTACAGGGCCACGCCCCAATGGGAATATAATACAGGGCCACACCCCAAAAAGAATATACTGCAGGGCCACATTCCGAGGAGAATATACTACAGGGCCACACCCAGAGGAGAATATAATACAGGGCCACACACCAAGGAGAATATACTACAGGGCCACACCCCAAGGAGAATATACTGCAAGGCCACACCCGAGGAGAATATACTACAGGGCCACACCCCAAGGAGAATATACTGCAAGGCCACACCCGAGGAAAATATACTACAGGGCCACACCCAGAGGAGAATATAATACAGGGCCACACACCAAGGAGAATATACTACAGGGCCACACCCCAAGGAGAATATACTGCAAGGCCACACCCGAGGAGAATATACTACATGGCCACACCCTTGAGGAGAAAATATTACAGGGCCACACCTTGAGGAGAATATACTACAGGGCCACCCCCCGAGGAGGCCATACCGAGAGGAGAAAATACTACAGGGCCACACCCTTAGGATTTACTCAGGGGCAATGTTCCAACATATTGCAGGGTCCCACCCCCAGGGAATATATTGCAGAGCCGCACCCTCAGGGGAAGATTCTCCACCCCCAGGGGGTGCATCATGTCACAAAGCACGGTTTGTGGACTGGATACGTGCCGTTTTTGTTCTAAAGTGGGGATCCGGTGTTCTCGGGATCTGGGAATTGATTACAGCGAGTTCATATTCCACGCACCATAGATGAGGCGGACCGGCGATAGGGCACATTAGTGATTCATTTGCTGCCGGTTAATTAAATAACTCATCTAGAGTCGGACAGTCATGTACGCTTCTCCGGCACTTGTTAGTACTCCTGACAAAGTGCGGATTGGCCCCGGCTCTGAGATAAGCAGACATGGCTGACAGGAGTGCGGTGATTGTAGCATCTCCGGGTGATCTGCGCTGCTCCAGCCGCCGTACAGTAAACAGCCTCATTAGAGGAGCCGCTCCCCCGAGCCAAAGTGTGTTTGACATTATTAATTGGCTTTTCTGTAAAACGAGTCAAATAGATGAAAAGGTTTATCAAGCTGAAATAATTAATTTTGCCGGAATTTGCTGACAGTCCAGTTCCCGCATGCGGCCCATTTTCACGCCTTATTCTTCCTCCGCTTCACATTTCCAAAGACATAATAACCGCAAATCTGCAGCATTTTAGTAAAATTATAATTAGAGGGAATTTAATTAAATTGGAATGGAGGAAATGGGAGAGGAGCCGCTATCTCGCCTTATCCAGAGTCCTAGGCGGGCGGAAATCGCGGGGGTTAATACGCCTTTAATTTGAATGCAATCAGCCTGCAATAAAAAAAGGTAATTACACGCTGTGTGGTGGGGGGGATCCCGGGGGGCCGCGAGCCGGTGTACAATCCACCGCCGCAAGAGGAGAGACGCCGCTTCCAGTGACAGACGGATAATTCGCTAAATGGAGGTTCATCTCAGCGAGTCCATCGACACCGAAAAATGTTCTCCAAACCATCGACACCCCGGAATGTTCTCCAATCCATTGACACCCCCAAATATTCTCCAATCCATCGACACCCCGGAATGTTCTCCAATCCATCGACACCCCGGAATATTCTCCAACCATCAACACCCCGGAATGTTCTCCAATCCATCTACACCCCGGAATGTTCTCCAATCCATCGACACCCCCAAATATTCTCCAATCCATCGACACCCCCAAATATTCTCCAATCCATCGACACCCCCAAATATTCTCCAACCCATCGACACCCCCAAATATTCTCCAATCCATCGACACCCCCAAATATTCTCCAATCCATCGACACCCTGGAATATTCTCCAATCCATCGACACCCCGGAATGTTCTCCAGACAATCAACACCCCGGAATGTTCTCCAACCATCAACACCCCGGAATGTTCTCCAATCCATCGACACCCCGGAATGTTCTCCAAACAATCGACACCCCAGAATGTTCTCCAATCCATCAACACCCCCAAATATTCTCCAATCCATCGACACCCCGGAATATTCTCCAATCCATCGCCCCCCCGAAATATTCTCCAACAAATCGACACCCCGGAATATTCTCCAATCCATCAACACCCCCAAACGTTCTCCAATCCATCGACACCCCGGGATATTCTCCAACCATCAACACCCCCAAATATTCTCCAATCCATTGACACACCCAAATATTCTCCAATCCATTGACACCCCCAAATATTCGGCAAACCATCGACACCCCAAATATTATCCAATCCATCGACACCCCCAAATATTATCCAATCCATCGACACCCCCAAATATTATCCAATCCATCGACACCCCCAAACGTTCTCCAATCCATCGACACCCCGGAATATTCTCCAACCATCGACACCCCGGAATATTCTCCAACCATCGACACCCCGGAATATTCTCCAATCCATCGACACCCCGGAATGTTCTCCAGACAATCGACACCCCGGAATGTTCTCCAACCATCAACCCCCCAAATATTCTCCAATCCATCAACACCCCCAAATATTCTTCAACCCATCGTCACCCCGGAATGTTCTCCAACCATCAACACCCCGGAATGTTCTCCAATCCATCGACACCCCGGAATGTTCTCCAAACAATCGACACCCCGGAATGTTCTCCAATCCATCGACACCCCCAAATATTCTCCAATCCATCGACACCCCGTAATTTTCTCCAATCCATCGCCCCCCCCCCCCCCCCCCGAAATATTCTCCAACAAATCGACACCCCGGAATATTCTCCAACCATCAACACCCCCAAATATTCTCCAATCCATTGACACCCCCAAATATTCGGCAAACCATCGACACCCCCAAATATTCTCCAATACATTGACACCCCCAAATATTCTCCAATCCATTGACACCCCCAAATATTCGGCAAACCATCGACACCCCAAATATTATCCAATCCATCGACACCCCCAAATATTATCCAATCCATCGACACCCCCAAATATTATCCAATCCATCGACACCCCCAAATATTCTCCAATCCATTGACATCCCCAAATATTCGTCAAACCATCGACACCCCCAAATATTCTCCAATACATTGACACCCCCAAATATTCTCCAATCCATTGACACCCCCAAATATTCGGCCTCCCATGTCTCCTGCCCCCATTGCCTACTCTGCTTGTTCCCCATTACATTTGCTTTCCGCCTGCCTCAACTTCTGCCTTTACACTGACCACTCTTACCTGCAACCTGTCTCCACTTCTGCCTTTACACTGACCACTCTTACCTGCAACCTGTCTCCACTTCTGCCTTTACACTGACCACTCTTACCTGCAACCTGTCTCCACTTCTGCCTTTACACTGACCACTCTTACCTGCAACCTGTCTCCACTTCTGCCTTTACACTGACCACTCTTACCTGCAGCCTGTCTCCACTTCTGCCTTTACACTGACCACTCTTACCTGCAGCCTGTCTCCACTTCTGCCTTTACACTGACCACTCTTACCTGCAGCCTGTCTCCACTTCTGCCTTTACACTGACCACTCTTACCTGCAACCTGTCTCCACTTCTGCCTTTACACTGACCACTCTTACCTGCAACCTGTCTCCACTTCTGCCTTTACACTGACCACTCTTACCTGCAGCCTGTCTCCACTCCTGCCTGAACCCTGACCACTCTTACCTGCAGCCTGTCTCCACTTCTGCCTTTACACTGACCACTCTTACCTGCAGCCTGTCTCCACTTCTGCCTTTACACTGACCACTCTTACCTGCAACCTGTCTCCACTCCTGCCTGAACCCTGACCACTCTTACCTGCAGCCTGTCTCCACTCCTGCCTGAACCCTGACCACTCTTACCTGCAACCTGTCTCCACTTCTGCCTTTACACTGACCACTCTTACCTGCAGCCTGTCTCCACTTCTGCCTTTACACTGACCACTCTTACCTGCAGCCTGTCTCCACTTCTGCCTGAACCCTGACCACTCTTACCTGCAGCCTGTCTCCACTCCTGCCTGAACCCTGACCATTCTTACCTGCAGCCTGTCTCCACTTCTTCCTGAACCCTGACCACTCTTACCTGCAGCCTGTCTCCACTTCTGCCTTTACACTGACCACTCTTACCTGCAACCTGTCTCCACTTCTGCCTTTACACTGACCACTCTTACCTGCAGCCTGTCTCCACTCCTGCCTGAACCCTGACCATTCTTGCTTACCGCCTGCCTTGACCTTTGCCTGAATACTGACGATTCTTGCCTGCAACCTACCTTGAGCTCAGCCTGGACAATGACCATTCTTGCCTGTTGCCTGCCTCAACCTCTGCTTGGACCTCAGCCTGACCGTTCTTACTTGTCACCTACTACAACCTCCGCCTGACCGTTCTTACTTGTCACCTGCCACAACCTCCGCCTGACCGTTCTTACTTGTCACCTACCACAACCTCCGCCTGACCGTTCTTACTTGTCACCTACCACAACCTCAGCCTGACCGTTCTTACTTGTCACCTACCACACCCTCCGCCTGACCGTTCTTACTTGTCACCTACCACAACCTCAGCCTGACCGTTCTTACTTGTCACCTACCACAACCTCAGCCTGACCGTTCTTACTTGTCACCTACCACAACCTCAGCCTGACCGTTCTTACTTGTCACCTACCACAACCTCAGCCTGGCCGTTCTTACTTGTCACCTACCACAACCTCAGCCTGACCGTTCTTACTTGTCACCTGCCACAACCTCAGCCTGACCGTTCTTACTTGTCACCTACCACAACCTCTGCCTGACCGTTCTTACTTGTCACCTACCACAACCTCAGCCTGACCGTTCTTACTTGTCACCTACCACAACCTCAGCCTGACCGTTCTTACTTGTCACCTACCACAACCTCAGCCTGACCGTTCTTACTTGTCACCTACCACAACCTCAGCCTGACCGTTCTTACTTGTCACCTGCCACAACCTCAGCCTGACCGTTCTTACTTGTCACCTACCACAACCTCAGCCTGACCGTTCTTACTTGTCACCTACCACAACCTCCGCCTGACCGTTCTTACTTGTCACCTACCACAACCTCAGCCTGACCGTTCTTACTTGTCACCTACCACAACCTCCGCCTGACCGTTCTTACTTGTCACCTACCACAACCTCCGCCTGACCGTTCTTACTTGTCACCTACCACAACCTCAGCCTGACCGTTCTTACTTATCACCTACCACAACCTCAGCCTGACCGTTCTTACTTGTCACCTACCACAACCTCAGCCTGACGGTTCTTACTTGTCACCTACCACAACCTCAGCCTGACCGTTCTTACTTGTCACCTACCACAACCTCCGCCTGACCATTCTTACTTGTCACCTACCACAACCTCACCCTGACCGTTCTTACTTGTCACCTACCACAACCTCAGCCTGACCGTTCTTACTTGTCACCTACCACAACCTCAGCCTGACCGTTCTTACTTGTCACCTACCACAACCTCAGCCTGACCGTTCTTACTTGTCACCTACCACAACCTCAGCCTGACCGTTCTTACTTGTCACCTACCACAACCTCCGCCTGACCGTTCTTACTTGTCACCTACCACAACCTCCGCCTGACCGTTCTTACTTGTCACCTACCACAACCTCAGCCTGACCGTTCTTACTTGTCACCTACCACAACCTCACCCTGACCGTTCTTACTTGTCACCTACCACAACCTCAGCCTGACCGTTCTTACTTGTCACCTACCACAACCTCAGCCTGACCGTTCTTACTTGTCACCTACCACAACCTCCGCCTGACCGTTCTTACTTGTCACCTACCACAACCTCCGCCTGACCGTTCTTACTTGTCACCTACCACAACCTCAGCCTGACCGTTCTTACTTGTCACCTACTACAACCTCCGCCTGACCGTTCTTACTTGTCACCTACCACAACCTCAGCCTGACCGTTCTTACTTGTCACCTACCACAACCTCAGCCTGACCGTTCTTACTTGTCACCTACCACAACCTCCGCCTGACCGTTCTTACTTGTCACCTACCACAACCTCAGCCTGACCGTTCTTACTTGTCACCTACCACAACCTCCGCCTGACCGTTCTTACTTGTCACCTACTACAACCTCAGCCTGACCGTTCTTACTTGTCACCTGCCACAACCTCAGCCTGACCGTTCTTACTTGTCACCTACCACAACCTCCGCCTGACCGTTCTTACTTGTCACCTACTACAACCTCAGCCTGACCGTTCTTACTTGTCACCTACCACAACCTCAGCCTGACCGTTCTTACCTGTCACCTACCACAACCTCAGCCTGACCGTTCTTACTTGTCACCTACCACAACCTCACCCTGACCGATCTTACTTGTCACCTACCACAATCTCAGCCTGACCGTTCTTACTTGTCACCTACCACAACCTCAGCCTGACCGTTCTTACTTGTCACCTGCCACAACCTCAGCCTGACCGTTCTTACTTGTCACCTACCACAACCTCCACCTGACCGTTCTTACTTGTCACCTACCACAACCTCAGCCTGACCGTTCTTACTTGTCACCTGCCACAACCTCAGCCTGACCGTTCTTACTTGTCACCTACCACAACCTCAGCCTGACCGTTCTTACTTATCACCTACCACAACCTCACCCTGACCGTTCTTACTTGTCACCTACCACAACCTCACCCTGACCGTTCTTACTTGTCACCTACTACAACCTCAGCCTGACCGTTCTTACTTGTCACCTACCACAACCTCAGCCTGACCGTTCTTACTTGTCACCTACCACAACCTCAGCCTGACCCTTCTTACTTGTCACCTACCACAACCTCAGCCTGACCGTTCTTACTTGTCACCTACCACAACCTCAGCCTTACCGTTCTTACTTGTCACCTACCACAACCTCCGCCTGGACACTGACCACTCTTGCCTGTTGCTTGCCTCAGCCTCATCTAGAACTCTCATGGACGGTTTTGCTGCTCTCCTGCCTCCTCACCATAGGCATTCCTACTATACCCGGGTGGGGTGATCCTGAGGGTGGTGACTTGGTGACACCTTGCATTGGCTTAGGGTCCTTTAGGAGCACCATCTCATTATGCATTGTGGGGTTCTCCGGTGAAGACCAAGGTGACCCCCCAATAACCGGAGCCATTCTATTCCTGAGGAATGTTATTATACAGGACTGGTGAAGAGAGTTGGGTTCTGATGGGTCCAGTGCCATGCGGACCCCTCCTTTACTATTCAGTATTGGACGTTACGCACCACCTGGAAGGGAAGTCACCTGACCCATCACCGGATGTCAACAACTGTACAATGTTCCATCTATGGGTGGCTGATCGCAGGCCCCGCCCACCCTGCTGAACGCCGCCGATCCTCCCGTGACGGCGCCGCGCGCTCCTCGCTTTGCTGTTCAGAATATTATGTGGCCGAATATTAATGATCGTCCTGCAGAATGAGATACCGAGCCGAGAACACGCCGACATTTACCACCAGTGTAACGTTTCCAAGACGAAATGTCACCCAAGAGAGGACGGGCAAGTGGGGGGAGGGGGAGCAGGACAGCGAGGGGGCGGGACGGAAGGGGTTAATGACATTGTGCTCAGTACAACTTCCCTCTCATTCTCCGCTCAGCTGGCAGAACATTCCAGAGGCAATAAAAGTGTTTTATGGTCATGTAAGTGGCGGTGTCACGCCGGCGGAGTTCCTCCATAAATCTCGCTCGGTGATCCGGAGTTGTCCCTGGAAAATGGCGAAGACCCTAATAAATGTCCTAATTGCTATTCATTCCCGGTGACCCCGCGGGTGTCACCCATCGCCCCACCCCCAGGGGGCAACGCTAATTCCATCTGCTACCTTGTAATTGATTTCAGACACAATAACAGCTGATCCGGGGCCCCTCACCCGCTCAGTGTAGCGGAACGTGCAGCCGCCCACACCAGGGGGGGGGGGGGCACTATGAGCTGACAGGACCGGGGGGGGGGGGGGGGTCTGACCTCATTCAGCTCATCATTATCCATTATCACTGATTAGATTGTCAGCTCTGTGGGCAAGTACACAAATTCCAAACACCTTTGTGCTCTTAATGTGACAATAATATGAGGGGAGAGATCACATGACACATTGTATCCACATCATCAACCAATCAGAATCCACCTCTCATTAGTCCCTCATTCTCACCTGCAATTGGTTGCCATCGGTGACAACACTGTGAACATTAAATACATAAATCACATGATCACCGGGGGGGGGGGGGGGGGGGGGGGGGGGGGGGGGGGTTACCAGATCAGACAAACCTGAGCGTGACCACCTTGCTTATGGGCGGAGCATCGCCATCGCCAACGACAACAACGCCAAGTCTTTGCAATCTATAGAAAGGAAAAGAACACAAAAGTCAGAACTAAATCAACTGAACTTTCCCTATAATCTATTATTATTATTATTATTATTAGTACTGTTGTGTTATTATATTTCAGTTTTTTTACTAATATTATTATGACATTTCTATTTTTATTTTTATTATATTTTGGTTTATAGTGTTATTATTGTCACTAATAGTAATAGTATAATTATATTTCTGTTTTTATTGTTATTATATTTCTGATTAAAATAGTATTACTATATTTTTGAATATATTATTATTATCATTATTATTATATTTCTACTTTTACTATTATTTTTATGACATTTGTGTATTATTATTATTACATTTCTGGTTTATTACTATTGCTGTTATGGCATTTCTGATTATATTATTATTTTTATATTTCTGGTTTTACTACCAATATTATTATGACATTTCTCTTTTATTATGATTTTTATTATTACATTTTGGTTTATACTATTATTATTATCAGTAGTATTATCATTATTGTCACTAGTAGCAGTAGTAATAGTATTATTATATTTCTGGTTTTATTGTTATTCTTATATTTCTGATTATAATAATATTTCTATATTTTTGAACATATTATTATTAATATATTTCTTGTATTATTATTAATATCATTGTTATTATTATCATTAAAATTATATTTCTGGTTTATTACTATTTGTATGACATTTCTACGTTATTATTGTTGTTGTTATTATTATATTTCTGGTTTATTACTATTGCTATTATGGCATTTCTGATAATATCATTATTATTGTTGTTATTATATTTCTGGTTTTATTACCATTATTATTATGACATTTCTCTTTTTATTATTATTATATATATTTGGTTTATAGTATTATTATTATTATTATCAGTAGTATTATTATTGTTGTCACTAGTAGCAGTAGTAGTAATAGTATAATAATATTTCTGGTTTTATTGTTATTATTATAATCCCGAATTTTAATAATACTATATTTTTGAATATGGAATTATTATTTTTCTGGTATTATTATTATCAATATTGTTGTTATTATTACCATTGTTATATTGTGGTTTTATTACTATTATTTTTATGACACTTCTGTATGATTATTGTTGTTGTTGCCATTGTTATTATCATTATAATTCTGGTTTATTACTATTGCAATTATGGCATTTCTCTTTGTATTATGATTTTTATTATTATATTTTGGTTTATAGTATTAGAATTATTATCAGTAGTAGTAACAGTATTAGTATTATTAGATTTCTGGTTTTATTGTTATTATAATAATTATAATATTACTACTATATTTTTTAATATGTTATTATTATTTTTCTGGTATTATTATTATCAATATCCTTATTATTATCATTATTATATTTTGGTTTTATTACTATTACTTTTATGACATTTCTATATTATTATTGTTGTTGTTGTCGTTGTTATTATTATATTTCTGGTTTATTACTAATATTATTATGGCATTTCACTTTTTTATTATGATTTGTATTATTATATTTTGGTTTATAGCATTAGCATTATTATCAGTAGTAGTAGTAACAGTATTAGTATTATTATATTTCTGGTTTTATTGTTATTATAATTCTGATTATAATTGTATTACTATATTTTTGAATATGTTATTATTATTATTTTCTGATATTATTATTATTAATATCGTTGTTATTATTATCATTATTATATTTTGGTTTTATTACTATTATTTTTATAGCATTTCTGTATTATTATTGTTGTTGTCATTGTTGTTATTATTATATTTCTGGTTTATTACTAATATTATTTTGGCATTTTCTGATTTTTATTGTTATATTTTGGTTTATAGTGTTATTATTATCAGCAGTAGTTATAAAAGTATTAGTATTATTATATTACTGGTTTTATTATTATTATTACTACATTTCTGATTATATTATTATTATTATGTTTTTGTTATTATAGCGCTGTGTAAATTGTCAGCGCTATATAAATATTATTATCATCACATCTGTGTCTATATTATTATTACTATTATTTTTATAGCATTTCTGTATTATTATTGTTGTTGTCATTGTTATTATTATATTTCTGGTTTATTACTAATATTATTTTGGCATTTTCTGATTTTTATTGTTATATTTTGGTTTATAGTGTTATTATTATCAGCAGTAGTTTTAAAAGTATTAGTATTATTATATGGTTTTATTATTATTAATACTACATTTCTGATTATATTATTATGTTTTTGTTATTATAGCGCTGTGTAAATTGTCAGCGCTATACAAATATTATTATCATCACATCTGTGTCTATATTATTATTACTATTATTTTCCTCATCCTATTTCTGTTTTTTATCTTTCACAGAAATATTGCGTAGAATCAGAGCCGGGTGTCGGGATCGCTCGTATTCACAAATCTTCATATATTTATTATTGCATTATTGGTCATGAAGAGATGACGTTATGACATCACGGTGTTTATGTCACAGCATGCGATGACCCCCCCCGGGGGGAGGGGAGGACTGGGATGATGATGGGGATAATGAGTCTAATAATAGCCTGCACCATCTGCTGGATGTCCAGTAAGGACTATCATTGGGTTTTCATGGGGCGCCCCCTTGTGGTGGCCAGCATGCAGTGCGGCTCAGGATCACATTGGAAATGTACGGCTGTATAATCCTAGAAATGAGAGCTCGTCCGGAGCTCATGGTGGTGACCTTGATGAAGGCGTTGCTCTGTAGTTGAACATTTCACATAAATGGG
Organism: Lithobates sylvaticus; assembly: GCA_028564925.1. Taxonomy (NCBI): domain Eukaryota; kingdom Metazoa; phylum Chordata; class Amphibia; order Anura; family Ranidae; genus Lithobates; species Lithobates sylvaticus. The sequence goes on along the minus strand of CM053031.1, from coordinate 1,432,818 downwards.
GGTCACATAAACAGAAAGCGGAGCAGGCAGAAGATTTGGGCTGTTCACATTTGTGGTGCTCCATAGACAATCGCCATACAGCGTCACCTGACAGCGGGGGTCGGGGGGGGCTTTCTGATGGCAGAAGTCTGGAAGGTGTCCAATGGCGGGATGAGGATATAGGGCTGCTTATTGGAATATCCGCAATGCGGTAGGCGCCCTTGGTGAATCGGGGTGAGAAAGGTCAGGGGGTTCAGGTCTAAGGGGCACATTGCCAAAATGCAGTACAAAATGTAACATAACAGTACAATTGGGGGGCACAAGAACCAACATTGGGAGCATACACTATACCACAATACCCACTAAGATACCAGCTGAGGACCTACAGAGACCTCTCCAACAAAGAGAACAGTTCTGGATCACCCCAAGGGTGTGTCTCTGCATCCTCTCCCTCCTCCCATGAAGATCTGTCTCTACACCCTCTCTTCTCTGTGGGTGTGTCTCTGCATCATCTCCCTCCTCCCATGATGATCTGTCTACACCCTCTCTTCTCTGTAGGTGTGTCTCTGCATCATCTCCCTCCTCCCATGATGATCTGTCTACACCCTCTCTTCTCTGTGGGTGTGTCTCTGCATTCTCTCCCTCCTCCCATGAGGATCGGTCTCTACACCCTCTCTTCTCTGTGGGTGTGTCTCTGCATCCTCTCTCCCCTCCCATGAGGATCTGTCTCTACACCCTCTCTTCTCTGTGGGCATGTCTCTTCAGCCTTTCCCTTCCCCCCTAAAGATCTGTCTCTACAGCCTCTCTTCTCTGTGGGTGTGTCTCTGCATCCTCTCCCTCCATCCCAGAGGATCTGTCTCTGCAGTCTCTCGCCCTCTCTTCTCTGTAGGCATGTCTCTGCATCCTCTCCCTCCTCCCATGAAGATCTGTGTCTACACACTCTCTTCTCTGTGGGTGTGTCTCTGCATCCTCTCCATCCTCCCATGAAGATCTGTCTCTACACCATCTTTTTTCTGTGGGTGTGTCTCTGCATCCTCTCCCTCCTCCCATGAGGATCTGTCTCTACACCATCTCTTCTCTGTGGGTGTGTCTCTGCATCCTCTCCCTCCTCACATGAAGATCTGTCTCTACACCCTCTCTTCTCTGGAGGCGTGTCTCTGCATCATCTCCCTCCTCCCATGAAGATCTGTGTCTACACACTCTCTTCTCTGTGGGTGTGTCTCTGCATCATCTCCCTCCTCCCATGAAGATCTGTGTCTACACCCTCTCTTCTCTGTGGGTGTGTCTCTGCATCATCTCCCTCCTCCCATGATGATCTGTCTACACCCTCTCTTCTCTGTAGGTGTGTCTCTGCATCATCTCCCTCCTCCCATGATGATCTGTCTACACCCTCTCTTCTCTGTAGGTGTGTCTCTGCATCCTCTCCCTCTGCCCATGAGGATCTGTCTCTACACCCTCTCTTCTCTGTGGGTATGTCTCTTCAGCCTTTCCCTTCCCCCCTAAAGATCTGTCTCTACAGCCTCTCTTCTCTGTGGGTGTGTCTCTGCATCCTCTCCCTCCATCCCAGAGGATCTGTCTCTGCAGTCTCTCGCCCTCTCTTCTCTGTAGGCGTGTCTCTGCATCCTCTCCCTCCTCCCATTAAGATCTGTGTCTACACACTCTCTTCTCTGTGGGTGTGTCTCTGCATCCTCTCCCTCCATCCCTGAGGATCTGTCTCTGCAGTCTCTCACCCTCTCTTCTCTGTAGGTGTGTCTCTGCATCATCTCCCTTCTCCCATGGGGATCTGTCTCTACACCTTCTCCTCTCTGTGGGTGTGTCTCTGCATCCTCTCCCTCCTCCCCTGATGATCTGTATCTACACCATCTCTTTTATGTGGGTGTGTCTCTGCATCCTCTCCCTCCTCCTATGAGGATCTGTCTCTACTCCATCTATTCTCTGTGGGTGTGTCTCTGCAGCCTCTCCCTCCTCCCCTGGGGATCTTTCTCTGCAATTAAGCTTTAAAAATGAAAGCTAGAATCTGATTGGTGAGGCGCTAGAGACAGAACCTCAGGGGAGGAGGGAGAGGTTGCAGAGACACACCCACAGAGAAGAGAGGGTGAGAGACTGTAACGAAAGATCCTGAGGGGTGTGCGGCGTATCTGAGGGGTGTGCGGCGTATCTGAAGGGTGTACAGAGTATCTGAGGGGTGTGCAGAGTATCTGAGGGGTGTGCAGAGTATCTGAGGGGTGTACAAAATATCTGAGGGGTGTACAGAGTATCTGAGGGGTGTACAAAATATCTGAGGGGTGTACAGAGTATCTGAGGGGTGTGCAGCGTATTGGAGGGGTGTGCAGAGTATCTGAGGGGTGTGCAGAGTAACTGAGGGGTGTGCAGCGTATTGGAGGGGTGTGCAGAGTATCTGAGGGGTGTGCAGAGTATCTGAGGAGTGCACAGAGTTTCTTGTACATTGATTATGGTTCTTCGGACATTACCTACCCTAGATTATGTGGGGTTGGGGGACATGAGGGGGTCTTATGTCTCTATTCCCCCACAGCGGGTTGCGCGGATCGTAGAGCGCCCCTTCGGAGAGTACCTACCCCGTAGGACACGAGGGGGTCTTATCTTTCTAGTCTTCCGCAGCGGGTTGCACGCATGGTAGAGTGCCCCTTCGGACAGTGCATACTCTGTAGGACACGAGGGGGTCTTATCTCTCTATTCCCCCGCATAGATCGTAGAGCGCCCCTTCGGAGAGTACCTACCCCGGATTATGTGGGGTTGGGGGACATGAGGGGGTCTTATCGCTCTATTCCCCCACAGAGGGTTGTGCGGATGGCAGAGCGCCCCTTCGGAGAGTACCTACCCCGTAGGACACGAGGGGGTCTTATCTCTCTATTCCCCCACAGAGGGTTGTGCGGATGGTAGAGCGCCCCTTCGGAGAGTACCTACCCTGTAGGACACGAGGGGGTCTTATCTCTCTTTTCCCCCACAGAGGGTTGTGCGGATGGTAGAGCGCCCCTTCAGAGAGTACCTACCCCGTAGGACACAAGGGGGTCTTATCTCTCTATTCCCCCGCAGAGGTTTGCGGAGATCGTAGAGCGCCCCTTCGGACAGTACCTACCCCGTAGGACACGAGGGGGTCTTATCTCTCTATTCCCCCACAGAGGGTTGTGCGGATGGTAGAGCGCCCCTTCGGAGAGTACCTACCCTGTAGGACACGAGGGGGTCTTATCTCTCTTTTCCCCCACAGAGGGTTGTGCGGATGGTAGAGCGCCCCTTCGGAGAGTACCTACCCTGTAGGACACGAGGGGGTCGTATCTCTCTATTCCCCCGCAGCGGGTTGTGCGGATCGTAGAGCACCCCTTCGGAGAGTACCTACCCTGTAGGACACGAGGGGGTCTTATCTCTCTATTCCTCGCAGCGGGTTGCGCGGACGGTAGAGCGCCCCTTCGGAGAGTACCTACCCCGCACTATGTGATGTTGGGGGACACAAGGGGGTCGTATTTCTCTATTCCCCTGCAGCGGGTTGTGCGGATCGTAGAGCACCCCTTCGGAGAGTACCTACCCCGTAGGACACGAGGGGGTCTTATCGCTCTATTCCCCCACAGAGGGTTGCGCGGATGGTAGAGCGCCCCTTTGGAGAGTACCTACCCCTTGGACACAAGGGGGTCTTATCTCTCTATTTCCCCGCAGCGGGTTGCGCGGATGGTAGAGCGCCCCTTCGGACAGTACCTACCCCGTAGGACACGAGGGGGTCGTATCTCTCTATTCCCCAGCAGCGGGTTGCGCGGACGGTAGAGCGCCCCTTCGGAGAGTACCTACCCCTTGGACACAAGGGGGTCTTATCTCTCTATTCCCCGCAGCGGGTTGCGCGGATGGTAGAGCGCCCCTTCGGACAGTACCTACCCCGTAGGACACGAGGGGGTCGTATCTCTCTATTCCCCAGCAGCGGGTTGTGCGGATCGTAGAGCGCCCCTTCGGAGAGTACCTACCCCGTAGGACACGAGGGGGTCGTATCTCTCTATTCCCCGCAGCGGGTTGCGCGGATGGTAGAGCGCCCCTTCGGAGCGGGAACGGCTCTAATTCCTGATTTAGTAGATTTTAGAGGCGTTCTACTTCCTCATCATCTTTTCGTGTAATAAAAGCGATGGCGGGGAAATTTTCCTCGATTTTTTATGCACAAACACAATGTCATAAATCGTCTGGATTGGCTGAGTCCTTTATCTTCCCGCCATCAATCACTGCGCGCCGAGAGGGGAAAGCGATTGTTTGGGACATATTTAAAAAATGACAAAGAAGATGAAAGTAAAGCGCAGAAAGTGAGAACGCCGTCCGCCAGACTCTCCGCCTCTCCGGGGAACCAGCTAATGCCAATAAAATGCGGCTCCTCCGCCGTGTAATTCGCCGTAATGTGAGACGATTAGGAGAGGGGGCGCCATGTTTTCATGTTAACCCTCCAATCACACGGCTGCCAGCTGCTCCTCTGCGGGTCACAGTGCGGCGGTGATATAAGGGCCCCCCCCCCGCCCCCCCGCCCGTCTCACTTAGAACTTTAAAGCACCACAAAGGTTTTCCCAGATACGAGAATTCGGAGGGGGGAGGGGGGGGCAGATCCCACCGTGACAACGCCGCGCGTCCAGATGTGGAGAACGAGAGAAAAGCCTCTCGGGGGCCATCATCATTCCTGATGACCGCGTCTTCCTGGACCGCGCTCGTCCGAGGCCCCGCCTTCCTCATCACACAATATTTATGAGTCTGGCCCGCAGAGCTGACAATCAAAGAGGGAATATGGGGGGACTTTATCTGATAAGGAAATTGTAACATTGTAATTGTCGGATAATCTGATATTTCCTCGAATGTTGTACAGATAATAAGATCAAATACTTCATCCAATCACCTACTAATAGCCACACCCACAATATTATAAGCCTCGCCCCCTCCCAACCCACCCCATGTTCCTCTAGTTCTGTGCAGGTTCCTCTTTCTTCTGGGGGTCTCAGACCTTGGAGGGGTTTTACCCCCCGCTCACCGTCTCTGCGCTCTTCTCAATCACATATCATTATGTTTGTGGATTTATAATGAGCGCTGAAATGTATTTTACGGATTGTCCTCAAGGACCAATGAAATGGCTGCATTTTACGGCACACATTGTGACACTCTACATATCCCGCCTCTGCCTTCCCATGATAAATATGGAGTCTCAGCGCGGCGCACTTTGCTGAATACGACGCGTCCGATTTCTTCTGCATTGAGCCCCGCCGATGAGAATCCCGCGTATCTTTCTGCCTTGGCCGCCGGGATTAAAACGCTTCAATCGATCGATCAGCTCCGAATCCGCACAGGAAACACACGATACGTGGCGGCCAGTAATCAATGCACGAAAGAAACGCACCTCTGCGCACGCATCAATGCAAACGGGCCCAACCCCCATCCTGGGCAGTAAATGAGAACGTTGGGGGAGGAGCTTCTCTAGAATGGTGCACACAGGGGCGGAGCTGGTGATGTCACAGCAGCTCATATGACGGCCCTCTGAGCTCTCAGATAGCAATTCTCTAATAAAGGGGGGAAAACAGCAACCCAGGGGCCCCAAAGTGTCATATTCAGCTAGTGTGACTTACACTGTGCACCTGCTGGTCATAGTTGGGTGGTCAGGGTCAGGAATGAGCTCTCACACTGGGCACCTGCTGGTTGTAGTTGGGTGGTCAGGGCCAGGAATGGGCTCTCACACTGGGCACCTGCTGGTTGTAGTTGGGTGGTCAGGGTCAGGAATGGGCTCTCACACTGGGCACCTGCTGGTCGTAATTGGGGGGCCAGGAATGGGCTCTCACACTGGGCACCTGCTGGTTGTAGTTGGGTGGTGAGGGTCAGGAATGAGCTCTCACACTGGGCACCTGCTGGTTGTAGTTGGGTGGTCAGGGCCAGGAATGGGCTCTCACACTGGGCACCTGTTGGTTGTAGTTGGGTGGTCAGGGTCAGGAATGGGCTCTCACACTGGGCACCTGCTGGTTGTAGTTGGGTGGTTGGGGCCAGGAATGGGCTCTCACACTGTGCACCTGCTGGTTGTAGTTGGGTGGTCGGGGTCAGGAATGGGCTCTCACACTGTGCACCTGCTGGTCATAGTTGGGTGGTCAGGGCCAGGAATGGGCTCTCACACTGGGCACCTGCTGGTTGTAGTTGGGTGGTCAGGGCCAGGAATGGGCTCTCACACTGTGCACCTGCTGGCTGTAGTTGGCTGGTGAGGGTCAGGAATGGGCTCTCACACTGGGCACCTGCTGGCTGTAGTTGGGTGGTCAGGGTCAGGAATGGGCTCTCACACTGGGCACCTGCTGGCTGTAGTTGGGTGGTCAGGGTCAGGAATGGGCTCTCACACTGGGCACCTGCTGGTCATAGTTGGGTGGTCAGGGTCAGGAATGGGCTCTCACACTGTGCACCTGCTGGTTGTAGTTGGGTGGTCAGGGTCAGGAATGGGCTCTCACACTGGGCACCTGCTGGTTGTAGTTGGGTGGTCAGGGCCAGGAATGGGCTCTCACGCTGTGCACCTGCTGGTTGTAGTTGGGTGGTCGGGGCCAGGAATGGGCTCTCACACTGTGCACCTGCTGGTTGTAGTTGGGTGGTCAGGGCTAGGAATGGGCTCTCACGCTGTGCACCTGCTGGTTGTAGTTGGGTGGTCAGGGCCAGGAATGGGCTCTCACACTGGGCACCTGCTGGTTGTAGTTGGGTGGTGAGGGTCAGGAATGGGCTCTCACACTGGGCACCTGCTGGTTGTAGTTGGGTGGTCGGGGCCAGGAATGGGCTCTCACACTGTGCACCTGCTGGTCATAGTTGGGTGGTCAGGCCAGGAATGGGCTCTCACACTGGGCACCTGCTGGTTGTAGTTGGGTGGTCAGGGCCAGGAATGGGTGTTTTAACACTGTGCACCTGCTGGTGGTAGTTGGGTGGTCAGGGTCAGGAATGGGCTCTCACGCTGTGCACCTGCTGGTTGTAGTTGGGTGGTCAGGGCCAGGAATGGACTCTCACACTGGGCACCTGCTGGTTGTAGTTGGGTGGTCGGGGCAGGGAATGGGCTCTCACACTGGGCACCTACTGGTTGTAGTTGGGTGGTCGGGGCCAGGAATGGGCTCTCACACTGGGCACCTGCTGGTTGTAGTTGGGTGGTCAGGCCAGGAATGGGCTCTCACACTGGGCACCTGCTGGTTGTAGTTGGGGGGTCAGGCCAGGAATGGGCTCTCACACTGGGCACCTGCTGGTTGTAGTTGGGTGGTGAGGGCTAGACATGGGAACTGTCAAAAAATTTGTTTTGTTTCGTCCCGTTTCGTATATATAAAAAAATTCGTAATTCGTGTACGAAATTCCGTTCAAATTCGTACGAAATACGAATTTCGTACGAATCGTAAAGAAATTTACGAATCGTTAGTAAAGTTACGAATCGTTACGAATCGTTAACGCGGCTAATGAATTGTCGGTTCTCATAACACAGAGAACAATTCGAATCCAACTACAAATATCGAATTTCAATTTCAAGTTACGAATCGTTACGAATCGTTAGTAAATCCAACTACAAATATCGAGAACAGTCATTGATAAAAAAAAAAAAAAAAAAAAAGCGTGGGGGTCCCCCCAAATTCTATAACCAGGCCCTTCAAGTCTGGGATGGATTTTAAGGGGAACCCCGGCCAAAAAAAAAAATGGCGTAGGGTCCCCCTCAAAATCCATACCAGACCCTTTATCCAAGCACGCAACCTGGCAGGCCGCAGGAAAAGAAAGGGGGACGAGAGCGGCCCCCCCTCCCGCCTGAACCGTACCAGGCCACATGCCCTCAACATTGGGAGGGTGCTTTGGGGCCCCCCCCCAAAGCACCTTGTCCCCATATTGATGAGGACAAGGGCCTCTTCCCCACAACCCTGGCCGGTGGTTGTGGGGGTCTGCGGGCGGGGGGCTTATCGGAATCTGGAAGCCCCCTTTAACAAGGGGACCCCCAGATCCCACCCCCCCCCCCCCCCCTGTGTGAAATGGTAAGGGGGTACAAAAGTACCCCTACCATTTCACCAAAAAAGTGACAAAAATGGTAAAAATGACAGGAGACGGTCTTTGACAATTCCTTTATTAAAATCTTCTTCCTTCTTCTTTTCTTCATCCTTCATCTTCTTCCATCTTCTTCTTCCATCTTCTTCTTCCTTCGATTCGCTTCTTCTTGCTCCGGTCTTCTCGTCCTTCTCGTCCGGCATCGGCGTCTCTTCTCGCAGGCCGCTCCTCGCAATGGGAGGCTCCCGCTCTGTGAGGCTTCGCTCCGGCTGACAGGTCTTTTATAACGGAGGGCACCTGGTAACCCCGCCCCCTCTGACGCACGGGGACGTCATGGGGACTTCCCTATGGCTTTCCCCATGACGTCAGAGGGGGGGCGGGGTCACCAGGTGCCTTCGTTATAAAAGACCTGTCAGCCGGAGCGAAGCCTCACAGAGCGGGAGCCTCCCATTGCGAGGAGCGGCCTGCGAGAAGAGACGACGATGCCGGACGAGAAGGACGAGAAGACCGGAGCAAGAAGAAGCGAATCGAAGGAAGAGGAAGATGGAAGAAGATGACTGAAGGAGAAGATGAAGAAAGGAAGACCAGAAGAAAGAAGAAAGAAGATTTTAATATAGGAATTGTCAAAGACTGTCTCCTGTAATTTTTACCATTTTTGCCACTTTTTTGGTGAAATGGTAGGGGTACTTTTGTACCCCCTTACCATTTCACACAGGGGGGGCGGGATCTGGGGGTCCCCTTGTTAAAGGGGGCTTCCAGATTCCGATAAGCCCCCCCGCCCGCAGACCCCCACAACCACCGGCCAGGGTTGTGGGGATGAGGCCCTTGTCCTCATCAACATGGGGACAAGGTGCTTTGGGGGGGGACCCCAAAGCACCCTCCCAATGTTGAGGGCATGTGGCCTGGTACGGTTCAGGCGGGAGGGGGGGCCGCTCTCATCCCCCCCTCTTTTCCTGTGGCCTGCCAGGTTGCGTGCTCGGATAAAGGGTCTGGTATGGATTTTGAGGGGGACCCCACGCCATTTTTTTTTTTTTTTTGGCCGGGGTTCCCCTTAATATCCATACCAGACCTGAAGGGCCTGGTTATTGAATTTGGGGGGACCCCTACGCTTTTTTTTTTTTTTTTATATCAATGAATGACTGTTCTCTGTGTTATGGAGCTGACAATTCATTTGCCGGCAATAGCCGCAAGTGATTTTAAATAGCTTTTTTTCTGCAAAAATGACACTTTGTCATTCGAATCATTCGAATTCATTAGTTATATCTGCTATAATAATTTTGTTCGAATTAGTTGAAATTCGATATTTGGTAGTTGGATTCGAATAATTTGGAGCTGAAATTCATAAACGGAATTTTTCCTGCAAAAATGACACTTTGTCATTCGAATTCATTCGAATCATTCGGCGACGAAATTCGTAAACGGAATTTCGTATTCCGTACGGAATTCGTATTAAAAAAAATTCGTACTACGGATTCGTAAATTCGTACGAATTTCGAAAAATTCGTACGAAAGGAATCGCACATGTCTAGTGAGGGCCAGGAATGGGTTCTCACACTGTGTACCTGCTGGTTGTAGTTGGGTGGTCAGGGTCAGGAATGGACTCTCACACTGGGCACCTGCTGGCTGTAGTTGGGTGGTCGGGGTCAGGAATGGGCTCTCACACTGTGCACCTGCTGGTTGTAGTTGGGTGGTCAGGGCCAGGAATGGGCTCTCACACTGGGCACCTGCTGGTCATAGTTGGGTGGTCAGGGCCAGGAATAAGCTCTCACACTGGGCTCCTGCTGGTGGTAGTTGGGTGGTCAGGGCCAGGAATGGGCTCTCACACTGTGCACCTGCTGGTCATAGTTGGGTGGTCAGGGTCAGGAATGGGCTCTCACACTGGGCACCTGCTGGTTGTAGTTGGGTGGTGAGGGCCAGGAATGAGCTCTCACACTGGGCACCTGCTGGTTGTAGTTGGGTGGTCAGGGCCAGGAATGGACTCTCACACTGTGCACCTGCTGGTCATAGTTGGGTGGTCAGGGCCAGGAATAAGCTCTCACACTGGGCTCCTGCTGGTGGTAGTTGGGTGGTCAGGGCCAGGAATGGGCTCTCACACTGTGCACCTGCTGGTCATAGTTGGGTGGTCAGGGTCAGGAATGGGCTCTCACACTGGGCACCTGCTGGTTGTAGTTGGGTGGTGAGGGCCAGGAATGAGCTCTCACACTGGGCACCTGCTGGTTGTAGTTGGGTGGTCAGGGCCAGGAATGGACTCTCACACTGTGCACCTGCTGGTGGTAGTTGGGTGGTCAGGGCCAGGAATGGGCTCTCACACTGGGCACCTGCTGGTGGTAGTTGGGTGGTCAGGGCCAGGAATGGGCTCTCACACTGGGCACCTGCTGGTTGTAGTTGGGTGGTCAGGGCCAGGAATGGACTCTCACACTGGGCACCTGCTGGTTGTAGTTGGGTGGTCAGGGCCAGGAATGGGCTCTCACACTGTGCACCTGCTGGTTGTAGTTGGGTGGTCGGGGCCAGGAATGGGCTCTCACACTGTGCACCTGCTGGTCATAGTTGGGTGGTCAGGGCCAGGAATGGGCTCTCACACTGTGCACCTGCTGGTTGTAGTTGGGTGGTCGGGGCCAGGAATGGACTCTCACACTGTGCACCTGCTGGTTGTAGTTGGGTGGTCAGGGCCAGGAATGGGCTCTCACACTGTGCACCTGCTGGTTGTAGTTGGGTGGTCGGGGCCAGGAATGGACTCTCACACTGGGCACCTGCTGGTCGTAGTTGGGTTGGTCAGGGTCAGGAATGGGCTCTCACACTGTGCACCTGCTGGTTGTAGTTGGGTGGTCGGGGCCAGGAATGGGCTCTCACACTGTGCACCTGCTGGTCATAGTTGGGTGGTCAGGGCCAGGAATGGGCTCTCACACTGGGCACCTGCTGGTTGTAGTTGGGTGGTCAGGGCCAGGAATGGGCTCTCACACTGGGCACCTGCTGGTTGTAGTTGGGTGGTCAGGGCCAGGAATGGGCTCTCACACTGGGCACCTGCTGGTTGTAGTTGGGTGGTCAGGGCCAGGAATGGGCTCTCACACTGTGCACCTGCTGGTTGTAGTTGGGTGGTCAGGGCCAGGAATGGGCTCTCACACTGGGCACCTGCTGGTTGTAGTTGGGTGGTCGGGGCCAGGAATGGGTTTGGTATCTATGGGGGTTCAGTAGGTGGTGAGGACGAGTAGACGGCGGTGGTAGAGCTGATTATTAGGATACATAAATCTCGCCTCATTTTGCGGCGTCGGAGATCTGCGCTGTAATTGGATATTTTCATATTGGAATTTCTCTGTCGGAGATTTAATCAGATTCTGATTTTATCATCAATTCCCGATTTTCCTCCCTCCGCCCGGGACGGAGAGTCATGGAAGAGCGGGTGAGAGCGAGGGGCCCCGCTGCGTTCAATCAGTCCCATCGCAATCCCAGCTGAGCGGAGCCGGCTCTGCCGACTCACCAATGTCACAGCTCGCCGAACGCAGCTGGCTCCCAACTCACGCCTATTTCCCCTCCCCCCACTACCAACTGACTACTAACTCCATTCCACTGACTAGTACTGAAGAACCTCCCCCTCCCCCGACTACCAACTGACTACTAACTCCATTCCACTGACTAGTACTGCAGAACCTCCCCCTCCCCCGACTACTAACTCCATTCCACTGACTAGTACTGCAGAACCTCCCCCTCCCCCGACTACTAACTGACTACTAACTCCATTCCACTGACTAGTACTGCAGAACCTCCCCCTCCCCCGACTACTGACTACTAACTCCATTCCACTGACTAGTACTGCAGAACCTCCCCCTCCCCCGACTACTGACTACTAACTCCATTCCACTGACTAGTACTGCAGAACCTTCCCCTCCCCCGACTACCAACTGACTACTAACTCCATTCCACTGACTAGTACTACAGAACCCCAGGAGCTCACTGACTGGCACCTCAGGATATCATCTTCCACTTTCTAGTACTGCAGTATCTAAGGGACTTGTACCCCGTGATGACCATCTCACTAGTATCTGAGTATTGTAGTGACTAGTGTCCCAGGGAGAGCCCCGCAGAGCCTCGTACCTCAGTACCCAGCACACCAATGTCACTGACCCCCTGACTGGATCTGGTATTTCATTGACTTGTACCCCAATGTATAATATTTCAGTATCTAATACCCCCAGTATTACACAGGTGGAATCTCCAGACCGGGTATTACACAGGTGGACCCCCCAGGCCGGGTATTACACAGGTGGACCCCCCAGGCCGGGTATTACACAGGTGGAATCTCCAGGCCGGGTATTACACAGGTGGACTCCCCAGGCCGGGTATTACACAGGTGGACCCCCCAGGCCGGGTATTACACAGGTGGACCCCCCAGGCCGGGTATTACACAGGTGGACCCCCCAGGCCGGGTATTACACAGGTGGACCCCCCAGGCCGGGTATTACACAGGTGGACTCCCCAGGCCGGGTATTACACAGGTGGACCCCCCAGGCTGGGTATTACACAGGTGGACCCCCCAGGCCGGGTATTACACAGGTGGACCCCCCAGGCCGGGTATTACACAGGTGGACTCCCCAGGTCGGGTATTACACAGGTGAGCTCCCCAGGTCGGGTATTACACAGGTGAGCTCCCCAGGTCGGGTATTACACAGGTGGAATCTCCAGGCCGGGTATTACACAGGTGGACCCCCCAGGCCGGGTATTACACAGGTGGACTCCCCAGGCTGGGTATTACACAGGTGGACTCTCCAGGCCGGGTATTACACAGGTGGACTCCCCAAGCCGGGTATTACACAGCCGGGCTCTCCAGGCCGGGTATTACACAGCCGGGCTCTCCAGGCCGGGTATTACACAGGTGGAATCTCCAGGCCGGGTATTACACAGGTGGACTCCCCAGGCCGGGTATTACACAGCCGGGCTCTCCAGGCCGGGTATTACACAGCCGGGCTCTCCAGGCCGGGTATTACACAGGTGGATTCTCCAGGCCGGGTATTACACAGGTGGAATCTCCAGGCCGGGTATTACACAGGTGGACTCCCCAGGCCGGGTATTACACAGGTGGAATCTCCAGGCCGGGTATTACACAGGTGGAATCTCCAGGCCGGGTATTACACAGGTGGACTCCCCAGGCCGGGTATTACACAGGTGGATTCTCCAGGCCGGGTATTACACAGGCAGACTTTCCAGACCAGGTATTACACAGATGGACACTCCAGACCAGGTATTACACAGGTGGAATCTCCAGACCAGGTATTACACAGGTGGATTCTCCAGGCCGGGTATTACACAGATGGACACTCCAGACCAGGTATTACACAGGCGGGCTCCCCAGGGCAGGTATTACACAGGTGGAATCTCCAGGCTGGGTATTACACAGGCAGACTTTCCAGACCAGGCATTACACAGGTGGAATCTCCAGGCCAGGTATTACACAGGTGGAATCTCCAGACCAGGCATTACACAGGTGGAATCTCCAGACCAGGTATTACACAGGCGGGCTCCCCAGGGCAGGTATTACACAGGTGGAATCTCCAGGCTGGGTATTACACAGGCAGACTTTCCAGACCAGGCATTACACAGGTGGAATCTCCAGGCCGGGTATTACACAGGTGAAATCTCCAGGCCGGGTATTACACAGGCAGACTTTCCAGACCAGGTATTACACAGATGGACACTCCAGACCAGGTATTACACAGGTGGATTCTCCAGGCCGGGTATTACACAGATGGACACTCCAGACCAGGTATTACACAGGCGGGCTCCCCAGGGCAGGTATTACACAGGTGGAATCTCCAGGCTGGGTATTACACAGGCAGACTTTCCAGACCAGGCATTACACAGGTGGATTCTCCAGGCCGGGTATTACACAGGCGGGCTCTCCATGCCGGGTATTACACAGGTGGAATCTCCAGACCAGGCATTACACAGGTGGAATCTCCAGACCAGGTATTACACAGGCGGGCTCCCCAGGCCGGGTATTACACAGGTGGAATCTCCAGGCCAGGTATTACACAGGTGGAATCTCCAGACCAGGCATTACACAGGTGGAATCTCCAGACCAGGTATTACACAGGCGGGCTCCCCAGACCAGGTATTACACAGGTGGACTCTCCAGGCCGGGTATTACACAGGTGGAATCTCCAGGCTGGGTATTACACAGGCAGACTTTCCAGACCAGGCATTACACAGGTGGAATCTCCAGGCCGGGTATTACACAGGTGGAATCTCCAGGCCGGGTATTACACAGGCGGGCTCCCCAGGGCAGGTATTACACAGGTGGTCTCCCCAGGCCGGGTATTACACAGGTGAACTCCCAGGAGAGGATCTTGTGGTGGATACCAGTTTCATTTATACCTACAGGACCAATTACACATACAGTGTGCAGAGGGTACAGCCAGCGGCCTCTCACCAACACATAGGATGGCGACTCTCCGGATGGGGCCCAGCGATGCCAGGTGCAGCAACGTCCTCCCCACCACCACAGACCAGATAATGGCAGTGACTGGCTCTCTGCCTCCTGCAGCCAATCATCCTACCAGCAGGCCTTCTGCACAATGTGTGCTCTTCAACATCTTCCCAACAACTTCCTCCAACCCAGGAAAGTCCTTCCTTTTCCTCCTCTGCAGAATTCTGGTAATGCTGGGATCTGTAGCTCAAGAGCAAAACACAGCACAGGCTTAGTCACTCTGGGGACTACATCTCCCACAAGACACCGCTCCTCCCAGCAGGCTCTGTCCTTCCCAGGATGCACAGCAGTCTGGTGTCCTCTTCCTCTGATTTCCCCTGGTGGTGGCCTTCCTCTGGCTGTACACAGCTCAGCCTTAGGATTGTCCTCTCCTCTTCTTCTCCTGACTGGCAAGCAAAGTGGCGGAGAACAGCTGCAGCACTGGCTGTGTGTGGGTGGCTGCAGCACTGGTTGTGTGTGTGTTGGTGGCCGCAGCACTGGCTGTGTGTGGGTGGCCGCAGCACTGGTTGTGTGTGTGTGGGTGGCCGCAGCACTGGCTGTGTGTGGGTGGCTGCAGCACTGGCTGTGTGTGGGTGGCTGCAGCACTGGCTGTGTGTGGGTGGCTGCAGCACTGGTTGTGTGTGTGTGGCTGCAGCACTGGCTGTGTGTGGGTGGCTGCAGCACTGGCTGTGTGTGGGTGGCTGCAGCACTGGCTGTGTGTGGGTGGCTGCAGCACTGGCTGTGTGTGGGTGGCTGCAGCACTGTCAGTGACATCCTGAAATGTACACCTGTAGTCCAGGGTCCAGACCAGGGCTACACACAGCAAATGTCAGCCAAAACCGTAGACAATTCACATTTCCCAGCACTATGGAAAGCAGAGGTCTCTCTGCTGCAGATACACGTGGAGGTCACACACCACATCTAGGTGGCTCTGTACGGTCATTTCTTACATCAGGGCAAATCTTGCCATGACTAATCTGAGTCAAACCCTGAAGATCACCTCTCTAGAAAGGATCTTCAGGACAATCCAGGCCCAGACAGGCCTCAGGAATCCACCACAAAGGCCCCATCAGCTCAACCACATCTGCGTAGCCTCTCCAGCAGCCTTCACCTCGCTGATTATAGATGATTGAGCTGCTGTTACTGTCTCTGCCCAGCCAGCAGAGGGGGCCAGTCAGAGAATATTTGGCCTGCTCCATGCTGTATGTAGGTGACTTTGCATTGACCCTTTCCTAGCTGGAGGTCGGTGATGAGATTGGAAGGGTGATCGCATGTCTACTGGTTTTTGGTGCTGAGATTGCTGGAGCAGACTGGTGAAGATAATGATGACTAGGGTGGACGAAGGACTGTGATCCATTGGGTGACTTGGGAGGATCCTCATCCTCTGGCTGCTCTCCACATCACTTGTTACCACTGATGACGGCCCTCAGGTACTGTAGACCAAGATGGCAGCTGACGAGTCTCAGTATTGGGTTACAGATTGGGTGGTTCTCCCAGACGTCACCAAGGACTGATAGCACCATGGGAGGATCAGGACACTTGTCATGGGGGGGGGGGGGGGGGGTTAAGGGCTGGTGGAGAACAGCGCAATCCTGTGACTGATGAGCCTATTGCCCCCCAATATTCTGCCTTCTGGGTCATGTGACCAGAGACCCCCCCCCCCCCCCCCCCCCCCCATTACATATCTGCTCCATAAAACTGAACTCTAACCAGCTAAAACATATATATATATATATATATATATATATATATATATATATATATATATATTCAGAATTAAATGCGGAATTTGTCTATGGTGGATGGAATAGAAAGTATGGGGGGAAGGGCGCCCACATCTAAGGGTTGTCTGATGGACGGTGCAATTTCCGGAGTGACACGGGGCGAGTTCAGGAACCATAGTAGAAGGTGAGTGAACGTTTAGCGGTTCCGTTGCTAGCGAGTCGCCTGTAATGCGGCGCTGCACACTCTTTGGTCACGTGACAATTAGCTCCTCCCCCTTAGTTCCTCTGTCAATCGTTTAATGAAACGCAGGACTCTCCGAGGTCATGTGACCCCATCATAGATCTCATTCGGCAGTCAGCAGATCATGTGACCGGCGGTGGCCCCGTCAGCAATGGATAGGTTAATGCGGCGCAGTGCCTGGCGCACATGTTTCCGTTTAGCGGTAAATTCTGCGTTTCTGGAAGATGGAAGGATTTCAATCAGCTCTTCTCCAGTACATCATCCCTCACCGCAGGACCAGACGAGATCGAGGCCGCCAAATTCCACACAAGAGAACGCATTCCAGCCAGACCAAATCAGAACCATCTTTCCCGGGTCTGAGCCCCCGGCGGGGGGCAGGAGGGGAAGGAAAGCGAGAACGAAATCTACGGCCATTCCGCTATCGGCGGGGGTGGGGGGGGGGAGACACATAGCAAAAAAGGACAATTGCAAAGAAGTGGACCTGTCCCTCTGCTCTGTGTAATGGGAGGGTCAGAACCCAGAGCAGCCAATTAGCAATCACCTTCCATGGTTCTGCCCCGAGAGATAATGAGAGGTGGATTTCTATTGGTCACTGCAGATTTTGCATGCTGTGGTCTTTGCTCCTCCTCTATGTGTGACCCCAATTTATCCCAGAGAAGACTGAGTTGCTGCCAATATCCAGCCTGTAGAACTGACCCACAGGGTCGCCTCCCACTGCGATTCCCAATCAGAGGCAGACGATGAACCAGTTTGTGGTGGAGATTTGTATTCAGCCACTTGTCGTTATCTGTGTCGCTGTCACATGACCCGCCTCCTCGCTGGAGACATAAAACGCTGAGATTCATTAGCTGGGGACACGGGGCGTATAATCGGGCCTCTCCGCTAATTTGCCGCTTGCACACGGGTGTGAGAACGATGGGTTTTATGTTTCCAGAATGTCCGTCACATTGTGCGTGTCAGCCTTTGATGTGGCCCATAAATCTCACCTGGAAGAGCGCCTGTTATTAATGGCGGCCTGGGTGGTTCCGCAGAGACGACACTCGAAGCTCAGCTTACGTTAGGAGTCTCAGTTTCGCCTGCGTGGCGTTACACGCCTCATATTTCTACTAATTCTCGCTGACCGCAGGCTCTGCCCGTAAAATAAACCGTGTCCGTTCACAGCTCCCCTTTAAACCCAACCAGACGTAAATCCCTACGCGGAGTCGGCCGTGAACGCAGGTAACACAAGAGATGAATTATCACTGCACAAAGGTCGGCCTTGTAAAATTAATCCACCATTAACCCATCCCCCACACAGACAGCGACCGAGCGAATACAATTATCTGCTGATGGCGAATGTGCAAAGACGACGCGATTAGAAGAGAAGGAAAGCCGCTGGATGTTCCGGTTCCTTCTGTAATACGGAACCAGAACTCGCTGCGAGGGTCCCACCTACTGCCCAGTACAGTCTGCCCATGGTAGGTGGCCTCCAGAGGATTCCCGGGAATCCCCCCTTCTCCCAACATCACAACCTCAGAGCAGATTCCAGGCTTCCTCCGCCCTTCTTCACAGTTCCTCCCATTCCGCAGAATCACCGAAAAAAAGCGTTTATTGACCAAAACGCAACCAACCGACCCTCAGTACCCGCACTGATCCTTATACGCCGCAGACCGGCATCTGAGGATTTGGATTATTTTGCTACACCAGTTCCAGCTAGTTGGCCGGATAATGTCCAATGTGATCACAGAAAGCACAATCATAAGAGCTGCCACTAGGGGTGCAGACCGGGGTGTGTAGAGATATCAGGGACTTGTTGTAACTGTCACTCCAGCTCTGATCTGAATGTTCAGAACCGGGCTGGATTTGTGGACTCTGGAAACAATAGTGAAATATAGCTGCCAGATGATTGGACAGACAGGGCCGCCCCAATCCTTCCATAGAAAACTACCTACAAATTAAGTTATTTATAAGGTCACCTAAAGATCGGTTATCCTAAAGGATGGTCCCCAAGAACCAAGTCCCCTGAAGAAACAGCCCCTGAAAACTGGTTCCCTAAGGACCACGTTCTCAAGAACAAAGCCCAGAGGACCAATTCCCTGATGACCAAGCCTCTTAGAACCAAGCGCCAGAAGGGCCAATCCCCTGTGGACCAAGCCCCCAAGAATCAAGCCTGGAGGACAAAGCCCCTGAGGACCAATCCCATAAGGACCAAGCCCTAGATGACCAAGCCCCTGAGGACCAATCCCCTATGGACCAAGCCCCCAAGAATCAATCCTGGAGGACAAAGCTCCTGAGGACCAAGCCCATAAAGACCAAGCCCCTAAGTACTGATCTCCTAAAGCCCTAGATGACCAAGCCCCTGAGGACCAATCCCATAAGGACCAAGCCCCTAAGTACTGATCTCCTAAAGCCCTAGATGACCAATCCCATGAGGACCAATCCCATAAGGACATAGCCCCTGAGGCCCAATCCCATAAGGACCAAGCCCCTGAGGACCAATCCCTTAAGGACCAAGCCCCTGAGGACCAATCCCATAAAGACCAAGCTCCTGAGGACCAAGCCTCAGAAGATTGATTTTCTAAAGACCAACCTCCCAGGGACCAAGCCCTCATGACCAAGGCCCCAAGGACAGGGCCCCTGAGGACTAAGGTACAAGTTATCAAGAATGAAGCCCAGAGGACCGATCCCCTAATGTCCAAGCCCCTTAGAACCAAGCCCCTGAGGACTAATCCCCTAAGGATCAAGCTCTGAGGACCAAGCCCCTGAGTACCTCCCAGGAACCAGGCCTTATAGACTGTTCCGGAAATTCTATAGGTAGGCAACTCCAATCCCCTAAGGACCAAGACCAGAGGACTGATCTTCCATGGACTAAGCTCTCAGGGACCATATCGTGAAGAAAAGGGCCCAGAGAACCTATCCCCTGACAACCAAACCGACGACAACTTGATGCTTAATCAGGGAACGGAGGGGATTTGCTTTATTTTCCCCCATCACATATTCCTCAATGATCTTCTGTCTTCACTGTCCAGAATCTCTGATGAAGAAGTCACTCACCTCCTACATCCTCCACATCATTTCAGTGCAAGGAACATGTCCCTCTCAGGGGCACCAATCACGGCGGCTGAATATATATACCAGGCCCAATCCACCCCATCACCTGATAGATTTTGGAGGTCCTTCAGGGGGGAGGGGTCTGCACACCTGCCGTGGACATTATGGCGGGGCTCCAACTCTACCTGCTGGATATTTTTACCTGTAACAAGAAGAGTGAGACTTCAGAAATATCCGATCTGTAATCACCTGGAGATACAAAACACGAGCCGGTGACTCCAGACTCCACCTTTACCTGAAATATCACATCCCCCCCCCCCAATGCACTGCAGCCCGACACCCATGGCATCTGAATGGTCTCCTTTAGTAATTATTTGTATTTCAGCAGCGGAGGACAAAGCGTTCCAGGTGGTGTGCGTCTTTTATCACAGCGATATTACAGAGAACGCCGAGATCCATCATTACAGCCTCACCCTACAAAGCCTCTAATCCGCGAAGATGAAGGCTGAGGCTGGCATGTGAAGGGTAAACCTTGTCGTAAACCTGAACTGGATGACACTTGGTCTGCTCTGTGTCATAAAATGTAATTTCATAAACAAATAAAACATTTGGCTTTATTCTCTTCCTCCTTTATTACATCTCAGTGCTGCTGATCTCCTGCAGCCTTTTTGGTGCCACTTCCCGTCTCCATACACTCCAGTGATGGCATTTCTCAGGGCGGGATTCCTGATGGTGACACCAGAGGATCATGTGTGTGTCATGTGTGTCACTTGTAGTCTCCATCAGGAGCCCGTGTGACAGGGTGACAACACAGGAGCAAAGGAGAAAGGGACAGAGCGTTGTCACCTGATAACAGGAAAGGTTCCTTTCTGGCAGGATCACCAGAGATCACCTTAATGAAAGCTGCAGATCTATGGATGTGCGCAGAGGTGCGTTTTCTTGTAGCGTTATCAATGCTCTTTGATGCAAGTTTCCAATACGTTTTTTGAATTTAGGATTTGGAGTGAATCGCGTTAATAACATTGGCCGCGGCTTGGGATTACTTGTTGCCATCATGTCAAAACGCATCAAATCGCACAACAGATGTGTTGCCATTGACTTCTATGGGCCTCGCAATGCAAACACACAAAAAATAAACATCATTAATAAAAATGTGGATTGGGTACACAGAGGCGACACTCGGTCCCTGAAACATTGAATTTCTATGCATAAAACCTGTGCCAGGGGGACGGAGTCACACCCAGTGTTGGTCATCCTACTTTAAAAAAGTAATTAGTGAAGTTACAAATAACTTCTCCCAAAAAGTAATTGCGTTAATAACTCAGTTACTACATTGGAAAAGTAATTAGTTACTCAGCAAAGTAACTGACTTTTTTTTAAATATTCTATACGTGTAACTAAGGGCGGGTCTAGTATTACTGTAAGCAAGGGGCGCGTTCCCCCCTGCACGTCTATTTCCCCTCTGTACCCCCCTGCACGTCTGCCCCCCCCCCACACATATATCTTTTCCCCCTCTGTACCCCCCTGCACGTCTGCCCCCCCCCCCACACATATATCTGTTCCCCCTCTGTACCCCCCCTGCACGTCTGCCCCCCCCCCCACACACATATATCTGTTCCCCCTCTGTACCCCCCTGCACGTCTGCCCCCCCCCCCCACACATATATCTGTTCCCCCTCTGTACCCCCCTGCACGTCTGCCCCCCCCCCCACACATATATCTGTTCCCCCTCTGTACCCCCCTGCACGTCTATTTCCCCTCTGTACCCCCCTGCACGTCTGCCCCCCCCCACACATATATCTGTTCCCCCTCTGTACCCCACTACACGTCTGCCCCCCCCCACACATATATCTGTTTCCCCCTCTGTACCCCACTACACGTCTGCCCCCCCCCCACACATATATCTGTTCCCCCCTCTGTACCCCCCTGCACGTCTGCCCCCCCCCCACACATATATCTGTTCCCCCTCTGTACCCCCCTGCACGTCTATTTCCCCTCTGTACCCCCCTGCACGTCTGCCCCCCCCCCCCCACACATATATCTGTTCCCCCTCTGTACCCCACTACACGTCTGCCCCCCCCCACACATATATCTGTTCCCCCTCTGTACCCCCCTGCACGTCTGCCCCCCCCCCCCCACACATATATCTGTTCCCCCTCTGTACCCCCCCTGCACGTCTATTTCCCCTCTGTACCCCCCTGCACGTCTGCCCCCCCCCCCACACATATATCTGTTTCCCCCTCTGTACCCCACTACACGTCTGCCCCGGCCCCCCCCCCCACACATATATCTGTTCCCCCTCTGTACCCCACTACACGTCTGCCCCCCCCCCCCCACACATATATCTGTTCCCCCTCTGTACCCCACTACACGTCTGCCCCCCCCCCCCCACACATATATCTGTTCCCCCTCTGTACCCCACTACACGTCTGCCCCCCCCCCCACACACATATATCTGTTCCCCCTCTGCACATCTGTCCCCCCCCAAACTCACGGATCAGATCGTTCCTCGGATCAGAGTCACGGATCGGATCATTTTCCGGATCAGCAAATAATAATTGAATTTGCAAAAACCTGTGAAAATTCCACCACCATAAAGCCCCCACTGTAATATCCACGTCATCTCCCCCACTGTAATATTGGCAGAGTATATGCAGGGTATTGCAGAGTATTGCTGGGTATTGCAGAGTATTGGGGGTATTGCAGAGTATTGGCAGGGTATTACAGAGTATTGGCAGGGTATTGCAGAGTATTGGCAGGGTATTGCAGAGTATGCAGGGTATTGCAGAGTATTGGCAGGGTATTGCAGAGTATATGCAGGGTATTGCAGAGTATTGGCAGGGTATTGCAGAGTATATGCAGGGTATTGCAGAGTATTGGCAGGGTATTACAGAGTATATGCAGGGTATTGCAGAGTATATGCAGGGTATTGCAGAGTATTGCTGGGTATTGCAGAGTATTGGCAGGGGTATTGCAGAGTATTGGCAGGGTATTACAGAGTATTGGCAGGGTATTGCAGAGTATTGGCAGGGTATTTCAGAGTATTGGCAGGGTATTGCAGAGTATTGGTAGGGTATTGCAGAGTATATGCAGGGTATTGCAGAGTATTGGCAGGGTATTGCAGAGTATATGCAGGGTATTGCAGAGTATTGGCAGGGTATTACAGAGTATATGCAGGGTATTGCAGAGTATATGCAGGGTATTGCAGAGTATTGCAGGGTATTTGCAGAGTATTGCAGGGTATTGCAGAGTATTGGCAGGGTATTACAGAGTATTGGCAGGGTATTGCAGAGTATTGGCAGGGTATTGCAGAGTATATGCAGGGTATTACAGAGTATTGGCAGGGTATGCAGAGTATTGTCAGAGTATTGCAGAGTATTGCTGAGTATTGCAGAGTATTGACAGAGTATATGCAGAGTATATGCCGAGTATTGGCAGGGTATTGGCAGGGTATTGCAGAGTATTGGCAGGGTATTGCAGAGTATTGGCAGGGTATTGCAGAGTATATGCAGGGTATTGCAGAGTATTGGCAGGGTATTGCAGAGTATTGGCAGGGTATTTGCAGGGTATTGGAGGGTATTTGCAGGGTATTGCAGAGTATTGGCAGGGTATTGCAGAGTATATGCAGGGTATTTCCGAGTATTGGCAGGGTATTGCAGAGTATATGCAGGGTATTGCAGAGTATTGGCAGGGAATTGCAGAGTATTGCAGGGTATTTGCAGAGTATATGCAGGGTATTTCAGAGTATTGGCAGGGTATTGCAGAGTATATGCAGGGTTATTGCAGAGTATTGGCAGGGTATTGCAGAGTATTGGCAGGGTATTGCAGAGTATTGGCAGGGTATTTCAGAGTATTGGCAGGGTATTGCAGAGTATTGGCAGGGTATTTCAGAGTATTGGCAGGGTATTGCAGAGTATTGGCAGGGTATTACAGAGTATTGGCAGAGTATTGCAGAGTATTAGCAGGGTATTGCAGAGTATTGTCAGGGTATTGCAGAGTATTGGCAGGGTATTGCAGAGTATTGGCTGGGTATTCAGAGTATTGGCAGGGTATTGCAGAGTATTGGCAGGGTATTTCAGAGTATTGTCAGGGTATTTCAGAGTATTGCAGGGTATTGCAGAGTATTGGCAGGGTATTGCAGAGTATGGCTGGGTTGGCAGGGTATTGCAGAGTATTGGCAGGGTATTGCAGAGTATTGGCAGGGTATTACAGAGTATATGCAGGGTATTGCAGAGTATTGGCAGGGTATTGCAGAGTATTGGCAGGGTATTGCAGAGTATATGCAGGGTATTGCAGAGTATTGGCAGGGTATTGCAGAGTATTTGGCAGGGTATTGCAGAGTATATGCAGGGTATTGCAGAGTATTGTCAGGGTATTGCAGAGTACATGCAGGGTATTGCAGAGTACATGCAGGGTATTGCAGAGTATATGCAGGGTATTGCAGAGTATTGTCAGGGTATTGCAGAGTACATGCAGGGTATTGCAGAGTATTGGCAGGGTATTTCAGAGTATATGCAGGGTATTGCAGAGTATTGTCAGGGTATTGCAGAGTACATGCAGGGTATTGCAGAGTACATGCAGGGTATTGCAGTGCTGCCATCCCATCTCTCCCCTCCACTGTACAGATCTGTACACAGAGGGGAGAGAGGAACCGGCGTCATCTTGACGCTGGTTTGTTTACAAGTAATCGCTCCGTCATTTGACTGAGCGATCACATTGTAAACGGCGGACGGGTGCACCAAGATGGCCGCCGCTCCGGAGCTAGGCCAAAGCTGCAGCCTTTCCTAAGGCCGAGGCCGCGGCTCGCTCCGCGGATCACGGCGGTAATTGAGGTAACACCGACCCAAGTAATGGGAACGGCGTTACCACGAGGAGAAGAGTAATCAGATAGATTACTCATTACCCTCTAAAGTAACGCCGCTTACTTTTATTGCGTTAGTTACATCACTGGTCACACCTAAACAGATTTTAAACCATAAAGTGTAAAAAAAAAAATAGTACCTTTTTCTTATTCAAATTCCATAGTGGACATTAAAAAACAAATCTAATATAAATTTAGACAAGAATAAAAAGGTATGCATGGTCTCTCCGCTGATGTTGCTTATCAGCTTCAATTCTGTTTGTCTCCTGAAGAAGTGACCTCTGGTTCATGAAACGCATCGAGAAAAATATATTAGTGCTTGGTTCACAGCATATATATCATAGCTGCTATGATAATCACTGTGTGCTATATGCACTTTACATCTATGCATACCTTTTTAATTCTTGTCTAAATGTAATTTATATTCAGTTTTTTAACCACTTGCCGCCCACCCACCACCATATGACTGAGGGACGGTGCAGCTCCTGTCCTGGATGTAGATCATATGATGGCGTCTGAAAACAGCCGATATCGCATGCCCGGGGTGTGCGCAGCCATTGTGGCCGCACCTTGTTTCTAGGACACGGCGCGGCCCCCGATCTCTGTAAAGAGCCGCGCCCGATCGTAGAAGGAAGCCGCGTCTGGCTGCGTTCTCACACATTAAACTGCAACTTAAATGAGCCAAAAATATAAATAAAGATGACCTTTCCCCTTTTATGTAACTGGCTATCATTTTTCTCTTCTTCCCCCGTTACATATTAGGATCCTATAAATGTCTTATCTGAAGGACGTTGTCCAGCACTTCCTACCTTCTGGCCTAGGCAAGAATGAATCCAACTCACCCACCCCGTGCATGTGGCGGGAACTCTGCGCCATCTGACGTCACCAGGAGGAGTTAGGAAAATCTGTGCCACCCCGTGCATGTGGCGGGAACTCTGCGCCATCTGACGTCACCAGGAGGCCTAGGGGCAATCTGTGCCGCGCCGTGCATGTGGCGGGAACTCTGCGCAATCTCATGTCACCAGAAGACCTCGGAGCAATCTGTGCCACGCCGTGCATGTGGCGGGAACTCTGCGCCATCTGACGTCACCAGGAGGCCTCGGGGCAATCTGTGCCACGCCGTGCATGTGGCGGGAACTCTGCTCCATCTGACGTCACCAGGAGGCCTCGGGGCAATCTGTGCCACGCCGTGCATGTGGCGGGAACTCTGCGCCATCTGACGTCACCAGGAGGCCTCGGGGCAATCTGTGCCGCGCCGTGCATGTGGCGGGAACTCTGCGCAATCTGACGTCACCAGAGCGCTCGGGGCAATCTGTGCCATGCCGTGCATGTGGCGGGAACTCTGCGCATTCTCACGTCACCAGAAGGCATCTGCAATCTGTGCCATGCCGTGCATGTGGCGGGAACTCTGCGCCATCTCAAGTCACGTCACCAGGAGGCCTCGGGGCAATCTGTGCCAGGCCGTGCATGTGGCGGGAACTCTGCGCCATCTGACGTCACCAGGAGGCCTCGGGGCAATCTGTGCCACGCCGTGCATGTGGCGGGAACTCTGCGCCATCTGACGTCACCAGGAGGCCTCGGGGCAATCTGTGCCACGCCGTGCATGTGGCGGGAACTCTGCGCAATCTCAAGTCACCAGAAGACCTCGGGGCAATCTGTGCCATGCCGTGCATGTGGCGGGAACTCTGCGCCATCTGACGTCACCAGGAGGCCTCGGGGCAATCTGTGCCACGCCGTGCATGTGGCGGGAACTCTGCGCCATCTGACGTCACCAGGAGGCCTCGGGGCAATCTGTGCCGCGCCGTGCATGTGGCGGGAACTCTGCGCCATCTGACGTCACCAGGAGGCCTCGGGGCAATCTGTGCCACGCCGTGCATGTGGCGGGAACTCTGCGCCATCTGACGTCACCGGGAGGCCTCGGGGCAATCTGTGCCATGCCGTGCATGTGGTGGGAACTCTGCGCCATGACGTCACCAGGAGGCCTCGGGGCAATCTGTGCCGCGCCGTGCATGTGGCGGGAACTCTGCGCCATCTGACGTCACCAGGAGGCCTCGGGGCAATCTGTGCCGCGCCGTGCATGTGGCGGGAACTCTGCTCCATCTGACGTCACGAGGAGGCCTCGGGGCAATCTGTGCCACACCGTGCATGTGGTGGGAATCCTGCGCCATCCCACGTCTCCTGGAGGCCTCAGGACAATCTGTGCTGCGCTGTGCATGTGGCGGGAACTCTGCGCCATCTCACGTCAATAGGAGGCCTCGGGGGAATTTGCGCCGAGCCGTGCATGTGGCGGGAACTCTGCACAATCTCACGTCACCAGGAGGCCTTGGGGCAAACTGTGCCACGCCGTGCATGTGGTGGGAACTCTGCGCCATCTCACGTCAATAGGAGGCCTCGGGTCAATCTGTGCCGCAATGTACATGTGGCGGGAACTCTTCACAATCTCACGTCACCAGGAGGCCTTGGGGCAAACTGTGCCACGCCGTGCATGTGGTGGGAACTCTGCGCAATCTCACAATACACCAGGAGGCCTCGGGCAATCTGTGCCGCGCCGTGCATGTGAGGGGAACTCTGCGCCATCCCACGTCACCAGGCCTCGGGGCAATTTGTGCTGCGCTGTGCATGTGGCGGGAACTCTGCGCAAGAGGGATTGGGATATAATAGAGGGACAGAGGGGGGTTGGGGTATAATAGAAGAACAGAGGGGAGGATTGGGGTATAATAGAAGGACAGAGGGGGATTGGGGTATAATAAAAGGACAGAGAGGGGATTGGGGTATAATAAAAGGACAGAGGGGGATTGGGGTATAATAAAAGGACAGAGAGGGGATTGGGGTATAATAAAAGGACAGGGGGGGATTGGGGTATAACAGAGGGACAGAGGGGGGATTGGGGTATAATAGAAGGACAGAGGGGGGATTGGGGTATAATAGAAGGACAGAGGGGGGATTGGGGTATAATAGAAGGACAGAGGGGGGATTGGGGTATAATGGATGGACAGAGGGGGGATTGGGGTATAATAGAAGGACAGAGGGGGGATTGGGGTATAATAGATGGACAGAGGGGGGATTGGAGTATAATAGAGGGATAGAGGGGGGGGTGGGGTATAATAGAAGGACAGAGAGGGGATTGGGGTATAATAAAAGGACAGGGGGGGGTTGGGGTATAACAGAGGGACAGAATAGGGATTGGGGTATAATAGAAGGACAGAGGGGGGATTGGGGTATAATAGAAGGACAGAGGGGGGATTGGGGTATAATAGAAGGACAGAGGGGGATTGGGGTATAATAGAAGGACAGAGGGGGGATTGGGGTATAATAGAGGGACAGAGGGGAGGATTGGGGTATAATAGAAGGACAGAGGGGGAATTGGGGTATAATAGATGGACAGAGGGGGGTATAATAGAAGGACAGAGGGGGGGATTGGGGTATAATAGAAGGACAGAGGGGGGATCGGGGTATAATAGAAGGACAGAGGGGGATTGGGGTATAATAGAAGGACAGAGGGGGGATTGGGGACAGGGAGAGGGGGGATTGGGGTATAATAGAAGGACAGAGGGAGGATTGGGGTATAAGAGAAGGACAGAGGGGGGGGGGGTATAATAGAGGGACAGAGGGGATTGGGGTATAATAGAAGGACAGAGGGGGATTGGGGTATAATGGAAGGACAGAGGGAGGATTGGGGTATAATAGAAGGACAGAGGGGGATTGGGGGTATAATAGAAGGACAGAGGGGGGATTGGGGTATAATAGAAGGACAGAGAGGGGGGATTGGGGTATAATAGAAGGACAGAGGGGGGATTGGGGTATAATAGAAGGACAGAGGGGGGATTGGGGTATAATAGAAGGACAGAGGGGGGATTGGGGTATAATAGAAGGACAGAGGGGGGATTGGGGTATAATAGAAGGACAGAGGGGGGATTGGGGTATAATAGAGGGACAGAGGGGGGATTGGGGTATAATAGAAGGACAGAGGGGGGATTGGGGGTATAATAGAAGGACAGAGGGGGGATTGGGGTATAATAGAAGGACAGAGGGGGGATTGGGGTATAATAGAAGGACAGAGAGGGGATTGGGGTATAATAAAAGGACAGAGGGGGGGGGATTGGGGTATAATAATAGGACAGAGGGGGGATTGGGGTATAATAGAGGGACAGAGGGGGGATTGGGGTATAATAGAAGGACAGAGGGGGGGATTGGGGTATAATAGAAGGACAGAGGGGGGGGGGTATAATAGAAGGACAGAGGGAGGATTGGGGTATAATAGAAGGACAGAGGGGGGATTGGGGTATAATAGATGGACAGAGGGGGGGGGATTGGGGTATAATAGAAGGACAGAGGGGGGATTGGGGTATAATAGTATAATAGGACAGAGGGGGGATTGGGGTATAATAGAGGGATAGAGGGGGGGGTGGGGTATAATAGAAGGACAGAGAGGGGATTGGGGTATAATAAAAGGACAGGGGGGGGTTGGGGTATAACAGAGGGACAGAATAGGGATTGGGGTATAATAGAAGGACAGAGGGGGGATTGGGGTATAATAGAAGGACAGAGGGGGGATTGGGGTATAATATAAGGACAGAGGGGGGATTGGGGTATAATAGAAGGACAGAGGGGGGATTGGGGTATAATAGAAGGACAGAGGGGAGGATTGGGGTATAATGGAGGGGGGATTGGGGTATAATAGAAGGACAGAGGGGGGATTGGGGGTATAATAGATGGACAGAGGGGGGATTGGGGTATAATAGAAGGACAGAGGGGGATTGGGGTATAATAGAAGGACAGAGGGAGGATCGGGGTATAATAGAAGGACAGAGGGGGGGATTGGGGTATAATAGAAGGACAGAGGGGGGATTGGGGTATAATAGATGGACAGAGGGGGGGATTGGGGTATAATAGAAGGACAGAGGGGGGATTGGGGTATAACAGAGGGACAGAGGGGGGATTGGGGTATAATAGAAGGACAGAGGGGGGATTGGGTATAATAGAAGGACAGAGGGGGGGATTGGGGTATAATAGAAGGACAGAGGGGGATTGGGGTATAATAGAAGGACAGAGGGGGATTGGGGTATAATGGAAGGACAGAGGGAGGATTGGGGTATAACAGAGGGACAGAGGGGGGGATTGGGGTATAATAGAGGGACAGAGGAGGGATTGGGGTATAATAGAAGGACAGAGGGGGGATTGGGGTATAATAGAAGTACAGAGGGGGGATTGGGGTATAATAGAAGGACAGAGGGGGGATTGGGTATAATAGAAGGACAGAGGGGGGATTGGGGTATAATAGAAGGACAGAGGGGGATTGGGGTATAATAGAAGGACAGAGGGGGGATTGGGGTATAATAGAAGGACAGAGGGGGGATTGGGGTATAATAGAAGGACAGAGGGGAGGATTGGGGTATAATAGAAGGACAGAGGGGGGAATTGGGGTATAATAGATGGACAGAGGGGGGATTGGGGTATAATGGATGGACAGAGGGGGGATTGGGGTATAATAGAAGGACAGAGGGGGGGATTGGGGTATAATAGAAGGACAGAGGGAGGATCGGGGTATAATAGAAGGACAGAGGGGGGATCGGGGTATAATAGAAGGACAGAGGGGGGATTGGGGTATAATGGATGGACAGAGGGGGGGATTGGGGTATAATAGAAGGACAGAGGGGGGATTGGGGTATAACAGAGGGACAGAGGGGGGATTGGGGTATAATAGAAGGACAGAGGGGGGATTGGGGTATAATAGAAGGACAGAGGGGGGGTTGGGGTATAATAGAGGGACAGAGGAGGGATTGGGGTATAATAGAAGGACAGAGGGGGGATTGGGGTATAATAGAAGTACAGAGGGGGGATTGGGGTATAATAGAAGGACAGAGGGGGGATTGGGGTATAATAGAAGGACAGAGGGGGGATTGGGGTATAATAGAAGTACAGAGGGGGGATTGGGGTATAATAGAAGGACAGAGGGGGATTGGGGTATGACAGAGGTATGGGGGTGGGGTGAATTTGGAGATTTCAGCGATTGGGATTACATGGACTATCATTGGTTGGGGTCATGTTCTGGGGTAATTGTTTAGGCCGGGAAGGATCAGAGGTGCAATCCGGCGATCTGATGGCGTCGGGGTGGAATTTGGTCCTTTGACATACAAATCGGATGATTGGAAAGCCGCCTCCACAATGGGAAGGGGGGTCTTGTAAGCAGCGGATGGCGCGATAGCGTCAGGCGATGAAAAGGCCAGAAAAATGTTTCATTTCCTGCGCGGCGCGCCGAGAACGCTATCGTGGCAGAAGAGGAGGCGGCGAGATGGCAGATAGCCGGCGCTTCCATTGATAACTATTTGTTCATTTCCTGACACCAAATAAAATAAAAAAATAAAAGGCTCTCCGGTTGGCGGCTGCGCCGGCGTCGGGCACTTGTGATTCATGTGAAATCCAGCGGCGGAATGATAATCGCAGCATCAGTTATTACCGTGTGTGAGGCGGCGGGAGGCTCTCAATCCCCCCGACTTTTGTGTCACGTCTCTCCCGACGGGTCAGATTTGCATTTTAATGGAAGCGCTTCATAGACTTGTGTGGCGCCACAAGTGGCATCATTAAGCGGGGAAAGCTGGATTAATGCTGATAGTAAAGGCAGATAATATAATAACAGGCGCTTCATTTCCATTTGGATTAAGCCGGGAGCGCGGACCTGCCTGCTCCCCGCCGATAATTTGTAAGCAAGATACGTCCTAGTTGAGTGGATGAGATTAAATTTACAGGCTTTAAGTGTCATGGCGGTAAGTCAATTACGCCGTCCTTTCAGCCTTTGAAATTCTTTTATAAATAAAATAAATAGGATATTGAGCCGCTCTCCTCTCCTTCCGTGAAGAATTACACATTCTCAGCCAAAAAAAAAAAAAAAAAATAAGGCTACCGATTCGCCTGCGTAAACAAAATATAAACTGGCGGCGAACGGCGCCGGCCGCACCGCCATCTGCGCGTTGCATTGTCTCCCGCCGGTCTCTGAGGCGTGATAAGTTTCACTTCCATGGAATAGCGGATTTCATTCCCGCCGCTCGCAGCTTTTTCTGTTTTATTTGCTAAACAAACGCGGAATAATTCCATATTCTGTATTTGTGTACAGAGCCGGCCATGTGCGCCGTGTCAGCGGGAGTGTCGGCATGAGGATACACCGCCGATGTCCTCGCTATAGATTGGATATAGAATGTATATATTTATATCCCCCAATATAGATGGTCTGAAGGGACCGCATCCACAGCCAATCAGATCACAGCTTTCATATCTCAGCACAGAGGGACAGAGGGGGGATTGGGGTATAATAGAAGGACAGAGGGGGATTGGGGTATAATAGAAGGACAGAGGGGGGATTGGGGTATAATAGAAGGACAGAGGGGGGATTGGGGTATAATAGAAGGACAGAGGGGGGATTGGGTATAATAGAAGGACAGAGGGGGGATTGGGGTATAATAGAAGGACAGAGGGGGGATTGGGTATAATAGAAGGACAGAGGGGGGATTGGGGTATAATAGAAGGACAGTGGGGGGATTGGGGTATAATAGAAGGACAGAGGGGGATTGGGGTATAATAGAAGGACAGAGAGGGGGGATTGGGGTATAATAGAAGGACAGAGGGGGATTGGGGTATAATAGAAGGACAGAGGGAGGATTGGGGTATAATAGAAGGACAGAGGGGGATTGGGGTATAATAGAAGGACAGAGGGGGATTGGGGTATAATAGAAGGACAGAGGGGGGATTGGGGTATAATAGAAGGACAGAGGGGGGGATTGGGTATAATAGAAGGACAGAGGGGGGATTGGGTATAATAGAAGGACAGAGGGGGATTGGGGTATAATAGAAGGACAGAGGGAGGATTGGGGTATAATAGAAGGACAGAGGGGGGATTGGGGTATAATAGAAGGACAGAGGGGGGATTGGGGTATAATAGAAGGACAGAGGGGGGATTGGGGTATAATAGAAGGACAGAGGGAGGGATTGGGGTATAATAGAAGGACAGAGGGAGGATTGGGGTATAATAGAAGGACAGAGGGGGGGGGATTGGGGTATAATAGAAGGACAGAGGGGGATTGGGGTATAATAGAAGGACAGAGGGGGGATTGGGGTATAATAGAAGGACAGAGGGGGATTGGGGTATAATAGAAGGACAGAGGGAGGGATTGGGGTATAATAGAAGGACAGAGGGGGGAGGATTGGGGTATAATAGAAGGACAGAGGGAGGATTGGGGTATAATAGAAGGACAGAGGGGAGGGATTGGGGTATAATAGAAGGACAGAGGGGGGATTGGGGTATAATAGAAGGACAGAGGGAAGGATTGGGGTATAATAGAAGGACAGAGGGAGGATTGGGGTATAATAGAAGGACAGAGGGGGGTATTGGGGTATAATAGAAGGACAGAGGGGGATTGGGGTATAATAGAAGGACAGAGGGGGGATGGGGTATAATAGAAGGACAGGGGGGATTGGGGTATAATAGAAGGACAGAGGGGGGATTGGGTATAATAGAAGGACAGAGGGGGGATTGGGGTATAATAGAAGGACAGAGGGGGATTGGGGTATAATAGAAGGACAGAGGGAGGATTGGGGTATAATAGAAGGACAGAGGGGGGAGGATTGGGGTATAATAGAAGGACAGAGGGGGATTGGGGTATAATAGAAGGACAGAGGGAAGGATTGGGGTATAATAGAAGGACAGAGGGGGGATTGGGGTATAATAGAAGGACAGAGGGGGGATTGGGGTATAATAGAAGGACAGAGGAGGGATTGGGGTATAATAGAAGGACAGAGGGGGGATTGGGTATAATAGAAGGACAGAGGGGGGGATGGGGTATAATAGAAGGACAGAGGAGGATTGGGGTATAATAGGACAGAGGGGGATTGGGGTATAATAGAAGGACAGAGGGAGGATTGGGGTATAATAGAAGGACAGAGGGGGATTGGGGTATAATAGAAGGACAGAGGGGGGATTGGGGTATAATAGAAGGACAGAGGGGAGGATTGGGGTATAATAGAAGGACAGAGGGGGATTGGGGTATAATAGAAGGACAGAGGGAGGATTGGGGTATAATAGAAGGACAGTGGGGGGATTGGGGTATAATAGAAGGCAAGAGGGGGGATTGGGGTATAATAGAAGGGACAGAGGGAGGGATTGGGGTATAATAGAAGGACAGAGGGAGGATTGGGGTATAATAGAAGGACAGAGGGGGGGATTGGGGTATAATAGAAGGACAGAGGGGGTTGGGGTATAATAGAAGGACAGAGGGGGGATTGGGGTATAATAGAAGGACAGAGGGGGGATTGGGTATAATAGAAGGACAGAGGGGGGATTGGGGTATAATAGAAGGACAGAGGGAGGATTGGGGTATAATAGAAGGACAGAGGGGGATTGGGGTATAATAGAAGGACAGAGGGGGGATTGGGGTATAATAGAAGGACAGAGGGGGGATTGGGGTATAATAGAAGGACAGAGGGATTGGGGTATAATAGAAGGACAGAGGGGGGATTGGGGTATAATAGAAGGACAGAGGGGGATTGGGGTATAATAGAAGGACAGAGGGGGGTATTGGGGTATAATAGAAGGACAGAGGGGGGAGGGGGGTATAATAGAAGGACAGAGGGGGGGGATTGGGGTATAATAGAAGGACAGAGGGGGGATTGGGGTATAATAGAAGGACAGAGGGGGGATTGGGGTATAATAGAAGGACAGAGGGGGGATTGGGGTATAATAGAAGGACAGAGGGGGGATTGGGGTATAATAGAAGGACAGAGGGGAGGATTGGGGTATAATAGAAGGACAGAGGGGGGATTGGGGTATAATAGAAGGACAGAGGGGGGATTGGGGTATAATAGAAGGACAGAGGGGGATTGGGGTATAATAGAAGGACAGAGGGGGGATTGGGGTATAATAGAAGGACAGAGGGGGGATTGGGGTATAATAGAAGGACAGAGGGGGATTGGGGTATAATAGAAGGACAGAGGGGGGATTGGGGTATAATAGAAGGACAGAGGGGGGATGGGGTATAATAGAAGGACAGAGGGGGATTGGGGTATAATAGAAGGACAGAGGGGGGATTGGGGTATAATAGAAGGACAGAGGGAGGATTGGGGTATAATAGAAGGACAGAGGGGGATTGGGGTATAATAGAAGGACAGAGGGGGGATTGGGGTATAATAGAAGGACAGAGGGGGATTGGGGTATAATAGAAGGACAGAGGGGGGATTGGGGTATAATAGAAGGACAGAGGGGGGTTGGGGTATAATAGAAGGACAGAGGGGGATTGGGGTATAATAGGAGGACAGAGGGGGGATTGGGGTATAATAGAAGGACAGAGGGGGGATTGGGGTATAATAGAAGGACAGAGGGGGGATTGGGGTATAATAGGACAGAGGGGGATTGGGGTATAATAGAAGGACAGAGGGGGGTTGGGGTATAATAGAAGGACAGAGGGGGGATTGGGGTATAATAGAAGGACAGAGGGGGGATTGGGTATAATAGAAGGACAGAGGGGGGATTGGGGTATAATAGAAGGACAGAGGGGGGATTGGGGTATAATAGAAGGACAGAGGGGGGATTGGGGTATAATAGAAGGACAGAGGGGGGTTGGGGTATAATAGAAGGACAGAGGGGGGATTGGGGTATAATAGAAGGACAGAGGGGGGAGTGGGGTATAATAGAAGGACAGAGGGGGGATTGGGGTATAATAGAAGGACAGAGGGGGATTGGGGTATAATAGAAGGACAGAGGGGGTTGGGGTATAATAGAAGGACAGAGGGGGGATTGGGGTATAATAGAAGGACAGAGGGGGGATTGGGGTATAATAGAAGGACAGAGGGGGGATTGGGGTATAATAGAAGGACAGAGGGGGATTGGGGTATAATAGAAGGACAGAGGGGGGATTGGGTATAATAGAAGGACAGAGGGGGGATTGGGGTATAATAGAAGGACAGAGGGGGGATTGGGGTATAATAGAAGGACAGAGGGGGGATTGGGGTATAATAGAAGGACAGAGGGGGGTTGGGGTATAATAGAAGGACAGAGGGGGGATTGGGGTATAATAGAAGGACAGAGGGGGGATTGGGGTATAATAGAAGGACAGAGGGGGGATTGGGGTATAATAGAAGGACAGAGGGGGGATTGGGGTATAATAGAAGGACAGAGGGGGATTGGGGTATAATAGAAGGACAGAGGGGGATTGGGGGTATAATAGAAGGACAGAGGGGGGATTGGGGTATAATAGAAGGACAGAGGGGGGGATTGGGGTATAATAGAAGGACAGAGGGGGGATTGGGGTATAATAGAAGGACAGAGGGGGGATTGGGGTATAATAGAAGGACAGAGGGGGGATTGGGGTATAATAGAAGGACAGAGGGGGATTGGGGTATAATAGAAGGACAGAGGGGGGATTGGGGTATAATAGAAGGACAGAGGGGGGATTGGGGTATAATAGAAGGACAGAGGGGGGAGTGGGGTATAATAGAAGGACAGAGGGGGATTGGGGTATAATAGAAGGACAGAGGGGGATTGGGGTATAATAGAAGGACAGAGGGGGGATTGGGGTATAATAGAAGGACAGAGGGGGGATTGGGGTATAATAGAAGGACAGAGGGGGGATTGGGGTATAATAGAAGGACAGAGGGGGGATTGGGGTATAATAGAAGGACAGAGGGGGGATTGGGGTATAATAGAAGGACAGAGGGAGGATTGGGGTATAATGAAAGGACAGAGGGGGGATTGGGGTATAATAGAAGGACAGAGGGGGGATTGGGGTATAATAGAAGGACAGAGGGGGATTGGGGTATAATAGAAGGACAGAGGGGGATTGGGGTATAATAGAAGGAAAGAGGGGGGGATTGGGGTATAATAGAAGGACAGGGGGGATTTGTTATTTTTATATATTTATTTAGGATTTATTTATTTTATTTATTATTTTCCTAAGTATTATTATAATTTGATTTTTTTTTTAATATTAGATTATATATATTTTTTGTTATGAAAATATTTATATTAGAGGACATTGTTTATTTATTTATTATATTGGGGTATAATAGAAGGATAGAGGGGGGATTGGGGTATAATAGAAGGACAGAGGGGGGGTATTGGGGTATAATAGAAGGACAGAGGGGGATTGGGGTATAATAGAAGGACAGAGGGAGGATTGGGGTATAATAGAAGGACAGAGGGGGGATTGGGGTATAATAGAAGGACAGAGGGGGGATTGGGGTATAATAGAAGGACAGAGGGGGGGTTGGGGTATAATAGAAGGACAGAGGGGGGATTGGGGTATAATAGAAGGACAGAGGGGGGATTGGGGTATAATAGAAGGACAGAGGGGGGATTGGGGTATAATAGAAGGACAGAGAGGGGGATTGGGGTATAATAGAAGGACAGAGGGGGGATTGGGGTATAATAGAAGGACAGAGGGGGATTGGGGTATAATAGAAGGACAGAGGGGGGATTGGGGTATAATAGAAGGACAGAAGGGGGATTGGGGTATAATAGAAGGACAGAGGGGGATTGGGGTATAATAGAAGGACAGAGGGGGGATTGGGGTATAATAGAAGGACAGAGGGGGGATTGGGGTATAATAGAAGGACAGAGGGGGGGGGATTGGGGTATAATAGAAGGACAGAGGGGGGGTTGGGGTATAATAGAGGGACAGAGGGGGGGGGGTTGGGTATAATAGAAGGACAGAGGGGGGATTGGGGTATAATAGAGGGACAGAGGGGGGATTGGGGTATAATAGAAGGACAGAGGGGGGTTGGGGTATAATAGAGGGACAGAGGGGGATTGGGGTATAATAGAAGGACAGAGGGGGGGTTGGGGTATAATAGAGGGACAGAGGGGGGTTGGGGTATAATAGAGGGACAGAGGGGGGTTGGGGTATAATAGAGGGACAGAGGGGGGGTTGGAGAATGTAACAGTATAAACAGCTTACAAAGCGGAGCTCCACCCTAAAGTGGAACTTCCGCTTATTGGATTCCTCCCCCAATTGGCACCTTTCAGGGGGGAGGGGGGTGCAGATATCTGTATAATACAGGTATCTGCACCCACTTCCGGGACTAGCATCCCCGCCTCTATCCGAGGATTATCCGAGGATGCCCCGTTGTGTCTTGGGAAACACAGTTTCTAGGACACAGCGGGGAGCAATAGAGGCGCGCAGCGCGACTCGCGCATGCGCAGTAGGGAACCGGGCAGTGAAGACGTTGCGTCTTCACTTCCTGATTCCCTGACAGAGGATGGCGGCGGGGCAGCCGAGAGACGAGCGATCGCTCGTCACATTCTGCCGACACCGCTGGACCCTGGGACAGGTAAGTGTCCATTTATTAAAAGTCAGCAGCTGCAGTATTTGTAGCTGCTGACTTTTAACCGCTTCCCGACCGCCTCACGCAGATATACTGCGGCAGAATGGCACGGGCAGGCAAAATCCCATATATAAACGTGATTTTGCATTTGCCTGCCAGCGGCGCGCTCGCGATCCAGTCGGGAGCTCCGTGACCCCGGCCGCGGGACCAGCGGACCCGGTCGCCGCTGGTGTCCCGCGATCGGGTCACAGAGCTGAAGAACGGGGAGAGGTCTGTATAAACAAACCTCTCCCGCGCTTCCTACTCTGCCTGTCATTGATCGGCTGTTCCCTGTCATCGGGAAAGCCGATCAATGACGTCAGACGTACAGCCCCGCCCCCTAATGTAAAAAAACACAACACGTCACAGCCCATAACCCCTCCCCTCCCCCTAGTGGTTAACCCCTTCACTACAACTGTCATTTATACAGGAATCAGTGCATTTAAATAGCATTGATTGCTGTATAAATGACAAATGGTCCCAAAAATGTGTCAAAAATGTCCGATGTGTCCGCCATAATGTCGCAGTCACAATAAAAATCGCTGATCGCCGCCATTACTA
The DNA here is from genome assembly GCA_028564925.1 of Lithobates sylvaticus. Lineage (NCBI taxonomy): Eukaryota > Metazoa > Chordata > Amphibia > Anura > Ranidae > Lithobates > Lithobates sylvaticus. The sequence goes on along the minus strand of CM053031.1, from coordinate 1,394,624 downwards.
GTAAAAAAAAAAAAATATTAATAAAAATGCTATAAAACTATCCCCTATTTTGTAAACGCTATAACTTTTGCGCAAACCAATCAATAATCGCTAATTGCGATTTTTTTTTTACCAAAAATATGTAGAAGAATGCGTATCGGCCTAAACTGAGGAAAAAAAAATGTTTTTTTATATATTTTTTGGGGATATTTATTATAGCAAAAAGCTAAAAATATTGCATTTTTTTTCAAAATTGTCGCTCTATTTTTGTTTATAGCGCAAAAAATAAAAACCGCAGGGGCGATCAAATACCACCAAAAGAAAGCTCTATTTGTGGGAAAAAAAGGACGCCAATTTTGTTTGGGAGCCACGTCGCACGACCGCGCAATTGTCAGTTAAAGCGACGCAGTGCCGAATCGCAAAAAGGGGCCTGGTCCTTTGGCTGCCAATTGGTCCGGGGCTGAAGTGGTTAATATTTTTTTTCAGGTGGAGCACCGTAACTGTAATCAGCATGAACTATAACCCCCACCCTACAATGAGCAGCAGGTGACATAAGTGGAAATCAGGCTGGCGGCCGGCGTAGTCACTTGGGAGCTCTTGCAATGAGCGGGCCAAGCGCAGCCCAGTGGTTAGAATATCGATTAATGTGCTGAATGCCCTCAACAAGTAAACAGTATAAAGTTCTCAAAGTTGCTGTTCTGTGGACAATGTTGGGGCCCTTGAAGACGTTGGTGCGCATAGCGAAGATTTCCATTTATGTATATAAATGTTTGTAATCACCCCCTGGGATAGGCTGAAGAGTCCTTTAAACACCAGGAAAGGATAGACTGCAAGTCATCTTGGTGTTTTAGGCAAGGACAAGCAGAAGAAGAGATACACACATCTGATACCAGCACCCCCCCCCCGCACACATCTGATACCAGAACCCCCGCACACATCTGATACCAGAACCCCCCCCCGCACACATCTGATACCAGCCCCCCCGCACACATCTGATACCAGCCCCCCCGCACACATCTGATACCAGAACCCCCCCCCCCGCACACATCTGATACCAGCCCCCCCCCCACACATCTGATACCAGAACCCCCCCCCCACACCAGCCCCCCCCCCCCCCGCACACACATCTGATACCAGCCCCCCCCCACGCACACATCTGATACCAGCCCCCCCCCCCCCGCGCACACATCTGATATCAGCCCTCCCCCTCATCTGATACCAGCTCCCCCCTCATCTGATACCAGCCCCCCCCCCGCGCACACATCTGATACCAGCCCCCCCGCACACACATCTGATACCAGCCCCCCCCCGCGCACACATCTGATACCAGCCCCCCCGCACACACATCTGATACCAGCCCCCCCCGCGCACACATCTGATATCAGCCCTCCCCCTCATCTGATACCAGCTCCCCCCCTCATCTGATACCAGCCCCCCCCCCCCCCCCCCCCCCGCGCACACATCTGATACCAGCCCCCCCCGCACACATCTGATACCAGCCCCCCCGCGCACACATCTGATACCAGAACCCCCCCCCGCACACATCTGATACCAGAACCCCCCCCCGCACACATCTGATACCAGCACCCCCCCCCCCCGCACACATCTGATACCAGCCCCCCCCCCCCCCCCCCGCGCACACATCTGATACCAGCCCCCCCGCGCACACATCTGATATCAGCCCCCCCCCCTCATCTGATACCAGCTCTCTCCACACACATCGGATACCAGCTGTCCCCCCCCCTCATCTGATACCAGCTCTCTCCCCCCCCCACCCCCACACTTCTGATACCAGCCCCCCCCCCCCATCTGATACCAGCTCTCTCCCCTCCCACCCCCACACATCTGATACCAGCTCTCCCCCCCTCATCTGATACCAGCTCTCCCCCCCCCATCTGATACCAGCTCTCTCCCCTCCCACCCCCGCACATCTGATATCAGCTCTCCCCGCAAACATCTGATACCAGCTCCTTCCCCCCTCATCTGATACCAGCTCCCCCCCTCATCTGATACCAGCTCCCCCCCCTCATCTGATACCAGCTCCCCCCTCATCTGATACCAGCTCTCTCCCCTCCCACCCCCACACATCTGATACCAGCTCTCCCCCCCTCCCCCCCCTTCATTTCATACCAGCTCTCTCCCCTCCCACCCCCACACATCTGATATCAGCTCTCCCCGCAAACATCTGATACCAGCTCCCCCCCCCCCCTCATCTGATACCAGCTCTCTCCCCTCCCACCCCCACACTTCTGATACCAGCCCCCCCCCCCCATCTGATACCAGCTCTCTCCCCTCCCACCCCCACACATCTGATACCAGCTCTCCCCCCCCTCATCTGATACCAGCTCTCCCCCCCCCATCTGATACCAGCTCTCTCCCCTCCCACCCCCGCACATCTGATATCAGCTCTCCCCCCCCCCATCTGATACCAGCTCTCTCCCCTCCCACCCCCGCACATCTGATATCAGCTCTCCCCGCAAACATCTGATACCAGCTCCTTCCCCCCTCATCTGATACCAGCTCCCCCCCTCATCTGATACCAGCTCCCCCCCCCCCTCATCTGATACCAGCTCCCCCCCCTCATCTGATACCAGCTCTCTCCCCTCCCACCCCCACACATCTGATACCAGCTCTCCCCCCCTCCCCCCCCTTCATTTCATACCAGCTCTCTCCCCTCCCACCCCCACACATCTGATATCAGCTCTCCCCGCAAACATCTGATACCAGCTCCCCCCCCCCTCATCTGATACCAGCTCTCTCCCCTCCCACCCCCGCACATGTGTTACCAGCCCCCCCCCCCCCTCATCTGATACCAGCTCTCTCCCCTCCCACCCCCGCACATCTGATATCAGCTTTCCCCACACACACATCGGATACCAGCCCCCCCCCCCCATCTTATACCAGCTACCCCCCCTCATCTGATACCAGCTCTCCCCCCCTCATCTGATACAAGCTCTCCCCCCCCTCATTTGATACCAGCTCTCTCCCCTCCCACCTCCACACGTCTGATACCAGCTCCCCCCCTCATCTGATACCAGCTAACCCCCCCCCCCGCACATCTGATACCAGCTCCCCCCACCTCATCTGATACCAGCTCCCCCCCCTCATCTGATACCAGCCCCCCCCCCCACACATCTGATACCAGCTCTCTCCCCACACACCCACACACATCTGATATCAGCTCTCCCTGCAAACATCTGATGCCAGCTCCCCCCCCTCATCTGATACCAGCTCCCCCCCTCATCTGATACCAGCTCCCCCCCTCATCTGATACCAGCCCCCCCCCCCCCCACCCCACACATTTGATACCAGCTCTTCCAGCAACATCTAATACCAACTCTAACCCCCCTGCACATCTGATACCAGCCCCCCCCCTCACACATCTGATACCAGCTCCCCCCCTCACACATCTGATACCAACTCCATTGCGCCCCCCCAACCCCGCACTGCACTGGTCCCGGCATCAGGGCACTCCCGTCCTTCCATTACACTTGTAGGCCCATCTTAGCTTCGGGGGAGGGTGCCTGGGCAGGATTTGTATGAAAGGCCACCCTCCTATCACAAGTAAGTGACGATGTCACTCTACAGCCAGAATATTTACATCTCACATTTACAGTGAACCTGTCATTAGAGCAATAAAGGAGATGACCTCTGGCCTCTGAAGCACATCTATAATAGAGGTGGCCATGATACTGGAGCACATCACCAGGAGGTTCCTCTTATGATGGAGGTGGCCATGATACTGGAGCACATCACCAGGAGGTTCCTCTTATGATGGAGGTGGCCATGATACTGGAGCACATCACCAGGAGGTTCCTCTTATGATGGAGGTGGCCATTATACTGGAGCACATTGCCAGGAGGTTCCTCTTATGATGGAGGTGGCCATGATACTGGAGCACATCACCAGGAGGTTCCTCTTATGATGGAGGTGGCCATGATACTGGAGCACATCACCAGGAGGTTCCTCTTATGATGGAGGTGGCCATTATACTGGAGCACATTGCCAGGAGTTTCCTCTTATAATGGAGGTGGCCATGATACTGGAGCACATCACCAGGAGGTTCCTCTTATGATGGAGGTGGCCATGATACTGGAGCACATCACCAGGAGGTTCCTCTTATGATGGTGGTGGCCATGATACTGGAGCACATCACCAGGAGGTTCCTCTTATGATGGAGGTGGCCATTATACTGGAGCACATTGCCAGGAGGTTCCTCTTATAATGGAGGTGGCCATGATACTGGAGCACATCACCAGGAGGTTCCTCTTATGATGGAGGTGGCCATGATACTGGAGCACATCACCAGGAGGTTCCTCTTATGATGGAGGTGGCCATGATACTGGAGCACATCACCAGGAGGTTCCTCTTATGATGGAGGTGGCCATGATACCGGAGCACATTGCCAGGAGGTTCCTCTTATGATGGAGGTGGCCATGATACCGGAGCACATTGCCAGGAGGTTCCTCTTATGATGGAGATGGCCATGATACTGGAGCACATCACCAGGAGGTTCCTCTTATGATGGAAGTGGCCATGATACTGGAGAACATCACCAGGAGGTTCCTCTTATGATGGAGGTGGCCATGATACTGGAGCACATCACCAGGAGCTTCCTCTTATGATGGAGGTGGCCATGATACCGGAGCACATTGCCAGGAGGTTCCTCTTATGATGGAGGTGGCCATTATACTGGAGCACATTGCCAGGAGGTTCCTCTTATGATGGAGGTGGCCATTATACTGGAGCACATCACCAGGAGGTTCCTCTTATGATGGAGGTGGCCATGATACTGGAGCACATCACCAGGAGGTTCCTCTTATGATGGAGGTGGCCATGATACTGGAGCACATCACCAGGAGGTTCCTCTTATGATGGAGGTGGCCATGATACTGGAGCACATCTCCAGGAGGTTCCTCTTATGATGGAGGTGGCCATGATCCTGGAGCACATCACCAGGAGGTTCCTCTTATGATGGAGGTGGCCATGATACTGGAGCACATCACCAGGAGGTTCCTCTTATGATGGAGGTGGCCATGATACTGGAGGACATCACCAGGAGGTTCCTCTTATGATGGAGGTGGCCATGATACTGGAGCACATTGCCAGGAGGTTCCTCTTATGATGGAGGTGGCCATGATACCGGAGCACATTACCAGGAGGTTCCTCTAATGATGGAGGTGGCCATGATACCGGAGCACATCACCAGGAGGTTCCTCTTATGATGGAGGTGGCCATGATACCGGAGCACATTGCCAGGAGGTTCCTCTTATGATGGAGATGGCCATGATACCGGAGCACATCACCAGGAGGTTCCTCTTATAATGGAGGTGGCCATGATACTGGAGAACATCACCATGAGGTTCCTCTTATGATGGAGGTGGCCATGATGTTGGAGCACATCACCAGGAGGTTCCTCTTATGATGGAGGTGGCCATGATACTGGAGCACATCACCAGGAGCTTCCTCCTATGATGGAGGTGGCCATGATACCGGAGCACATTGCCAGGAGGTTCCTCTTATGATGGAGGTGGCCATTATACTGGAGCACATTGCCAGGAGGTTCCTCTTATGATGGAGGTGGCCATTATACTGGAGCACATCACCAGGAGGTTCCTCTTATGATGGAGGTGGCCATTATACTGGAGCACATTGCCAGGAGGTTCCTCTTATAATGGAGGTGGCCATGATACTGGAGCACATCACCAGGAGGTTCCTCTTATGATGGAGGTGGCCATGATACTGGAGCACATCACCAGGAGGTTCCTCTTATGATGGAGGTGGCCATGATACTGGAGCACATCACCAGGAGGTTCCTCTTATAATGGAGGTGGCCATGATACTGGAGCACATCACCAGGAGGTTCCTCTTATGATGGAGGTGGCCATGATACCGGAGCACATTGCCAGGAGGTTCCTCTTATGATGGAGATGGCCATGATACTGGAGCACATTACCAGGAGGTTCCTCTTATGATGGAGGTGGCCATGATACCGGAGCACATTGCCAGGAGGTTCCTCTTATGATGGAGATGGCCATGATACTGGAGCACATTACCAGGAGGTTCCTCTTATGATGGAGGTGGCCATGATACTGGAGCACATCACCAGGAGGTTCCTCTTATGATGGAGGTGGCCATGATACCGGAGCACATTGCCAGGAGGTTCCTCTTATAATGGAGGTGGCCATGATACTGGAGCACATCACCAGGAGGTTCCTCTTAAATGGAGGGCCAGGGCCACAGCACACAGAATAGTCTCTCAACCGACCTTAATGATCTGTCCAGGGTAAGATTGGTGTGTGTATGTAGTTCCTCATCTGCTGTGTGATAAATATCCAGAAACAGAAGCAGCCAATAATCAGGATGGATGAATGTGTGTGCAGCTCAGCTCCTGGACTGAGCCACACAAGAATGAATCCAAAGTGAGCATGTGCAGTATATAGTTCAGCTCCTCGGCCAAGCTGTACAATGAGTACCGTGAACCTGTCATTAGATCAATACAGGGGATGACCCTGAAGATCCTGGCTTGGCTGTCATGCAGATCCTCTAGCTTCAGGATTTCCTTACAGATCTGAGCTCTCCTCATGAATGAATGATTTGTATAGCACTGCGACTGCCTGTGTTCTCCTGCTTCTTAGAAGAGGAAGGTCTTGAGTTTTTTCTGAAGGCCCGATGGTTTTCTTCCATGCGGATTGTAGTCATCTGCAAAGACTTTTCCAGGTCGCTGACTAGTAAAGCCAGAGGATCAGGATAGCAGCCAGGCAACTGGGATTTTCAACTCCAGGATAAAAAATCCATCAGTCATGTGACTTCTTCCGGAATCTTCTCCCAGATCTGTGCAGTAATCCAGTGTGAGACTTCCTGTAATAAAGACCGCCCACTGCTGGTCTCTCTCCTTGTGCAGGGGGGCTGGTCTTGTCCCTGCCCCCTCCTGTAGTGGGTGGAGCCTGCTTAGCCCCTCCCACAGCTCTACTCTCGCTCCTTGTGCAGGATTGGTCTTGTCTCTATCCTCTTCTGTAGTGGGTGGAGCCTGCTGAGTCCCTCCCACAGCTCTGCTCTCTCTCCTTGTGCAGGATTGGTCTTGTCTCTATCCGCTTCTGTAGTGGGTGGAGCCTGCTGAGCCCCTCCCACAGCTCTGCTCTCTCTCCTTGTGCAGGATTGGTCTTGTCTCTATCCGCTTCTGTAGTGGGTGGAGCCTGCTGAGCCCCTCCCACAGCTCTGCTCTCTCTCCTTGTGCAGGATTGGTCTTGTCTCTATCCGCTTCTGTAGTGGGTGGAGCCTGCTGAGCCCCTCCCATAGCTCTGCTCTCTCTCTCCTTGTGCAGGGGGACTGGTCTTGCCACATCCTGCAGTTTTCTGTGATGGGTGGAGCCTGCTGACCCCTCCCACAGCTCATTTCTCTTTTATTGTGCAGGGGGACTGGTCTTCTTTCTGCCCCCTGTTGTAGTGGGTGGAGCCTACTGAGCCCCTCCCACAACTCTGCTTTCTCTCCTTGTGCAGGGGGACTGGTCTTCTCTCCACCCCCTCCTGTAGTTTTCTGTAGTGGGTGGAGCCTGCTGGGCCCCTCCCACAGCTCTGCTCCCTGCACAGGCTATGTACAGCACATTGATGATTTTATACGGTAATATCGGGATTGGTATTTGGTGCTCCATTGGATGGATTTCTATCCTCTGTGACTATTAAGGAATATATGTAAATGGAAGTTTTGAGTCCTGAGTTCGGCTTGAATCTATAAATGGCGGGTTGCAGTCTGGAATCTCCCCGCCGGTATTATATATATATTATTTTACAGCTGCGAGGCGTCTATGAACACATTAGTAAGCGGAGCGGCCATGATGGAGCAGCGGGCGGGAGTCGGCCTCATTAGCGGCGGTCATTGTTCTGGCATTGATGGGGCTTTGAATGGCAGAGAATGGGACATACCTGCACGCAGCCTCTGTGTGTGCGTTGTGTCAGGCCTCGGTGCCAAGCTCATAAATACTCAGACAATGTGGCTGCTTGTGCATGCGGAGGAGACAGGTAATTACTTTCTCTTCTCATTAGAGCGTCCTCCGCCGTGGTAGCGCCATGCCAGCCAACATGCGCCCGGCGCTCTGACGCTCTGTCCAAGCTGTTTGTTTGCAGGCTGCAGGCGCGCGACCTTCCTCTGCGGCGCAGCGAATCCCCGCACCAGCCGGCCCCCTCCCCGGGTGGCTTGCGCTGATTATTGTCTGCACAAAAACACACATTTGTACCTGGCGGCCTGCGAGATGGCAGAACAATGAGGAGCGCCGCTGTAATTTATGAGCTGCTAAAACGCAAAACAAAACTTGTCACCGGCCGAGGAGCATTGTGGGGATTCCCGGAGGAATAGGGGGAACGCAGGATCCGGGGGGCATAGGGGGGATTGTGTGCCACCCCCCCCCCCACCCACGCTGGGCTCTCGTATGTGTCACCTCTTTATATTTATAAAGAGAACCTGTACTGGAGCTGCTTCACATCCTGCGATCGTAAGCACAAGGGTTCAGACTTTACATACTTCACTGGCTGCATGCTTGTGTCAGGAAAAATACCAACTGAACCCTCTGCATGTCCTATAAATCCCCCGACATATTCTAGGAAACCTTTACACAAGTACTGGGATTTCAGGTTCCATATATTGTAGATCATATTAAAACTGGCCAACTGCATCAAAGTGATCCCTCTCTGGCCAACTGCGTCAAAGTGATCCCTCTCTGGCCAACTGTTTCACAGTGATCCCTGGCACAGTGGTTCCTCTAATAATGGAGGTGGCCATGATAATGGAGCACATCACCAGGAGGTTCCTCTTATAATGGAGGTGGAATCAAATTGATCCCTCTCTGGCCACCTGCCTCAAAGTCATTCCTTTTAGGAGGTTCCCTTTTATGATGGAGGTGGCCATGATAACGGAGCACATCACCAGGAGGTTCCTCTTATGATGGAGGTGGCCATGATACTGGAGCACATCACCAGGAGGTTCCTCTTATGATGGAGGTGGCCATGATACTGGAGCACATCACCAGGAGGTTCCTCTTATGATGGAGGTGGCCATGATACTGGAGCACATCACCAGGAGGTTCCTCTTATGATGGAGGTGGCCATGATACTGGAGCACATTACCAGTAGGTTCCTCTTAGGATAGAGGTGGCAATGATACTGGAGCACATCACCAGTAGGTTCCTCTTATGATGGAGGTGGCCATGATACTGGAGCACATCACCAGTAGGTTCCTCTTATGATGGAGGTGGCCATGATACTGGAGCACATTACCAGGAGGTTCCTCTTATGATGGAGGTGGCCATGATACTGGAGCACAGTGCCAGGAGGTTCCTCTTATGATGGAGGTGGCCATGATACTGGAACATATCGCCAGGAGGTTCCTCTTATGATGGAGGTGGCCATGATACTGGAGCACATCTCCAGGAGGTTCCTCTTATGATGGAGGTGGCCATAACATCGGTTTCATGTTCTCTATGGAACGTGGATCCCATAACCAGCAGTTTGTAGGGGCCCCACCAGGGCCACAGCACACAGAATAGTCTCTCAACCGACCATAATGACCTGTCCAGGGTAAGATTGGTGTGTGTATGTAGTTCCTCATCTGCTGTGTGATAAATATCCAGAAACAGAAGCAGCCAATAATCAGGATGGATGAATGTGTGTGCAGCTCAGCTCCTGGACTGAGCCACACAAGAATGAATCCAAAGTGAGCATGTGCAGTATATAGTTCAGCTCCTCGGCCAAGCTGTGCAATGAATGAATGATTTGTATAGCGCTGCAAATGCGAACTGAATCGCCTCAAGGCGCTCGGTCTGTCCTTGTTGTCCTGCGATATTAGAAGAGGTGGTCTTGAGTTTTTTCCTGAAGGCCTGATGGTTTTCTTCCATGCGGATGTTGTTTGGTAGCGCGTTCCATAGCCGGGGTCCCTGTACTGCGAATCTTTGTTCTCCCTTCGATTTGTAGCGGGCTTTGGGGATGAGAAGCGATTTTGGTTTGTCGATCGAAGGCTGCGATTCGGTATGTATTTTTCTAATTTCTCACAAAGGTATTGAGGCGCATTTCCTTGTGTACATTTGTGGGTGAGGCAGAGGGTCTTGAATGTGATCCGATCTTTTACCGTGAGCCAATGGAGGGTCCTCAGGGATGGGGAGATGATTCCCAGGGTTTCTTTCCGGTGACTAGTCTCGTTGCTGTGTTTTGGACGACTTGAAGGCTGTGATCTGGTAATCCGGTAATCCTATGTAGAGGGAGTTTGCATAGTCGAGCCGCGAATTGATGATGGTTCCTACTACTACGGCTTTCTCCTCTTCCGGGATGAATCGGATGAGTCTGCGTAGCATGCGGAGGAGATGGTGGGATCCGCTGATTACGGATCCTATTTGTGCCTCCATGGTCATCTCCGAATCAAAGATGACTCCGAGGCTTTTGGCTTTGATGCTTGGGGGGATGGTCTGTCCAAGGATGGTGGGTGGGGTCCATGGGGGTCTTCGTTTTTTTACTTTGGTTTGCGTTGAGGAGCAGAAGCTCTGTTTTCGACCCATTGAGTTGGAGGGAGCTCGTGGTCATCCAGTCATCTATCAATGTGAGACATTTTCCTAGTTCCTGGTATTGGTCTTTTTGTCTGGTGATTGGGAAGTACAGTTGAGTGTCGTCAGTGTATGAGTGGTAGCACAGATCTGATTTGCTGATGATTTTGAAGAGTGGGCGGATGTAGATGTTGAAGAGTACTGGTGACAACGGTGATCCTTGAGGGACTCCATAAGAAATTGCCCGGGTTTCCAAAGTGAAGGCACCTAGTTCCACTGTCTGTGACCCTTTTTCTTAAAGCGGTTCGGCACCCATTTCATTTAGTAAATCTCTTTGCCTTCCAAATCAGGCAAAGAGTACTAAATGAAATGTGTTTTTTTTTTTTCACTTACTTTGTAATTGATGACTTCCTGTCCTCAGTCTCTGCGGGGGTGGGCGGGGTCTGTGCGGGGATCCTCGTCACGCCGCACTGTCTCCTGGGATCTGGTGTCATTGATCCCAGGAGACAGTGCGGCCATCTTCCGAAATCTCGCGAGATTTCGGACACATCTTCCGAAATCTCGCGAGATGTCGGCAGATGTGCCGACATCTCGCGAGATTTCGGAGAACGTGAGCTGCACTTTGCCGTTACTGCGCACGCGCGAGCTCGGCGCAGTAACGGCGGTGCATGCTGGGCCATCTAAAGTGCCTGTGTTGTTTCCCATGCCCACAGGCAAGATGGCCCCCAGCAGAGAAGAAGAATATAAAGAATCTTATCGGAGGAAAACGGAGGGCGATCGAGATGGAAGATGGAACAGGTGAGTCCCCCAATTTAGGTAAGCATCCTTTGTATACCCCCCCAAAAAAATAAAAATAAACACAGAACCGCTTTAAGAAGGAAGCGAACCATGGAAGATCTCCATCTGTAACTCCTGACACTTCCTTGAGGCGGCTGAGAAGAGTGTTGTGGTCCCCTGTGTCGAACGCCGCGCTAACAATGAGAACCATCAGTGTGTTTACAGTTCAGCTGAAGGAAAAGAGAATACATGGATGTGTATGTAGCTCAGCTTTTTTCTACCAGGGTAAAACCGGTGTATATACAGTTCAGCGGCCATTTTGTGAAGTACATTTCGGTAGTTGGATCAGACGGGGAATAACCAGCAAAGATGAATGTGTGTGTAGTTCAGCTCCGTCCAATGTAGGCCATTGAGCAGCTCGGTCAGTGATATACACTCGGTCAGAATGAATGTGTGTGTAGTTCAGCTCGGCTGCTCTGGGATGTTTCCAGGTTAGTTCAGGAAGGAGGTAACCAGGATAAGTGAATATGTACGTAGCTCAGCTCTATGCCTCTGCCGGGGTACAATCACTGTATATAGAGTGCAGAGTCTCTGACTCAGCTGACGTTCGCTTTGTGTCTTGTTAGCGATTTTCGGAGGAAAATTTGCGATTAATGAGGCGGAGTGGTAAATGTGCCGCGTAGATGACCTGATATTCCACCAGCGACAAGTGAAGGATGGCGGATCAGATTGGATCCTCAATCAGATTTATTGTCAGCAGCGCGGCGGCATTCATAAACTTTGTTTATTCTAATCAGATGACGGCGGAGTTGTGGCCGCGGTTGTTGCGTCGCACTGGCTGCACACAAAATATTGGAATCATTGTGGGCACCTTGCGATTCCATTCCATTACGACGATTAATGTGCGCAGCGCGGCGCCACCACAACAATTCCCCGTGATAAATTATTTCCTTATAATCAGAATTCGTTCTTCCCTGATTTGCATAATTGTATCTCCGACAAACAAATTACAGAAGATTCTTCATTAAAGAGCGACGCTCTGCGAAGACGCTGCGCTAATCTGCATCCTGTCATTTGTCAAATGTGTCATATGACTGCGGCCGGCACCCCGGGGGATACGCCGCTATCTCCGACGCCGCGTGACAAGAATATTGGATCCGCCCACAAATCGTCCAACATATGAGAAACGTATACAAGGTATCAGTCCAACCCATCCTCCGCTTCATCCATATATCCATCCTCCTCTTCCTCCATGTATCAGTCCAGCCCATCCTCCTCTTCCTCCATGTATCAGTCCAGCCCATCCTCCTCTTCATCCACTTCCTCTATATATCCATCCTCCTCTTCCTCCATGTATCAGTCCAATCCATCCTCCTCTTCCTCCATGTATCTGTCCAATCCATCCTCCGCTTCATCCATATATCCATCCCCCTCTTCCTACATGTATCAGTCCAGCCCATCCTCCTCTTCCTCCATGTATCAGTCCAACCCATCCTCCGCTTCATCCATATATCCATCCTCCTCTTCCTCCATGTATCAGTCCAGCCCATCCTCCTCTTCCTCCATGTATCAGTCCAATCCATCCTCCTCTTCATCCATGTATCTGTCCAATCCATCCTCCTCTTCCTCCATGTATCAGTCCAATCCATCCTCCTCTTCCTCCATGTATCAGTCCAATCCATCCTCCTCTTCCTCCGTGTATCAGTCCAATCCATCCTCCTCTTCATCCACTTCCTCTATATATCCATCCTCCTCTTCCTCCAAGTATCAGTCCAGCCCATCCTCCTCTTCATCCATATATCCATCCTCCTCTTCCTCCATGTATCAGTCCAATCCATCCTCCTCTTCATCCATGTATCTGTCCAATCCATCCTCCTCTTCCTCCGTGTATCAGTCCAATCCATCCTCCTCTTCATCCATGTATCAGTCCAATCCATCCTCCTCTTCCTCCGTGTATCAGTCCAATCCATCCTCCTCTTCATCCACTTCCTCTATATATCCATCCTCCTCTTCCTCCAAGTATCAGTCCAGCCCATCCTCCTCTTCATCCATATAGCCATCCTCCTCTTCCTCCATGTATCAGTCCAGCCCATCCTCCTCTTCATCCATATATCAGTCCAATCCATCCTCCTCTTCCTCCATGTATCAGTCCAATCCATCCTCCTCTTCCTCCATGTATCAGTCCAATCCATCCTCCTCTTCCTCCATGTATCAGTCCAATCCATCCTCCTCTTCCTCCATGTATCAGTCCAGCCCATCCTCCTCTTCATCCACTTCCTCTATATATCCATCCTCCACTTCTTCCATGTATCAGTCCAATCCATCCTCCTCTTCATCTATATATCCATCCAATCCATCCTCCTCTTCATCTATATATCCATCCAATCCATCCTCCTCTTCCTCCATGTATCAGTCCAATCCATCCTCCGCTTCATCCATGTATCAGTCCAATCCATCCTCCTCTTCATCTATGTATCAGTCCAATCCATCCTCCTCTTCATCTATGTATCAGTCCAATCCATCCTCCTCTTCCTCCATGTATCAGTCCAATCCATCCTCCTCTTCATCTATGTATCAGTCCAATCCATCCTCCTCTTCATCTATGTATCAGTCCAATCCATCCTCCTCTTCCTCCATGTATCAGTCCAGCCCATCCTCCTCTTCATCCACTTCCTCTATATATCCATCCTCCACTTCTTCCATGTATCAGTCCAATCCATCCTCCTCTTCATCTATATATCCATCCAATCCATCCTCCTCTTCATCTATATATCCATCCAATCCATCCTCCTCTTCCTCCGTGTATCAGTCCAATCCATCCTCCTCTTCATCTATGTATCAGTCCAATCCATCCTCCACTTCCTCCATGTATCAGTCCAATCCCTCCTCCTCTTCCTCCATGTATCAGTCCAATCCATCCTCCACTTCTTCCATGTATCAGTCCAATCCATCCTCCTCTTCCTCCGTGTATCAGTCCAATCCATCCTCCTCTTCCTCTATGTATCAGTCCAATCCATCCTCCTCTTCCTCCACGTATCAGTCCAATCCATCCTCTTCTTCATTCATGTATCAGTCCAACCCATCCTCCTCTTCATCCATATATCCATCCAATCCATCCTCCTCTTCCTCTATGTATCAGTCCAATCCATCCTCCTCTTCCTCCACGTATCAGTCCAATCCATCCTCTTCTTCATTCATGTATCAGTCCAATCCATCCTCCTCTTCATCTATGTATCAGTCCAATCCATCCTCCTCTTTCTCCATGTATCAGTCCAATCCATCCTCCTCTTCATCTATGTATCTGTCCAATCCATCCTCCTCTTCCTCCAAGTATCAGTCCAATCCATCCTCCTCTTCATCCATGTATCAGTCCAATCCATCCTCCTCTTCATCTATGTATCAGTCCAATCCATCCTCCTCTTTCTCCATGTATCAGTCCAATCCATCCTCCCCTTCATCTATGTATCAGTCCAATCCATCCTCCCCTTCATCTATGTATCAGTCCAATCCATCCTCCTCTTCATCTATGTATCAGTCCAACCCATCCTCCTCTTCATCTATGTATCAGTCCAACCCATCCTCCTCTTTCTCCATGTATCAGTCCAATCCATCCTCCTCTTCCTCCAAGTATCAGTCCAATCCATCCTCCTCTTCATCCATGTATCAGTCCAATCCATCCTCCTCTTCATCTATGTATCAGTCCAATCCATCCTCCCCTTCATCTATGTATCAGTCCAATCCATCCTCTTCTTCATTCATGTATCAGTCCAATCCATCCTCCCCTTCATCTATGTATCAGTCCAATCCATCCTCTTCTTCATTCATGTATCAGTCCAATCCATCCTCCCCTTCATCTATGTATCAGTCCAATCCATCCTCCTCTTTCTCCATGTATCAGTCCAATCCATCCTCCTCTTCATCTATGTATCAGTCCAATCCATCCTCCCCTTCATCCATGTATCAGTCCAATCCATCCTCCTCTTCATCTATGTATCAGTCCAATCCATCCTCCCCTTCATCTATGTATCAGTCCAATCCATCCTCTTCTTCATTCATGTATCAGTCCAATCCATCCTCCCCTTCATCTATGTATCAGTCCAATCCATCCTCCTCTTTCTCCATGTATCAGTCCAATCCATCCTCCCCTTCATCTATGTATCAGTCCAATCCATCCTCCTCTTCATCTATGTATCAGTCCAACCCATCCTCCTCTCCATCTATGTATCAGTCCAACCCATCCTCCTCTTCTTTATTCATGTATCAAATTCCATCACTGGAGAGTCAGGCAATGAGTTGTATTCAGGTATCATATTGAAATCAATGGACTTCTGACACCAAAACATTCCAGACATTGGATGTGTCACATGTTTGCACATGTAAAGGCCCCCCAACATGTCAATGCTACACGCGTGTTCTGCAACTCATAGATGTAAGTCAGCCCTGTGAGGTGTGAGGGGGGTTATGCATTCAGTTAAGTATAGCTAGATACTAAATCCTCCAAAAGAGGGTTATACATTACACCAAAATGAGGGACAATTGAGGAAGGAAGTAAGAGGGACACGTCCTCCAAGTGAGGGGACAACTGAGGAGGAATGGGGACAGGTCCTCCAAATGAGGGACAACTGAGGAGTAATGGGGGACAGGTCCTCCAAGTGAGGGGACAACTGAGGAAGGAAGAGGGACACGTCCTCCAAGTGAGGGGACAACTGAGGAGGAATGGGGACAGGTCCTCCAAATGAGGGACAACTGAGGAGTAATGGGGGACAGGTCCTCCAAGTGAGGGGACAACTGAGGAGTAATGGGGGACAGGTCCTCCAAGTGAGGGGACAACTGAGGAAGAATGGGGACAGGTCCTCCAAGTGAGGGGACAACTGAGGAGGAATGGGGACAGGTCCTCCAAATGAGGGACAACTGAGGAGTAATGGGGGACAGGTCCTCCAAGTGAGGGGACAACGGAGGAGTAATGGGGGACAGGTCCTCCAAATGAGAGAAACTGAGGAGGAATGGGGGACAGGTCCTCCAAATGAGAGAAACTGAGGAGGAATGGGGACGGACAGGTCCTCCAAATGATAGAAACTAAGGAGGAATGGGGGACAGGTCCTCCAAATGAGAGAAACTGAGGAGGGATGGGGACAAGTCCTCCAAATGAGGGAAACTGAGGAGGGATGGGGACAGGTCCTCCAAATGAGAGAAACTGAGGAGGAATGGTGGACAGGTCCTCCAAATGATAGAAACTAAGGAGGAATGGGGACAGGTCCTCCAAATGAGAGAAACTGAGGAGGAATGGGGACAGGTCCTCCAAATGAGAGAAACTGAGGAGGAATAGGGGACAGGTCCTCCAAATGAGGGAAACTGAGGAGGAATAGGGGACAGGTCCTCCAAATGAGGGAAACTGAGGAGGAATAGGGGACAGGTCCTCCAAATGAGGGAAACTGAGGAGGAATGGGGGACAGGTCCTCCAAATGAGAGAAACTGAGGAGGAATGGGGACAGGTCCTCCAAGTGAGGGGACAACTGAGGAGGAATGGGCGACAGGTCCTCCAAATGAGAGAAACTGAGGAGGAATGGGGGACAGGTCCTCCAAATGAGAGAAACTGAGGAGGAATAGGGGACACGGTCTCCAAATGAGAGAAACTGAGGAGGAATGGGGGACAGGTCCTCCAAATGAGAGAAACTGAGGAGGGATGGGGACAGGTCCTCCAAATGAGAGAAACTGAGGAGGAATAGGGGACACGTCCTCAAATGAGAGAAACTGAGGAGGAATAGGGGACAGGTCCTCCAAATGAGAGAAACTGAGGAGGAATATGGGAGGACACAAGTCCTCCAAATGAGAGAAACTGAGGAGGAATAGGGGACAGGTCCTCCAAATGAGGGACAACTGAGGAGGGAACAAGGACAGGTCCTCCAAATGAGAGAAACTGAGGAGGAATAGGGGACAGGTCCTCCAAATGAGAGAAACTGAGGAGGAATGAGGGACAGGTCCTCCAAATGAGAGAAACTGAGGAGGAATGGGGGACAGGTCCTCCAAATGAGAGAAACTGAGGAGGAATGAGGGACAGGTCCTCCAAATGAGAGAAACTGAGGAGGAATGGGGGACAGGTCCTCCAAATGAGGGACAACTGAGGAGGGAACAAGGACAGGTCCTCCAAATGAGAGAAACTGAGGAGGAATAGGGGACAGGTCCTCCAAATGAGAGAAACTGAGGAGGAATGGGGGACAGGTCCTCCAAATGAGAGAAACTGAGGAGGAATAGGGGACACGTCCTCCAAGTGAGGGGACAACTGATGAGGAATGGGGGACAGGTCCTCCAAATGAGGGAGACTGATTAGGAGTGGGGACAAGTCCTCCAAATGAGGGAAAACTGAGGAGGAGTGGGGACAGGTCCTCCAAATGAGGGAAAACTGAGGAGGAGTGGGGACAGGTCCTCCAAATGAGGGAAAACTGAGGAGGAGTGGGGACAGGTCCTCCAAATGATAGAAACTAAGGGGGAATGGGGACACGTCCTCCAAGTGAGGGGACAACTGAGGAGGAATGGGGGACAGGTCCTCCAAATGATAGAAGCAGGAGGAATAGGGACAGGTCCTCCAAATGAGGGACAACTGAGGAGGAATGAGGGACAGGTCCTCCAAATGAGGGAAACTGAGGAGAAATAGGGACACGTCCTCCAAGTGAGGGGACAACTGATGAGGAATGGGGGACAGGTCCTCCAAATGGGGAGCTATGAACAAAGGTTTAAAAAAGGTGAAAATGGGACTTTATTTACATCTGGCAATTGCTTATGAAACACAAGACCAATCACAGAACACAAGCCACGTCACATGGGTGGAAGAGGAAGGAGTCATGTGCTTCTCATACCGGGAAGTTCCAGGTGAATCTACTCCTTGCCACCGACCAGAGTAGAGGTGAAGGGTAGGTAGGTAGGTAGGTGGGTAGGTAGGTAGGTAGGTAGGTAGGTAGGTATGTGCTGCTGGTGGGACCCTCAATAAAGTTCCCTCCAATAGTGTGAGTGTTTGCCGGAGCACGGAGGGTTAAATGACCGCGTGGCCCCCCGAGGGTCACCCTCTATATATCCTGTAAGTTCTCAGCACAGAATTCCTCTCACATCTCTATGCAATCTTGTACATTTTCACAGATAAATTACAGAAAAATTGTGCAACACGATGGCAGTGTACAGGCGTGTGCACATGTGTGCGGGGGAGGGGCGCAGCATGCTCAGCGCCCCCCATCCATGTTTGTGCCATGCTGGTTACAGACACCAAGTAACTTTTCTGATTATGATGTTCTGAGTCAGTCAGCGGGGGTGGGATGGCGGCAGTGATGGGGTTAATCGGCCCATGTAAGATGAAGTGCGTTCCTGTGCGCCAGGCCAGGCGGAGAATGCGTTCTTCCCTCTCCTGGCGGTCATTCTGGGAGTCCCTGTCCGCATCTGGATGGGATGTTTTATGCGGCGGAACATGTGGAATTTATATTATTCTTTGATTTGTGGGTTTGAATGGACACCTTCTCACGGCCATCCGCCGTCTCCGTCCCATAAACAGCGCGCCGATCTTACGTCTTTTATTATTGTAACATCATCCAGAACGTTGCCAAACCGAGAGATCGACCAACGAACGTCTCATGTAATCTTCCCATGTCACCCCGGCAACAAATCACCCTCTTCTCCAGTCTCATTATGTCTCCCTTCCTGAAGTAGTCCTATCATCCTCACCTGACTCATTCATCGGAGTAGTCCCATCATCCCTCCTCTGTCTCATTCCTCAGAGTAGTCCCATCATTCCTCCTCTGTCTCATTCCTCAGAGTAGTCCCATCATCCCTCCTCTGTCTCATTCCTCGGAGTAGTCCCATCATCCCTCCTCTGTCTCATTCCTCGGAGTAGTCCCATCATTCCTCCTCTGTCTCATTCCTCAGAGTAGTCCCATCATCCCTCCTCTGTCTCATTCCTCGGAGTAGTCCCATCATCCTCACCTGACTCATTCCTCGGAGTAGTCCCATCATCCTCACCTGACTCATTCCTCGGAGTAGTCCCATCATCCTCACCTGACTCATTCCTCGGAGTAGTCCCATCATCCTCACCTGACTCATTCCTCGGAGTAGTCCCATCATCCTCACATGACTCATTCCTCGGAGTAGTCCCATCATCCTCACCTGACTCATTCCTCGGAGTAGTCCCATCATCCTCACCTGACTCATTCCTCGGAGTAGTCCCATCATCCTCACCTGACTCATTCCTCGGAGTAGTCCCATCATCCTCACCTGACTCATTCCTCGGAGTAGTCCCATCATCCTCACCTGACTCATTCCTCGGAGTAGTCCATCATCCTCACCTGACTCATTCCTCGGAGTAGTCCCATCATCCTCACCTGACTCATTCCTCGGAGTAGTCCCATCATCCTCACCTGACTCATTCATCAGAGTAGTCCCATCATCCTCACCTGACTCATTCCTCGGAGTAGTCCCATCATCCTCACCTGACTCATTCATCAGAGTAGTCCCATCATCCTCACATGACTCATTCCTCGGAGTAGTCCCATCATCCTCACCTGACTCATTCCTCGGAGTAGTCCCATCATCCTCACCTGACTCATTCATCAGAGTAGTCCCATCATCCTCACCTGACTCATTCCTCGGAGTAGTCCCATCATCCTCACCTGACTCATTCCTCGGAGTAGTCCCATCATCCTAACCTGACTCATTCATCAGAGTAGTCCCATCATCCTCACATGACTCATTCCTCGGAGTAGTCCCATCATCCTCACCTGACTCATTCCTCGGAGTAGTCCCATCATCCTCACCTGACTCATTCATCAGAGTAGTCCCATCATCCTCACCTGACTCATTCCTCGGAGTAGTCCCATCATCCTCACCTGACTCATTCCTCGGAGTAGTCCCATCATCCTCACCTGACTCATTCCTCGGAGTAGTCCCATCATCCTCACCTGACTCATTCCTCGGAGTAGTCCCATCATCCTCACCTGACTCATTCCTCGGAGTAGTCCCATCATCCTCACCTGACTCATTCCTCGGAGTAGTCCCATCATCCTCACCTGACTCATTCCTCGGAGTAGTCCCATCATCCTCACCTGACTCATTCATCAGAGTAGTCCCATCATCCTCACCTGACTCATTCCTCGGAGTAGTCCCATCATCCTCAACTGACTCATTCCTCGGAGTAGTCCCATCATCCTCACCTGACTCATTCATCGGAGTAGTCCCATCATCCTCACCTGACTCATTCCTCGGAGTAGTCCCATCATCCTCACCTGACTCATTCCTCGGAGTAGTCCCATCATCCTCACCTGACTCATTCATCAGAGTAGTCCCATCATCCTCACCTGACTCATTCATCGGAGTAGTCCCATCATCCTCACCTGACTCATTCCTCGGAGTAGTCCCATCATCCTCACCTGACTCATTCCTCGGAGTAGTCCCATCATCCTCACCTGACTCATTCCTCGGAGTAGTCCCATCATCCTCACCTGACTCATTCCTCGGAGTAGTCCCATCATCCTCACCTGACTCATTCCTCGGAGTAGTCCCATCATCCTCACCTGACTCATTCATCGGAGTAGTCCCATCATCCTCACCTGACTCATTCCTCGGAGTAGTCCCATCATCCTCACCTGACTCATTCCTCGGAGTAGTCCCATCATCCTCACCTGACTCATTCCTCGGAGTAGTCCCATCATCCTCACCTGACTCATTCATCAGAGTAGTCCCATCATCCTCACCTGACTCATTCCTCGGAGTAGTCCCATCATCCTCACCTGACTCATTCCTCGGAGTAGTCCCATCATCCTCACCTGACTCATTCCTCGGAGTAGTCCCATCATCCTAACCTGACTCATTCCTCGGAGTAGTCCCATCATCCTCACCTGACTCATTCCTCGGAGTAGTCCCATCATCCTCACCTGACTCATTCCTCGGAGTAGTCCCATCATCCTCACCTGACTCATTCCTCGGAGTAGTCCCATCATCCTCACCTGACTCATTCCTCGGAGTAGTCCCATCATCCTCACCTGACTCATTCATCGGAGTAGTCCCATCATCCTCACCTGACTCATTCCTCGGAGTAGTCCCATCATCCTCAACTGACTCATTCCTCGGAGTAGTCCCATCATCCTCACCTGACTCATTCATCGGAGTAGTCCCATCATCCTCACCTGACTCATTCCTCGGAGTAGTCCCATCATCCTCACCTGACTCATTCCTCGGAGTAGTCCCATCATCCTCACCTGACTCATTCATCAGAGTAGTCCCATCATCCTCACCTGACTCATTCATCGGAGTAGTCCCATCATCCTCACATGACTCATTCCTCGGAGTAGTCCCATCATCCTCACCTGACTCATTCCTCGGAGTAGTCCCATCATCCTCACCTGACTCATTCCTCGGAGTAGTCCCATCATCCTCACCTGACTCATTCCTCGGAGTAGTCCCATCATCCTCACCTGACTCATTCCTCGGAGTAGTCCCATCATCCTCACCTGACTCATTCCTCGGAGTAGTCCCATCATCCTCACCTGACTCATTCCTCGGAGTAGTCCCATCATCCTCACCTGACTCATTCCTCGGAGTAGTCCCATCATCCTCACCTGACTCATTCCTCGGAGTAGTCCCATCATCCTCACCTGACTCATTCCTCGGAGTAGTCCCATCATCCTCACCTGACTCATTCCTCGGAGTAGTCCCATCATCCTCACCTGACTCATTCCTCGGAGTAGTCCCATCATCCTCACCTGACTCATTCCTCGGAGTAGTCCCATCATCCTCACCTGACTCATTCCTCGGAGTAGTCCCATCATCCTCACCTGACTCATTCCTCGGAGTAGTCCCATCATCCTCACCTGACTCATTCCTCGGAGTAGTCCCATCATCCTCACCTGACTCATTCCTCGGAGTAGTCCCATCATCCTCACCTGACTCATTCATCAGAGTAGTCCCATCATCCTCACCTGACTCATTCCTCGGAGTAGTCCCATCATCCTCACCTGACTCATTCCTCGGAGTAGTCCCATCATCCTCACCTGACTCATTCCTCGGAGTAGTCCCATCATCCTAACCTGACTCATTCCTCGGAGTAGTCCCATCATCCTCACCTGACTCATTCCTCGGAGTAGTCCCATCATCCTCACCTGACTCATTCCTCGGAGTAGTCCCATCATCCTCACCTGACTCATTCCTTGGAGTAGTCCCATCATCCTCACCTGACTCATTCCTCGGAGTAGTCCCATCATTCTCACCTGACTCATTCCTCGGAGTAGTCCCATCATCCTCACCTGACTCATTCCTCGGAGTAGTCCCATCATCCTCACCTGACTCATTCCTCGGAGTAGTCCCATCATCCTCACCTGACTCATTCCTCGGAGTAGTCCCATCATCCTCACCTGACTCATTCCTCGGAGTAGTCCCATCATTCTCACCTGACTCATTCCTCGGAGTAGTCCCATCATCCTCACCTGACTCATTCCTCGGAGTAGTCCCATCATCCTCACCTGACTCATTCCTCGGAGTAGTCCCATCATCCTCACCTGACTCATTCCTCGGAGTAGTCCCATCATCCTCACCTGACTCATTCCTCGGAGTAGTCCCATCATCCTCACCTGACTCATTCCTCGGAGTAGTCCCATCATCCTCACCTGACTCATTCCTCGGAGTAGTCCCATCATCCTAACCTGACCCATTCCTCGGAGTAGTCCCATCATCCTCACCTAAATCATTCCTCGGAGTAGTCCCATCATCCCTCCTCTGTCTCATTCCTCAGAGCAGTCTCATCATCCCTCCTCTGTCTCATTCCTCGAAGTAGTCCCATCATCCCTCCTCTGTCTCATTCTTCAGCGTAGTCCCATCATCCCTCCTCTGACTCATTCCTCGGAGTAGTCCCATCATCCTAACCTGACTCATTCCTCGGAGTAGTCCCATCATCCTCACCTGACTCATTCATCGGAGTAGTCCCATCATCCTCACCTGACTCATTCCTCGGAGTAGTCCCATCATCCTCACCTGACTCATTCCTCAGCGTAGTCCCATCATCCCTCCTGTCTCATTCCTCAGTGTAGTCCCATCATCCCTCCTGTCTCATTCCTCAGCGTAGTCCCATCATCCTCACTTGACTCATTCATTGGAGTAGTCCCATCATCCCTCCTCTGTCTCATTCCTCAGCGTAGTCCCATCATCCTCACCTGACTCATTCCTCTGCGTACTCCCATCATCCTCCTCTGTCTCATTCCTCAGAGTAGTCCCATCATCCTCACCTGACTCATTCATTGGAGTAGTCCCATCATCTCTTCCAAACGTACATATTCGCCAGCACACCATGGATCGGTTAAACTTCGTCCAAAAAAGGTTTTTAATGAAAAAAATTACATCACAAAAATATAAAGTGCACTTTATATTTTTGTGCTGTAATTTTTTTGTAATATAATATGTAATATGTACGTTTGTTTGATGCTTCCAGGACCCGACTGGTAATCGCTGCAGCACCCGCCATTTCGTTATGAGACACAAATACGAGGAACGAGTGCGATAGGAATATCAATTTGACCATCATCTCTCCTGTCTTATTCCTCAGCATAGTCCCATCATCCTCACCTGACTCATTCATCGGAGTAGTCCCATCATCTCTCCTCTGTCTCATTCCTCTGAGTAGTCCCATCATCCCTCCTTTGTCTCATTCCTCAGGGTAGTCCCATCATCCCTCCTCTGTCTCATTCCTCAGGGTAGTCCCATCATCCCTCCTCTGTCTCATTCCTCAGAGTAGTCCCATCATCCCTCCTCTGTCTCATTCCACTAAATAGTCCCATCATCCCTCCTCTGTATTATTCCTCAACGTAGTCCCATCATCCCTCCTCTGTATTATTCCTCAACGTAGTCCCATCATCCCTCCTCTGTATTATTCCTCAACGTAGTCCCATCATCCCTCCTCCGTCTCATTCCTCTAAATAGTCCCATCATCCCTCCTCTGTATTATTCCTCAACGTAGTCCCATCACCCCTCCTCTGTATTATTCCTCAACGTAGTCCCATCACCCCTCCTCTGTATTATTCCTCAACGTAGTCCCATCATCCCTCCTCTGTATTATTCCTCAACGTAGTCCCATCATCCCTCCTCTGTCTCATTCCTCGGAGTAGTCTCATCATCCCTCCTCTGTATTATTCCTCAACGTAGTCCCATCATCCCTCCTCCGTCTCATTCCTCAACGTAGTCCCATCACCCCTCCTCTGTCTCATTCCTCGGAGTAGTCCCATCACCCCTCCTCTGTCTCATTCCTCGAAGTAGTCTCATCATCCCTCCTCTGTATTATTCCTCAACGTAGTCCCATCATCCCTCCTCCGTCTCATTCCTCAACGTAGTCCCATCACCCCTCCTCTGTCTCATTCCTCGGAGTAGTCCCATCACCCCTCCTCTGTCTCATTCCTCGAAGTAGTCTCATCATCCCTCCTCTGTATTATTCCTCAACGTAGTCCCATCATCCCTCCTCCGTCTCATTCCTCAACGTAGTCCCATCACCCCTCCTCTGTCTCATTCCTCAACGTAGTCCCATCATCCCTCCTCCGTCTCATTCCTCGGAGTAGTCTCATCATCCCTCCTCTGTATTATTCCTCAACGTAGTCCCATCCTCCCTCCTCTGAGATCCATCCCTGTCTAGGTATATCTTCTACACACTGACACTAATCTGCATGCAATCCGATTGGTCGTTTCTTTCACTGTCAGTCAACTGCTGCAACAACACTACACAATCTCACAGCGATTACACCTGAATTTACAACTGAATGTTTGGTAATACAGTACAGCAATCTCTCCAGACGTGGTAAAGTTTTCACTTAGTACACAGAAGACCACGGATTTGTTTAAGATTCAGTATCCCGAATGCAGGCAGAGCACGGAAGTGCACTATATTGCCAAAAGTATTGGGTCACCTGCCTTTACACACACATGAACTTTAATGACCTCCCAGTCTTAGTCCGGAGGGTTCAATATTGAGTTGGCCCTTTGCAGCTATAACAGCTTCAACTCTTCTGGGAAGGCCGTCCACAAGGTTTAGGACGGTGTCTATTGGAATGTTTGACCATTCTTCCAGAGGAGCATTTGTGAGGTCAGGCACTGATGTTGGACAAGAAGGCCTGGCATGCAGTCTCCGCTCTAATTCATCCCAAAGATGTTCTATGGGGTTGAGGTCAGTCAGGCCAGTCACGTTCCTCCACCTCAAACTCGCTCATCCATGTCTTTATGGACCTTGCTTTGTGCACTGGTGCATTTAGGTCTGCGGGCCTATTCAGGTGACATCATATTTGTCCAAACACCACTGAACAACACTAGATCATCTCACCTCTATATAACGTTTGATGAGATAACAAGAATGATGAGGTCACATGGGTGATGAGATCAAATAAATGATGATGTCACATGGTTAAAGAAGTCACATGAGACATGAGGTCACATGGATGATGAAGTCACATAAGCATTGAGGTCACATAGTTACATAAGTGATGTGGTCACATAGATGATGAGGTTACAGGAATACTAGCGGTACATGGAGCCACACCAGAAATGCAGAGGGAGATTAGGGAAGTAAACAAGTGGCCGAGGAGCTGGTGTAGTAAGGAGGGGTCTGGGTTCCTGGAGGACTGGGACGACTTCTCAGTCGCTGACCAGTACTATAGAAGGGACGGACTGCACCTAAATGAGGAGGTGCAGATCAGCTGGGAGTGAAGATGGCCAAAAAGTTAGAGGGGTTTTTAGACTAGGCGATGGGGGGAGGGTCCAGAGGTAGAGATAGTCAGTGCCGAACAAATTCCAGAGGGTAGTATTGGGGGCATTAGTGGTAGGTTGACTGAAGCACATAAACCCAAGGTAAGTACAGTAACAAGTCCTATTTGCAATCTCAGAACACCCAATAAGAGGATAATATGCGACCAGTCTAAACTACGTGGCATGTTCACCAATGCCAGGAGCCTGGCGGACAAAATGGGTGATTTTGACATAATTCCCCATAAACGTTTACTGTACAAAGTAAGGTGCGTTGGCATGGACCATAGGGTGAGTACATGGAATGATGGACCATAGGGTGAGTACATGGATTGAAAACTGGCTACAAGGGTGAGTTCAGAGGGTGGTGATAAATGGGGAGTACTCAGAATGGTCGGGGGTGGGGAGTACTCGGAATGGTCGGGGTGGGGAGTACTCGGAATGGTCGGGGGTGGGGAGTATTCGGAATGGTCGGGGTGGGGAGTACTCGGAAGGGTCGGGGGTGGGGAGTACTCGGAATGGTCGGGGGTGGGGAGTACTCGGAATGGTCGGGGGTGGGGAGTACTCGGAATGGTCGGGGGTGGGGAGTACTCGGAATGGTCGGGGGTGGGGAGTACTCGGAATGGTCGGGGTGGGGAGTGGGGTCCCCCAGGGTTCTGTGCTGGGACCAATCCTATTTAATTTGTACATAAATGACCTGGAGGATGGGGATGGGGGAAACAATCTCTGTATTTGCGGACGATACTAAGCTAAGCAGGGCAATAACTTCTCCGCAGGATGTGGAAACCTCACAAGAAGATCTGAACAAATGAATGGGGGGAGGGGCAACTACATGGAAAATGAGGTTCAATGTAGAAAAATGTAAAATAATGTATTTGGGTGGCAAAAATGTGAATGCAATCTATAGACTGGGGGGAACCTCTGGGGGGATCTAGGGTGGAGAAGGACCTGGGGGTCCTAGTAGATGATGGGCTCAGCAATGCCAAGCTGCTGCTAACAAAGCAAACAGAATATTGGCATTAAAAAGGGGATCAACTCCAGAGATAAAAGGATAATTCTCCCGCTCTACAAGACTCTGGTCCGGCCGCACCTGGAGTATGCCGTCCAGTTCTGGGCACCAGTCCTCAGGAAGGATGTACTGGAAATGGAGGAGTACAAAGAAGGGCAACAAAGCTAATAAAGGGTCTGGAGGATATTATTCATACCTCCCAACCTTTTGAGATGGGAATGAGGGACACCTATCAGCAAAAGTATGCAGCAATAGGACACACCCCTTGTCATGCCCCCTTAAAGGAGAATTGTACAAAAAAAACAAGATTGGTTAAACCCACAAGTGCTTTTTTTACCACGGCTATTCCTTTATATTGGCATTTGGAATTTACAAATGGAGCAATTTAGAAATCAGATGAAAGGTTTAGCGCTGAGAAACACTTTTTGATAGATAAAAAAATGTGCATTTTATATACATCTATATAGATCAGACCAAAATGAGGGACAATGAGAGACATTGCTCCAAATCAGGGACAGTCCCTCGAAATCAGTGACAGTTGGGCACTGTGTATTAGTTATGAGGAAAGGTTGTGAGCACTGAACTTATTCTCTCTGGAGAAGAGACGCTGAGAGGGGATATGATTTCATTATATAAATACCGAACTGGTGACCCTTAAACTACGTAGAGGGTTCTTTACAGTAATGCCCCGTACACACGATCAAATTTTCCGACATCAAAACCGTGGATTTTTTTCCGAAGGTCGTTGGCTCAAACTTGTCTTGCATACACACAGTCACACAAATGTTGGCCAAAAATTCCGAACGTGGGAACGCGGTGATGTACGAGCCGAAAAGAAGGAAGATCAATAGCCAGTACAGCTCCTTCTGCTTGATTCAGAGCATGCGTGAACTTTTGTGTGACAGACTTGTGTACACACGATCGGACTTTCCGACAAGTTTTGTTGTCAGAAAAATTTGAGAACCTGCTCTCAAACATTTGTGTGCAGAAATTCCGACAGCAAATCTTCGATGGAGCATACACAGGGTCGGACTTTCCGACAACAAGCTCACATCCAACATTTCCCGTCGGAAAGTCCGATCGTGTGTATGCGGCATAAGAGCGGCAAGGGTGTGGAATTCCCTTCCACAGGCGGTGGTCTCAGCGAGGGGCATCGATAGTTTCAAGAAACTATTAGATAATCACCTGAATGACCGCAACATACAGGGATATACAATGTAATACTGACATATAATCACACACAGAGGTTGGACTTGATGGACTTGTGTCTTTTTTCAACCTCACCTACTATGTATCTATATAATACTATGTAACTATCAGAGATGAGGTCACATTGGTGATGAGGTTACATGAGAGATAAAGTAACATGGACGATGAGGTCACATGACAGATGAAGTCACATGGGTGATGAGGTCACATGAGAGATGAGGTCACATGGGTGATGAAGTCACATGAGAGATGAAGTCACATGAGAGATGAAGTCACATGAGAGATGAAGTCACATGGGTGATGCTGTCACATGAGAGATGAAGTCACATGAGAGATGAAGTCACATGAGAGATGAAGTCACATGGGTAATGAGGTCACAAAAGAGATGAAGTCACATGGGTGATGAAGTCACATAAGAGATGAATTCACATGGGTGATGAGGTCACAAAAGAGATGAAGTCACATGGGTAATGAGGTCACATAAGAGATGAATTCACATGGGTGATGAGGTCACAAAAGAGATGAAGTCACATGGGTGATGAGGTCACAAAAGAGATGAAGTCACATGGGTAATGAGGTCACAAAAGAGATGAAGTCACATGGGTGATGAAGTCACATAAGAGATGAATTCACATGGGTGATGAAGTCACATAAGAGATGAATTCACATGGGTGATGAGGTCACAAAAGAGATGAAGTCACATGGGTGATGAGGTCACATGGGTGATGAAGTCACATGGGTGATGAAGTCACATAAGAGATGAAGTCACATGGGTGATGAAGTCACATGGGTGATGAGGTCACATAAGAGATGAAGTCACATGGGTGATGAGGTCACATGGGTGATGAGGTCACATGGGTGATGAGGTCACATAAGAGATGAAGTCACATGGGTGATGAAGTCACATAAGTGATGAAGTCACATGGGTGATGAAGTCACATAAGAGATGAAGTCACATGGGTGATGAAGTCACATGGGCGATGAGGTCAAATAAGAGATGAAGTCACATGGGTGATGAGGTCACATAAGAGATGAAGTCACATGGGTGATGAGGTCACATAAGAGATGAAGTCACATGGGTGATGAGGTCACACCAGTCTCTGTAATATTCTGTCACTTAGCAGTACTAATACCGCCAGCAGTGGTTTGTCATTCACACCTGTGTATAATCGGCGCACACTCCCGTAATCGCTGCTAATTACCGGCCCAGAGGCCTTAGCTGTTGGCGATTGCGGATTCTGGTGCCGAGTTCTGTCAGTCTCCGGGCGTTGCTCAGTCTCGGCACACTCGGGATTAATTAGTTAAGATTGAGAAGTGATGACTCCTGTCAGCAGAAAGTAATTGCAGAAAATCTAGAATTTACACAATACAAAATACATTTTAATTGGGTCATGTCAGATACAACGTTCAGATCTTTCTGTGATCTCCGAGAAATTGGAAGAACCTCAGATTTCTCCAGGGATCAGGTAAAGAGGACCTGTCTCCTTTTTCTCATATCACAGGCTCCTTGGTACTG
Source organism: Lithobates sylvaticus (assembly GCA_028564925.1). Classification (NCBI taxonomy): domain Eukaryota; kingdom Metazoa; phylum Chordata; class Amphibia; order Anura; family Ranidae; genus Lithobates; species Lithobates sylvaticus. Next base: position 1,364,864 of record CM053031.1, on the reverse strand, counting down.
TGGGGGAGATCTACTAAAACTGGAGCACACAGAATCTGGTGCAGCTCTGCATAGGAACCAATCAGCTTCTACATTGGAAACCTGGAAGCTGATTGGTTACTATGCAGAGCTGCACCAGATTCTGTGCGCTCCATTCTTAATAAATCTCCCCCTAGGGTTGGTATTTTGTAGAAAGCTAGAGGTTGACTTTGGCCGCACATTTTTCTGCAGATTTTTGCACCCGTTATCAGGAAGAAGCCAAAGATCATAGTGGGTTTTACATCCAACAAATCCCAGAACCTATCACAGAGACATGAGAAGCATCCCCGTAGATTGTGCAGAACATCGGACTACACCTTCTCAATGTGTGAATACAGGACCCCGGGCCCCACACACTGCATATCAGAGGCATTATGGTAGGTCTGCCTGTAGATTTCCTGGGCGGGAATGAAATTGATCAGCCAAATTTAGTCATGCGATTGTGAAATCAATATTTACTGGCTAAGCCACCAATAACAAACGAGCGCCAATTCTTCTGACTGGGAGGAGGTGACCGACTAGAGATTCGATTCTTCAGATTTCTGTAATGTTGGGGAGGAGAAACAGCTGCAATCTTAGAAGATGTTGGAGCACCAAGGCTTTTAGACAGCAGAGCGTCAACACTAGAAGATGGCGGAGTGCCAACGCTAGAAGATGGCGGAGTGCCAACGCTAGAAGATGGCGGAGTGCCAACGCTAGAAGATGGCAGAGCACCAATGCTAGAAGATGGCGGAGCACCAATGCTAGAAGATGGCGGAGCACCAATGCTAGAAGATGGCGGAGCACCAATGCTAGAAGATGGCGGAGCACCAATGCTAGAAGATGGCGGAGCACCAATGCTAGAATATGGCGGAGCACCAATGCTAGAATATGGCGGAGCACCAATGCTAGAATATGGCAGAGCACCAATTCTAGAAGATGGCGGAGCACCAATGCTAGAAGATGGCGGAGCACCAATGCTAGAAGATGGCGGAGCACCAATGCTAGAAGATGGTGGAGCACCAATGCTAGAAGATGGCAGAGCACCAATGCTAGAAGATGGCGGAGCACCAACACTAGAAGATGGCGGATCACCAATGCTAGAATATGGCAGAGCACCAAACACTAGAAGATGGAGGCGCACCAAACACTAGAAGATGGCGGAGCAGCACCAATGCTAGAAGATGGCAGAGCACCAACGCTAGAAGATGGCAGAGCACCAACACTAGAAGATGGCAGAGCACCAACACTAGAAGATGGCAGAGCACCAACACTAGAAGATGGCAGAGCACCAACACTAGAAGATGGCGGAGCACCAACGCTAGAAGATGGCAGAGCACCAACACTAGAAGATGGAGGCGCACCAAACACTAGAAGATGGCGGAGCAGCACCAATGCTAGAAGATGGCAGAGCACCAACACTAGAAGATGGCAGAGCACCAACACTAGAAGATGGCAGAGCACCAACACTAGAAGATGGCAGAGCACCAACACTAGAAGATGGCAGAGCACCAACGCTAGAAGATGGCGGAGCACCAACGCTAGAAGATGGCAGAGCACCAACACTAGAAGATGGCGGAGCACCAAACACTAGAAGATGGCAGAGCACCAAACACTAGAAGATGACGGAGCAGCAGCAATAGAAGATGGAGGAGCACCAACACTAGAAGATGGCAGAGCACCAACGCTAGAAGACGGCGAAGCACCAAACACTAGAAGATGGCAGAGCACCAAACACTAGAAGATGGCAGAGCACCAAACACTAGAAGATGGCGGAGCACCAACGCTAGAAGATGGCAGAGCACCAACACTAGAAGATGGCAGAGCACCAAACACTAGAAGATGGCAGAGCACCAACGCTAGAAGATGGCAGAGCACCAACACTAGAAGATGGCAGAGCACCAACACTAGAAGATGGCAGAGCACCAACACTAGAATATGGCAGAGCACCAACGCTAGAAGATGGCAGAGCACCAACACTAGAAGATGGCAGAGCACCAAACACTAGAAGATGGCGGAGCACCAACGCTAGAAGATGGAGGCGCACCAAACACTAGAAGATGGCGGAGCACCAAACACTAGAAGATGGCAGAGCACCAATGCTAGAATATGGCAGAGCACCAACGCTAGAAGACGGTGAAGCACCAACACTAGAAGATGGCGGAGCACCAACACTAGAAGATGGAGGCGCACCAAATACTAGAAGATGGTGGAGCACCAACGCTAGAAGATGGCAGAGCACCAACACTAGAAGATGGCAGAGCACCAACGCTAGAAGATGGCAGAGCAACAACACTAGAAGATGGCAGAGCACCAACGCTAGAATATGGCAGAGCACCAATGCTAGAATATGGCAGAGCACCAACACTAGAAGATGGAGGCGCACCAAACACTAGAAGATGGCGGAGCACCAAACACTAGAAGATGGCGGAGCAGCAGCAATAGAAGATGGAGGAGCACCAATTCTAGAAGATGGCGGAGCACCAATGCTAGAAGATGGCGGAGCACCAATGCTAGAAGATGGCGGAGCACCAATGCTAGAAGATGGCGGAGCACCAATGCTAGAAGATGGCAGAACACCAATGCTAGAATATGGCGGAGCACCAATGCTAGAATATGGCGGAGCACCAATGCTAGAATATGGCAGAGCACCAACACTAGAAGATGGCGGATCACCAATGCTAGAATATGGCAGAGCACCAAACACTAGAAGATGGAGGCGCACCAAACACTAGAAGATGGCAGAGCACCAACACTAGAAGATGGCAGAGCACCAACACTAGAAGATGGCAGAGCACCAATGCTAGAAGATGGCAGAGCACCAACACTAGAAGATGGCAGAGCACCAACACTAGAAGATGGCAGAGCACCAACACTAGAAGATGGCGGAGCACCAACGCTAGAAGATGGCAGAGCACCAACACTAGAAGATGGCGGAGCACCAAACACTAGAAGATGGCAGAGCACCAAACACTAGAAGATGGCGGAGCAGCAGCAATAGAAGATGGAGGAGCACCAACACTAGAAGATGGCAGAGCACCAACGCTAGAAGACGGCGAAGCACCAAACACTAGAAGATGGCAGAGCACCAAACACTAGAAGATGGCAGAGCACCAAACACTAGAAGATGGCGGAGCACCAACGCTAGAAGATGGCAGAGCACCAACACTTGAAGATGGCAGAGCACCAAACACTAGAAGATGGCAGAGCACCAATGCTAGAAGATGGCAGAGCACCAACACTAGAAGATGGCAGAGCACCAACACTAGAATATGGCAGAGCACCAACGCTAGAAGATGGCAGAGCACCAACACTAGAAGATGGCAGAGCACCAACGCTAGAAGATGGAGGCGCACCAAACACTAGAAGATGGCGGAGCACCAAACACTAGAAGATGGCAGAGCACCAATGCTAGAATATGGCAGAGCACCAACGCTAGAAGACGGTGAAGCACCAACACTAGAAGATGGAGGCGCACCAAATACTAGAAGATGGCGGAGCACCAACGCTAGAAGATGGCAGAGCACCAACGCTAGAAGATGGCAGAGCACCAACGCTAGAAGATGGCAGAGCACCAACACTAGAAGATGGAGGCGCACCAAATACTAGAAGATGGTGGAGCACCAACACTAGAAGATGGCAGAGCACCAACGCTAGAAGATGGCAGAGCAACAACACTAGAAGATGGCAGAGCACCAATGCTAGAATATGGCAGAGCACCAATGCTAGAATATGGCAGAGCACCAACACTAGAAGATGGAGGCGCACCAAACACTAGAAGATGGCGGAGCACCAATACTAGAAGATGGCAGAGCACCAACGCTAGAAGATGGCAGAGCAACAACACTAGAAGATGGCAGAGCAACAACACTAGAAGATGGCAGAGCACCAATGCTAGAATATGGCAGAGCACCAATGCTAGAATATGGCAGAGCACCAACACTAGAAGATGGAGGCGCACCAAACACTAGAAGATGGCGGAGCACCAAACACTAGAAGATGGCGGAGCAGCAGCAATAGAAGATGGAGGAGCACCAATGCTAGAAGATGGAGGAGGGCCAACTCTCACCCTACACAACAGAGAACGATTCCACGCCATGCAGGAAGGAGGTCAGGCTACACGTGAGATTATTGATGGTGACATCTCAGGAATCCCCTGCAGTTGGTGGCGGAATCTCCTCAATCTTCTGTTTCTAATCTAATGAAGTTTGCCTATCAGATGCCGGACCTTATTATGAGGAGTGATGGTGGCATCAATGGAATGGAACTATTTGCTGAGTGAGGCTCCCCGTTCCTCCTCATATGGCGGGTGGAACAAGAGCCAGGCAAACGTTACAGAAAAAGTTCACTAATGGACAGACACAGAGCCATCATCTACCATCTTCCACGCACATAAAGAGGACCTGTCAGCACAGCTGTTACAGCAATGACTGCTTGCCCTGGGTGATCATTGTGGACCCGCCATGTTATGAGGGAGCCAATGCAGGAACTGCCTTGGAAACAGCGGCCTCCAGCTCCTAATGGGAGTCTTCATCATGACAGAAACATAGAGGCTGCTTTTCTAACCTCTCTGAAAATGATGGTTACCTGCCTGTCATGCTGATCCTCCATCTGCAATACCTTGTGTTACTGACCCAGGACAAGCATGCAGATTAGGACCTCTGACTTTCCCGACCCTCATTCTTGTTCCTGGTCAGTAACAGAGGATCAGCATAACAGCCAGGCAATGCACATTTTCGGAAGGAGGCCAGTAATAGAACCGCCCATATGTACTGTGAATAGATACTCCGATCAGCCACCACCCCAAAGTGTCTGTACCATCCCAGTAGCCAATCACATTGCAGTAATCCTAGCACAAGAGGATGAAGATGACTGGTTTTCCTGCATGAAGGTTGACCTCAGCCGATACACATTGTGTCACTTTTTAGTAAATACTCTCCATCTGTGCAGAGTGACATCTCAGCATTTTGCCGTCTGCGGACGCCTGCAGGGACAATTTTCTGCTTTTATTATCTTCTCTGAGAGGTTTTGGAGCCATGAAATTCCTCATCACACGAAGAAAACAGAAAATACAATAACACTAAGGGGGGACTCCGCTGCCACCCTACCACCTCTCCCAGCTGGATCCACCACCGATGTCTCTGAGACACCCAGCAATCACATGGTTAACCCTCTATAAAAGCTCCATTTTCTGGCCTTTAAAGTATGAGGAATCCAGCGGGACCGAGTCCCTGGGCTCATCTCTCCCGGCCCGGGGGGTGGAAGGGAACAATAATAGCTCATTTCTACTCCCCTCTGAACCGGTGAGATAGATAACATCCCTCATGGCCTCACAATGTAACGTGACTGCAGGCGCCATGTGGCCACGTCTGCTGAGAGCTCGACCTTAGAAGTGATGCTTCACACCTTACAGCAGCTGTCCTGCCAGGGCCACGGCCCCCAGACGTGTGACCATACCAGAGACCACAAGAAAGGAGAGGACACTATGACTGATGGCTGAGAAGAATTCCCAGGTCACGGATAATCCTGCTAGATACCAGAACATTCCACCATGTAGAACAGGCACTTCTGCCACTCGGCACCCATGAGAAATGCCAACAGGACAAGGATTGATATCTTCCATCCCCCACCGCCCCTTTATCCACCCTGACCAAATCTCCAAATATGACCTCTTCCTTCATCCCAGACAATATTCCCTAACAGGGTCCTCTTCTTCAATCCCAGACAAATTCCCAAATCCAACCCCTTCCTCCATACCAACCAACTTACCCAAATATAGCCCCCTTCCTCCATACCAACACAATTGTCCCAATATAGCCCCCTTCCTCGAACCCAGACAAATTGACCCAATATAGCCCCCTTCCTCCATCCTGGACAACTTACCCAAATATAGCCCCCTTCCTCCATCCTGGACAACTTACCCAAATATAGCCCCCTTCCTCCATCCTGGACAACTTACCCAAATATAGCCCCCTTCCTCCATCCTGGACAACTTACCCAAATATAGCCCCCTTCCTCCATCCTGGACAACTTACCCAAATATAGCCCCCTTCCTCCATCCTGGACAACTTACCCAAATATAGCCCCCTTCCTCCATCCTGGACAACTTACCCAAATATAGCCCCCTTCCTCCATCCTGGACAACTTACCCAAATATAGCCCCCTTCCTCCATCCTGGACAACTTACCCAAATATAGCCCCCTTCCTCCATCCTGGACAACTTACAGAAATATAGCCCCCTTCCTCCATCCTGGACAACTTACCCAAATATAGCCCCCTTCCTCCATCCTGGACAACTTACCCAAATATAGCCCCCTTCCTCCATCCTGGACAACTTACCCAAATATAGCCCCCTTCCTCCATCCTGGACAACTTACCCAAATATAGCCCCCTTCCTCCATCCTGGACAACTTACCCAAATATAGCCCCCTTCCTCCATCCTGGACAACTTACAGAAATATAGCCCCCTTCCTCCATCCTGGACAACTTACCCAAATATAGCCCCCTTCCTCCATCCTGGACAACTTACCCAAATATAGCCCCCTTCCTCCATCCTGGACAACTTACCCAAATATAGCCCCCTTCCTCCATCCTGGACAACGTACCCAAATATAGCCCCCTTCCTCCATCCTGGACAACTTACCCAAATATAGCCCCCTTCCTCCATCCTGGACAACTTACCCAAATATAGCCCCCTTCCTCCATCCTGGACAACTTATCCAAATATAGCCCCCTTCCTCCATCCTGGACAACTTACCCAAATATAGCCCCCTTCCTCCATCCTGGACAACTTACCCAAATTCAGCCCCCTTCCTCCATCCTGGACAACTTACAGAAATATAGCCCCCTTCCTCCATCCTGGACAACTTATCCAAATATAGCCCCCTTCCTCCATCCTGGACAACTTACCCAAATATAGCCCCCTTCCTCCATCCTGGACAACTTACCCAAATATAGCCCCCTTCCTCCATCCTGGACAACTTACCCAAATATAGCCCCCTTCCTCCATCCTGGACAACTTACCCAAATATAGCCCCCTTCCTCCATCCTGGACAACTTACCCAAATATAGCCCCCTTCCTCCATCCTGGACAACTTACCCAAATATAGCCCCCTTCCTCCATCCTGGACAACTTACCCAAATATAGCCCCCTTCCTCCATCCTGGACAACTTACCCAAATATAGCCCCCTTCCTCCATGCTGCACGAAATACCCCAATATGGTCCCATTTCTCTATCCCAGTCAAACTCCATTCTCCATACCAACCAAAGTATCCCCAGTATGGTCCCCTTCATCCATCCTGGACAAATTCCCAAATACAGCCTCTTTTTCCTCGCCAACAAAATATGCCAATATGGTGTCCCCTTCCTTCATCACGTAGATTATCCCAATATGGCCCACAAACTCCATCTCGGACAAATTACCCCAATATGGTTCCCTTCCTTCATCCCAGACAAATTACCCCAATATGTTTCCCCTCCCCCATCCCAGACAAATTCCCACATGCAACCCTTTCCTCCATACCAACACAATTACCTTAATATGACCCCCTTCCCTCACCCAAATCAAAATGACCACAATATGGTCCCCTTCCGCTATCTCAGCTAAATTCCCAAATGCAACTTCTTTCTCCATACCAACCAAATTACCCCAATATGGTCCCCTTCATCCATCCCAGACAAATTACCCCAATATGGTCCCCTTCATCCATCCCAGACAAATTACCCCAATATGGTCCCCTTCCTTCATCCCAGACAAATTACCCCAATATGGTCCCCTTCCTTCATCCCAGACAAATTACCCCAATATGGTCCCCTTCCTTCATCCCAGACAAATTACCCCAATATGGTCCCCTTCCTTCATCCCAGACAAATTACCCCAATATGGTTCCCTTCCTTCATCCCAGACAAATTACCCCAATATGGTTCCCTTCATCCATCCCAGACAAATTCCCACATGCAACCCTTTCCTCCATACCAACCAAACTACCCCAATATGGTCCCTTTTCTTCATCCCAACCAAAATTGCCTCAATATGGTCCCCTTCTTCCACCCTGGACAAATTAGCCCAATAGGGTCCCCTTTCTCTGTACCAACCAAACTACCCCAATTCCCCTTCCCTCATCCCAAACAAAATCATCCCAATATGGTCCCTTTCCTCCATCTCCGCTAAACTGCCAAATGCAACTTCTTTTAGCATACTAACCAAATTGCCCCAATGCGGTCCCCTTACAGGACACTGCATACTGACACCATACAGGACACCGCATACTGACACCCCATTGTAGACTGAGACCCTATACACTGACACCCCATTGTAGACTGACACCCCATTGTAGACTGAGACCCTATATACTGACACCCCATTGTAGACCGACACCCCATTGTAGACTGACACCCTATAGGACACTGCATACTAACACCCCATTGTAGACTGACACCCTATGGGACACCGCATACTGACACCCCATTGTAGACTGACACCCTATAGGACACCGCATACTAACACCCCATTGTAGACTGACACCCTATGGGACACTGTATACTGACACCCCATTGTAGACTGACACCCTATATACTGACACCCCATTGTAGACCGACACCCTATAGGACACTGTATACTGACACCCCATTGTAGACTGACACCCTATGGGACACCGCATACTGACACCCCATTGTAGACTGACACCCTATGGGACACTGTATACTGACACCCCATTGTAGACTGACACCCCATTGTAGACTGACACCCTATAGGACACTGCATACTGACACTCCATTGTAGACTGACACCCTATGGGACACTGTATACTGACACCCCATTGTAGACTGACACCCTATGGGACACTGTATACTGACACCCCATTGTATACTGACACCCTATAGGACACTGCATACTGACACCCCATTGTAGACTGACACCCTATGGGACACTGCATACTGACACCCCATTGTAGACTGACACTCTATGGGACACTGTATACTGACACCCCATTGTAGACTGACACCCTATAGGACACTGCATACTGACACCCCATTGTACACTGACACCCTATAGGACACTACACACTGACACCCCATTGTAGACTGACACCCTATGGGGCGCTGTATACTGACACCCCATTGCAGTGACATCCTATAAGATGCCACATACTGGCACTCCCAGCAGTATGCAGAGAAGACATGGCGGAGGTTTCTGCTGCAGCACGCCATCTTATTTTCCTCAGACCTCCAGGACAAGTTCCTGATTGCACCTTTTCATCAATAAATCATCATTAGACCGGAGTGCCGAGCTGTATCAGATAATCATCATGCTGAGCATTCCGCACCGTCACGGCAGGTCCGGCACACTCCGGATCACAGTAATTAAACAGCTAATTTTACCGGGTAAATACAACGAGCGCGGCTTTCTGCCGGGTGACAGCGGCCAGATGACAAGACTAAGAACTTCATCTACAGCCCACAGGACACCATTATTACTATTCTTTATAGCACCAACATACGCCATCATACTGCACAATCTGCAGACACAGAATGTAGCACAGGAGCTCACACTCTAATGCAGTGTACGAGGAGTGGAATGAGGGAGGGTGTTCTGTACGCAGAGAGGACTTATCATCCAATTTAAAACTGGTATAAAAATTGACAAACTGATTTGATAGTTGGTGAGGATGAATAAAGACACCGCCGCCGATGAGGAGGTGACATGGAGGCCATGCGGTCACTGAAGATAAATGAGGTCCAGGGGGTCCAGGGTGGGGCCAGCAAGTCAAAATGACATTCCCCAAGCCTCATCCTACTACATGCCCCCCCCCCCACCCCCCCCGCCCCCACCCCCCCCCCCACCCGCCCCCCCCCCCAACTCAGGGTAATACTTGTAATATTTCTGCAAATTGTGGAGAGGTGACCCCGTGTCACGCTGTGGATAGCAATATACACCCGATTGTGGCAGAAGAAGGCATGCCAACTGCACACCTGTGGGCGAGGTTCTTACACATCCCAGGGATAGAGCTCAGGGCTCAGACTTGGAGACCCCTCCGCCCGGCAGACACAGAGTCTGGCCTAGGAGGTCGGGAGGGTCCCAGTGGGAGACGGCTCCAGGAAAAAGAGACAGGAGGTCTCGGAGTCTAAGGCTGCAGGTGGCAGCCTGTGTGGGCACGTCTGTGGCAGGCAGATGTGGCCCGCGTCCGAACAGCACGAAGCTGGCAGTCAGCCAGGAGGCTGAAGGGTGTGTTTATATAGTGATGGTGGAACCCCCCGTGAGGGAAGATTAATGTTTGTTTGAACTTTTTCGTTTCCCTTAAATAAAAGTGGGCTGCCATGCCCTTAAAACGCAGTCTGGACTGACAAGTTTTCCTAAAATCGCATGCACCACTTGAGTTCAATCTCCCGATATCTTACAAAATACTTTAAATTGGAGAAACTTTGATGATTTAGTTGGTGAGATTTCTCCAGGAATCCGGCATGAGGGAGATCCAGAAGAAATAAGACGAGGAACCCAAATGATGAAACTTTATATGGTATAACAATGGCAGCCTGTGCAGCGCCCAGAAGACATTAGGGAGGGAGATCCATGAATCCAGCTCCAGCAGAGGATACCTGGGTAAGGTCTGCAGACAGGAAAGGGCCAGATATGAGAAGCAGGAGACACCCGGAGACCTCAGTAATCTGTGTGCCCACCTCGTACACAAGGAGGAAACCTGGAATCTATAGACACCTTCCATAATGTACTCCAAGGCTGGAGGTCTGCTGAACAGGCTGAAATACCTCCAACAGTAAGAAATGTATGGGGAGCGCTGAATGAAAGGAACGTTTCCATGTCTATGAATGGTGACTGGATGGAAACACTTCTATTCATAAAAACAAAAATAACTTAGAGCTTGCTCTTCAGTTACAAATATTCACCAGATAACTCAACATTTCTGCCAATGATAGTCAGGCTTTTTTGAAGCCGTCATGATAGAAATCCACATTGACCCGTGTTCCCCCAACCAAGTCCTGGCAGCATTTCAAGCTTCTTCCCTGGATGAGCGGTGATGTCCAGATTCTGCATTGGGCAAGCCATGTTGTCCATCATTTTTATTAGATGAGTGGTGATTTCCAGATTTTTCACTGGATGAGCCATGATGTCCACCTTCTTCATTGGAAAAGTGGTGACGTCCACCTTCTTCATTGGTTGAGCCATGATGTCCACCTTCTTCATTGGGCAAGTGGTGACGTCCACCTTCTTCATTGGTCGAGCCATGATGTCCACCTTCTTCATTGGGCAAGTGGTGATGTCCACCTTCTTCATTGGGAAAGTGGTGACGTCCACCTTCTTCATTGGTCGAGCCATGATGTCCACCTTCTTCATTGGGCAAGTGGTGACGTCCACCTTCTTCATTGGTCGAGCCATGATGTCCACCTTCTTCATTGGGCAAGTGGTGACGTCCACCTTCTTCATTGGGCAAGTGGTGACGTCCACCTTCTTCATTGGGAAAGTGGTGACGTCCACCTTCTTCATTGGGCAAGTGGTGACGTCCACCTTCTTCATTGGTCGAGCCATGATGTCCACCTTCTTCATTGGGCAAGTGGTGACGTCCACCTTCTTCATTGGTCAAGACATGATGTCCACCTTCTTCATTGGTCGAGCCATGATGTCCACCTTCTTCATTGGGCAAGCCATGATGTCCATTGTCTTCATTAGATGAGTGGTGATTTCCAGCTTCTTCACTGGTCGAGCCATGATGTCCACCTTCTTCATTGGGCAAGTGGTGACGTACACCTTCTTTATTGGGAAAGTGGTGACGTCCACCTTCTTCATTGGGAAAGTGGTGACGTCCACCTTCTTCATTGGAAAAGTGGTGACGTCCACCTTCTTCATTGGAAAAGTGGTGACGTCCACCTTCTTCATTGGAAAAGTGGTGACGTCCACCTTCTTCATTGGAAAAGTGGTGACGTCCACCTTCTTCATTGGAAAAGTGGTGACGTCCACCTTCTTCATTGGAAAAGTGGTGACGTCCACCTTCTTCATTGGAAAAGTGGTGACGTCCACCTTCTTCATTGGGAAAGTGGTGACGTCCACCTTCTTCATTGGGAAAGTGGTGACGTCCACCTTCTTCATTGGAAAAGTGGTGACGTCCATCTTCTTCATTGGAAAAGTGGTGACGTCCACCTTCTTCATTGGGAAAAGTGGTGACGTCCACCTTCTTCATTGGGAAAGTGGTGACGTCCACCTTCTTCATTGGAAAAGTGGTGACGTCCACCTTCTTCATTGGAAAAGTGGTGACGTCCACCTTCTTCATTGGGAAAGTGGTGACGTCCACCTTCTTCATTGGGAAAGTGGTGACGTCCACCTTCTTCATTGGTCGAGCCATGATGTCCACCTTCTTCATTGGGCAAACCATGATGTCCATTGTCTTCATTAGATGAATGGTGATTTCCAGCTTCTTCACTGGTCGAGCCATGATGTCCACCTTCTTCATTGGACAAGCGGTGATGTCCACCTTCTTCATTGAACAAGTGGTTATATCCAGCTTCTTCATTGGATGAGTGGTGATGTCTAGCTTCTTCATTGGACAATTGTTAAGCCCACCTTTTTCATTGGACAAGCGGTGATGTCTAACTTCTTCATTGGACAAGCCGTAATGTCCAGCTTTTAGATGAGTGGTGATTTCCAGATTTTCTCGCTGTAAGAGCCATGATGTCCACCTTCTTCAATGGGCAAGTGGTGACGTCCACCTTCTTCAATGTACAAGTGGTAATGTCCAACTTGGACAAGCAATCAAATCCAGTTGGAGCCCTGATGTCCAGCTTCTTCATTGGAGAAGATGTAACATCCATTAAAGTTTTCATTCGATACTGGAAATTGATCAAAACTGAAGAGCAACAAGTCTGCACTGTATGGTGGCGAGATTCAGATTCTCATTTGCTTCTGAGGAACCCATCGCCCACAAACCTTCCAATATTATAAAAAGAGCATCAATCTGACCACATGCTTTGGTGAAATTCCCATTCTGTCAGAAATTCAGTAATAGTGGAGAACCTACACAAGCAGCCATTGTGGTCACACATCAGTGCTGCCATGTGTTGATGAGATATGAAAGGAGAAGTATTACTATTCATTAAACCATCGTACCTGGATGAGAGACAACCAGATTATGGCCTAACCTGTGAAATAGGTGAGATGATACCAGACACGTCTCGTCTGCTGGCTGTAGCAGGACGTGTTTTTCTGGCCAGCAGAAGGCGATGGGCAGGTGTGGCGTTCATGTGACCGGCGCGCAGGGCATTCTACACATTGTACACAGCGGTCTATGGCAATATGGGGCACCTTGACCAGTGGGCGGCCATGCTATAGAACAGAGGTAGACAACTCCAGTACTCCAGCTTCTGTGAAAGTCCCATGAGCAGGGCTGGGAAAAGGGTGGGCAGGAGGGGCGGCAGCCCTGGGCACTGTGGTATCTATCATGTGAGGTGGGGGAGGAGGGGTGATTCAAGTAGATTGGGGGGGGGATTTGTGTTGGGAGGGGAATTTGGGGGGCAGCAGGGGGTAAGAATTGTTCCAGAAAAGGAAATTTGGGGGGTTTGTGTTAGAAGAAGTGATATAGTAGAGTGGGGGAAGGGATTGTGCTAGGAAGTATTGGGGCACTGAAATGAAAATTTTGGTGCCAAAACCGAAAATTCAGGATGCACTGAAAACCGCAATCAAAGTTTTTAAAAATATATATATATTTTTATAATCAATTGTATTGCATTCAACTTTATTAATTAATATCATGAATTGAAATGAATTTATTGTCAGCCATTATCGGCACCTTCTAATGCGGTGTTATAAATCCTGCTTGTTTTTGGCAAATCGCACCTCCCTATTAAAAACGCATCAAAAATGCACCTGTGTTACGTTTTTTATGCATTTTTTGAGTCACATGATCTATGAAAAACACACCACATGTAAGGTAAAATTCCAGGCTTTTTCACCAGCCAATATTGGCTCTTTTTTTCTTTCGGCACAACACTGAAAACCCATATTTTGGCTGATAACTTTCGGTGGTACATCACTACTAGGAGGGGAAATTAAATTTTTTTTGGGGGGGATTGGGATTTTGCTAGTAGGGATGATTGGGGGAATTTGTGCTGGCAGGGGGGAATTTGGAGTGGGGGATGTAGGGGGAAGATGTGTTGGGGGGGGGCGCTGTTTATCATGTTCGCCCCGGGGGGCTTCAGATGACCGTGTCTCAGCACTGCCCATGAGACATTGTAAAGCCCCGTACACACGGTTGGAAATTCCGACCACAAAATCCGTCGGATTTTTTCCGATGGATTTTGTCCTACACTGGTGTTGCACATACACGGTCGGACAAAGTTGTCGGAAAATCCGATCATCCTGAACGTGGTGACGTTCGTTGCGTACGACGGAACTACGTAGAGGCTAGTAGTCAATAGCTTTGGTCTCGTAATTTGATCTGAGCATGCGTGGCACTTTGTCCGTCGGAATTCTCTACACACGATCGGAAAAATTCTGCTCGGATTTTGTTGTCGAAAATTTGAGAGCAGGATCTCAAATTTTGTCCGTCGGAAAGTCCGATAGAGCCCACACACGGGCAGATTTTCCGACAACATGGTCCGATTGGACATTTTCCTTCGGAAAATCCGCCCGTGTGTACGGGGCATAAGACTGACAACCAGAGGTCTGACTCCAAGAGGCACGATGAGATTTGTAGTTTCACCGCAGCTGGAGTGCGGAGGTTACCTATTCCTCCTACTGGCGTTTCAGGGAGTCACCATGTTAGTCATTACCAAGCACCCGTGTCATAGCTGGGGAACTGGTGTTGGCCCAAGAACTTGCAATCCAAAGCCTCAATTTGTGAGTCACGCGACTCCGAGAGGATGAATGACTTCTCAGTGTCAGAGGATGGTGAGGAGGGTGGAGCGGTGCTGCCACCTGCTGGCGACACATGGTGGTACATCTCTGCGGTCCTGGCTGGTCTGCAATCATAGATAAATAATAATTGTATTGTTAATTGTACTGGAGGAGGATGCGGTGGTGTCACAGAACACACAGCACCCAGCCCCAGGCCTCCCAGCACAATGTCTCTGTCTCGTTAAAGATGGATGAATCCCCCATTGTTCCCGGCACAGGACGTCTAGTAATATTCAGCAAAGTAGGTCTACCCCGCAGCCAGGGGAGGTGGGTGAGATCCGGGTGAGATCAGGAATGAAAGTAAATTTCCTGCTGCCACAAATTTGCAATAAAATAAACACCAACGAGGTTATAAAATGCCCCAAATAAACTAGAAAATCAGCCACTTACCTGCTACTACCAACCACTAATCCTCCAGTCACCTACCTGCAGTGTCAGTAGAGCCCAAGGTGAAATGTGCCCCCTCCCCCAACCCATACTTCGGCAGTGAAGGTCACTGTCTTTTCTGTGCCTCCTTCCTGCTATAATGTCGAAGATGGTGGCCTCCTCTACCTACCTGCCACTGACCTCTGGAACTGGCACTTCTCTAATCTTCTATAATCTTTTGGTGGAAATAGAGCCGACCAAAATGTTTTTATCACAGAGGAGACATGAGGGTCCCTTATACCGCCATCACCAGCTTGTTCTGGGCCAAGGCTGCCTCTGAGGACCTCAACCCAACATCTCTTCTAAGGACGTTTCTTCTGGCTGGTGGAGAGGAACCTGAAGAGCGCTGACCCAGAAGAGCACAGCCGCTCAGGACTTCGCCCGTGCGTACTACAGGGGTCCTCACCAATTCATGAAGGGACTACTGAGGACATGTGGTTTTCACCTACCACTGAGTGCTGGTGATGTGTCAAATACTGTCCCCCGTCGGATAGTGTCCGCCCTGTACTGCGCAGTACGGAGGACAAGGAGACGCCGAAGGTTTCCGAAGATGAACGGCGCCTGTGCCGTGAGTCCAGGTTCAAGCCCCACCATCCAAGTGGACATAGAGCTAGAATAAAAAATAGCCAAGCGAGGCCGTGCCCGAAGCGTGGCGAGTGAAGCGAGCCCACGGGGGGCCCTGTTACTATGTGCTACTCTATGTCCACTTGGATGGTGGGGCTTGCACCTGGACTCAGTGCACAGGCGCCGTTCTTCTTCAGAGACTTTCGGAGTCTCCTTGTCCTCCGTACTGCACAAGCGCTGAGCCTGCGCAGTACAGGGCGGACACTATCCGATGGGGGGACAGTTTTTGTCAGAACACCAGTGTGGAGCTGCAGGTCTAGGAGATGGTCCATTCATGCGGCCTTTATATTGAAGCAGGGTTTCATATTCAGGGTTCCATGGAATCTTAGGGTTCCTCCAGAAGTTTCTAGGGGTTCCTTGAGCAGTGAGCAATTTCTGCCTCTCAGATAATTCCCTAATAGCTAAAAAGATCAATGGTGTCAGTGGGAACTTAAGTTTATTTGGGTAATATATCTATCCTGGCTGGTATTCGGCCCCTGAGGACGGCTATTGGCCACCCCTAATATACGCCCGTGTTGCTCCTCTCTGGTCTGCTCGTGTTTAGTGAACTCCCCTCATACAGAACTGCTGTGATGCTTTTATAGGGCCCTTGCACACAGGCCCAATTAATACACCCAAATGTATGATTCCTAAGACAGCAATGCTGAAAGACCTGTGGAGGGTGCAGGAAATCCGGACAACTTGGCATGTTGGGGGTCCTGGAGGGCTGGGGAACGTTGTCTAGGCTCCTGATCTACATACAGTACACAGAATTATTGATCGAGTCTCAGGTTGCTGGAAGATGTGAATGAGGATTCTGCAGAAATTCGGGTTATTGGTGGCGTCCTTCTACAGGGCGGTGTGCCGCCCCCTGCTGAGTGACAACGGTATAACTCCTCCAATAGATTGGGAACACTGGACACATTCCCATCTTATATTCTACAATAAAATCTGCAGAACTCTACAGTGGCCAATCAGATTTCAGTTTACTAAAAGGCAGCTGACAAAGACGGATCCCGATTGCTTGCCATGGGTCTCTGCTCTCTGTAATATTCACCGGAGGAGAATGGGTGTTCCTGGAAGAGATCCCCGTACCTATCACATTATTTTACTTCTATTTGTAGAGCCCTCGGATTCCTCCTGTATTGAATTGTATGGTAACTACTGTCTGCCCTCATGTTGTAAAGCGCTGCGCAAACTGTTGGCACCATATAAATCCTGTATAATAATAATTCCCAGTTTAATATAAATAAATGTAAAAAAAGTCAGATCCCATGCTGATGAGTCACATTGGGGTGGATTTGGGCTTTTCTCACTCCTCATACAGACTTGGCTCCACTCATTATGAAGGCATCTCCCTGGCATTACATTTATTTTACATCCAAATTTGTACGATCTCGGCTTTTGTCACATTTGCTCCAGGCATCTCTGAGGCTCGAGGCATTGATGTCCCCCTGTATCCAGCAGTCCCCCTGTATCCAGCAGCCCCCCTGTATCCAGCAGTCCCCCCTGTATCCAGCAGTCCCCCTGTACCCAGCAGCCCCCCTGTACCCAGCAGCCCCCCTGTATCCAGCAGCCCCCCTGTATCCAGCAGTCCCCCTGTATCCAGCAGTCCCCCTGTATCCAGCAGTCCCCCTGTATCCAGCAGCCCCCATGTATCCAGCAGCCCCCCTGTATCCAGCAGTCCCCCTGTATCCAGCAGCCCCCATGTATCCAGCAGCCCCCATGTATCCAGCAGCCCCCCTGTATCCAGCAGTCCCCCTGTATCCAGCAGTCCCCATGTATCCAGCAGTCCCCATGTATCCAGCAGTCCCCCTGTTCTCTGCCTGTAATGGGGGAGGTTTCCCTCCCGCAACAGATCCACAGAGAAGAGATAACCGGCATGTTCATTGCTCTGGCCGGATTGGATAATAGATTATCACCACCTAATATAGATTAATGTCAGTCTGCGGCCTCCTGTGTTCTGTGTACAGTGGGGATAATGAAGATGAATTTACAGGAGATGTGCCGCCTCCCCCGGGGGAAAATATCCACAGATGACTGCAAACCCAACATTTCCACTTCACACAGTCCAACCTCTGGGGGCTCCAGGAGATCAGCAATTCCACCTTCAACTCTGGGACCTCCAGGGGGCTCCAGGAGCTCAGCAACCGTCATGAGACCTCCAGGAGCTTAGTAACTCTACCTTTCACTGTGAGACCTTCCGAGGGCTCTGAGAGTTCAGCATTTCCACCTTCCAGTGTGAGACTTTCAGGGGGCTCTGAGGGTTCAGCAACATCCCCATCCACTGTGAGACCTCTGGGGACTCCTGGAAGTGAGCAACTCCATCTTGTATGCAACCACTGTGAGACCGCCGGGGGCTCAGTATCTCTACCTTCCACTGCGAGACCTTCACAGGGCTCTGAGGGTTCAGCAACATCTCCATCCACTGCGAGGCCTCTGGGAGCTCCAGGAGCTCAGCAACTCTACCTTGCACCATGAGGCCTATGGATGCTTCAGAAACTACCCCTTGCACCACAATACCTCTGGGAGCTTCAGGATAGACCTCTGGGAGCCTAAGAAGCTCAGCAACTCCACCTTCTACTGTGAGAACACCAGGGACTTGCCAACTCTACCTTCCACTGTGAGACCTCCAGGGGTTCCAGGTGGTCAGTGTCTCCACCTTCTACTGTAAAACCAGGAGATCAGCAACTTCACCTGCCCATTAGATCTCCAGTAGGCTCAGCAATTCCACCTTCCAGTGTGAGACCTCGAATGGCTCCAGGAGCTCAGTACCCCTTTCACTGTGAGACCTTCACGGGGTCCACCTTCCACCATGAAACCTCTGGGGGCTCCAGAAGCTCAGTGACTCCACTTTCCACCTTGAGACCTCCGCAGCTGCAGCTTAGCAACTCCACCTTCCTCCAGGAGATCTACACGGGCTCAGCAATTCCACCTTCTGCTGCGAGACCTTCACGGGGCTCTGAGCATTCAGCAACATCTCCATCCACTGCGAGACCTCTGGGAGCTCCGCAACTCTACCTTGCACCATGAGGCCTCTGGATGCTTCAGAAACTCCCCCTTGCACCGCAATACCTCTGTGAGCTTCAGGATCTCTGTAACTCCACCTTTCACCGAGACCCCTGGGAGCTTCAGAAGCTCTACTGTGAGAACTGTGAGAACACCAGGGACTTGCCAACTCTACTTTCCACCGTGAGACCTCCAGGGGTTCCAGGTGGTCAGTGTCTCCACCTTCTACTGTAAAACCAGGAGATCAGCAACTTCATCTCCCCATTAGATCTCCAGTAGGCTCCAGGGGCTCAGCAATTCCACCTTCCAGTGTTAGACCTCCAGGGGCTCCAGGAGCTCAGTACCCCTTTCACTGTGAGACCTCCACGGGGTCTGAGGGCTCAGCAACTCCGCCTTCCACCATGAAACCTCTGGGGGCTCCAGAAGCTCAGTGACTCCACTTTCCACCATGAGACCTCGACGGGATCCAGCATCTTAGCAACTCCACCTTCCACCATGAGACCTCCGCAGCTCCAGCTTAGCGACTCCACCTTCCTCCAGGAGATCTACACGGGCTCAGCAATTCCACCTTCTGCTGTGAGACATCCGGGGCTCCAGGAGCTCAGCAACCACTGTTAGACCTCCAAGGACTTGAGGATCTTAGTAACTCTACTGCCGCGTACACACGAAGGGACAATCCCGCGGGATTATCCTCTGGACTGAAGTCCAGCGGATAATCCCCTCGTGTGTGGGCGCCGGCGGACTTTTTGGCGCCAAAGTACGGCGGACTAAAGTTTGAAGTTTTGTTTTCAAATTATCCGCTGGACTTGGCAGTCCAGCGGATAATCCCGCCGTTAGTGGGCAAGTCCGCGGGACTTTTGAAATGAACGGACTTGCCGCTCATCGGCAAGTCCGTTCATTTTAGCACGTGACTTCAGGTTACGTAGCTAGCGTAGGCAGTAAATGCCGCCGCGCTAGCTCCGTGACCTGGCATGGATTTAAAGGGACTCCCCACGCCGAAAAAACGGCGTGGGGGTTCCCCCCAAATCCATGTCAGACCCTCATCCGAGCACGCAGCCTGGCAGGATGCTGGGACTGTGACATCGCAAGGGGGCGGGTCACCATGTGACATGAACATGTGACCCTGTCCCCCATGTCCCTATATAAGTCCGAGCGCAGAGCGGCACAGGCATTCCGGGCAGAGAGAGCGTCGGGTCAACATCGGAAGAAGAAGAACAAGAAGGACAAGAAGAAGGACAAGAAGAAGAAGGCGCCGCGGCGCGGAAGACGACGACCGCCGCAAGAACAGAAAGAGACCCCCGGAAGACCCCCGAAGGGCGGATCGAGACCCCCAGACGACGGCGGCGACGACGAAGAAGGTAGCCGGACTCCTCCCCTCGTGAAAGAGCTAGGTAAAAGAGCAGAAGAGAGCGGAGGAGTCCGGCGAGAAGACCCCCAAGACGGAAGAAGACCCCGGAGCAGTGCAATAAAATATTTTTTTTCAAAAGTGTGTGTGTTTTTTGTACTTTACATTTTACACCTTAGGTGAATGGGTAGGGGTACATCGTACCCCATACTCATTCACATAGGGTGGGGGGCCGGTATCTGGGGGCCCCCTTATTAAAGGGGCTCCCAGATTCCGATAAGCCCCCGCCCGCAGACCCCGACAACCAACGGCCAGGTTGTCGGGAAGAGGCCCTTGTCCTCATCAACATGGGGACAAGGTGCTTTGGGGTGGGGGGGGGCCGCCCGGCCCCCATTTCCCCAGGGCACCCCCCATGTTGAGGGCACGCGGCCTGGTACGGCTCAGGAGGGGGGGGCGCTCGTTCGTCCCCACCCCTTTCCTGGCCTGCCAGGCTGCGTGCTCGGATGAGGGTCTGACATGGATTGGGGGGAACCCCCACGCCGTTTTTTCGGCGTGGGGATTCCCTTTAAATCCATGAGAGCTTGCGGAGCTAGCATGGCGGCATTTACTGCCTACGCTAGCTACGTAACCTGAAGTTACGTTCGAAATGAACGGACTGCTCCGTGTGTGGGCAAGTCCGTTCATTTTCAAAAGTCCCGCGGACTTTTGGCCGGCGGATTATCCGCTGGAGAAGTCCGTGCGTGTGTGGCAAGTCCACACCCTCGGAAAGTCCAGCGACCTAGCTGGAAAGTCCCGCGGGATTGTCCGCTGGACTAGGTCCGCCGGCAAAAGTCCCTACGTGTGTACGAGGCATACCTTTTACTGTGAGACCTCTGGGGGCTTCAGGAGCTCAGCTACTCTGCCTTCCACTGTAAAACCTTCAGGGGCTCAGCAACTCCACCTTCCATCTGGAGATCTCTGGGTGCTCCAGGAACTCTGCAACCACCATGAAACCTCTGGGTTCTCCAGGATCTTAGTAACTCTACCTTCCATTTTGAGACCTCCAGAGGCTCCAGCACCTCAGCAACTCCATCTTCCACTGTGAGATCTCCGGGACTCCACCTTCTACCATGACAGCTCATTAAATCCACTGTACACTATTAGCCCATTCCAGGGCTTCAGCAGCTCAGTAACTCAACCTGCCACTGTGAGAAGGTCAACCGTACCCAACATACCATCTGGCCCCCCGAGAAACAGAAGAAATAGTTACCTGGAGCACTTAAATTACAACTTACCTCCACTTTGGATCCCCAGAAAGCACAGTGTACCCCAATCTGTCATTTACTAGTAGAATTAGTACCATTAGGTATACAATCCGATTGGAATAACTAGTAATATACAGTATGCCTCCACATCTGCCTTTACCTTAGATCAGGGGTCTCCAAACTACGGCCCTCCAGTTGTTCAGGAACTACAATTCCCATGATGCCTAGTCATGTCTGTGAATGTCGGAGTTTTACAATGCCTTATGGGACGTGTAGTTCCACAACAGCTGGAGGGCCGTAGTTTGGAGATCCCTGCCTTAGATAATGAGTATTGTATAATGTACGCCCCCCACCATCTGCCCTTATGTAGTACAACTAGTACTGTATAATGTACACCCCCACATCTGCCTTCATCTAGGATAACGAGCACAAATGTAGCCCCCCCCCCCCCCCCCCACATATGCTGTTCTCTGGTAGATCATTGCATGTATGGTATTGACTGACATACGTATACTGTAAATAGTACTTTAGACTTTTGCGTGCAATGCCCCCCCCCCCCAGCAAACAGCTCAGGGCGGAGGGCCACTGCCGATCGACATCAATTCTGTAATATGTTGAGTTTTGTGTTCACAGAAGAGGATATCATGAGGGGGACGGGAGAGGGATCACCAATTGTGGTCAGAGTGGATAAAGGAGTGCGCCCCCCATTCCTGAAATGTTACCCGTACTCCAACCGGGGCAGAGCCCCCCTATACAATACTCACAACATTACATCATTCCCACAGAATCTGGAAGATTTTAAGAAAACACGATTGATCCAACCAAACACATTTTATTTTGAATGCGATTCAGATGAAAACATGGAGGAACCACCAAAACAGAACCACGGGCACAATTTAAACCCAACCAGATGCTCTTGGTTTTTCTTATCTCGGGTAGCAAGTTATACTCACCGAAGTCCCAGGGCTGCAGATACACCGGTGGCCCCTTCACCCCACCCCCGATGGCCCTTCGTGTGGATGCCATTTCTGGATTCTGAGAGGACCCAACGCTGGACCACTAATAGGAAGAGTCCATGTCATAGAATCAGTGATATGGACACAAGAAGGGGGCCAAATGTAAACAATACAGGAGAGAAGGGCCCCGGCTCAAAGGCCAGTCATCAGTTAGAGGGGGTGGGGTGGGTGTTAAAGGGTCACTAAACCCCCATCATAAAAAATGATGAATAAATGGTGTATTCCATGCTGTTCATACTCATCACTGACATTCCTTTTCTGTATTCTACAAAAAAAAAAACCTAGTTGATCCTGCTGCTCTCTATCTCCCCCTTCTGTCCGTGTCCCCAGTGCAGTTGGGGATTTTTCAGAGCTGTGGTGGCAGCTCTGCACATGCTCATTTTTTTAGAGAGTTTCTATGCTGGGCATTTCCTCCCCATCACATCTGAGCAGTCACACATGTGGGCGTATACACAGTGCTAAATGACAGCCCACTCCCTCCCTCCTCCATGCCCACTAATCAGCTAAACACAACGGGGGTGGGGTTTTACATGTAGATTAATGGAGGCTTCACCTCCCTCTTATACCAAAAAACACATGCTGGAGGGGGCATGACACAGCCTGTGAATGACAGAAATTTGCCCACACCGTGTTTTTGCCAAACAAAATAATAGCGATTTGATTTTCAAATGTATATTTTTATGACAATTTAACCCCTTCCTGCCGACCGCACATATACAGTGGGGATAACAAGTACTTGATACACGGCCAATTTTGCAGGTTTTCCTCCTTACAACGCACATAGAGGTGTCATTTTTATCATAGGTCCTCTTCAACTTCGAGAGACGGAATCTAAAACAAGAATCCTGAAAATCACATTGTATGATTTTTAAATAATTAATTTGCATTTTATTGGATGACATAAGTATTTGATCGCCTACCGACCAGTAAGAATTCCGACTCTCACAGACCTGTTATTTTTTTTCTTTAAAGCGGTGTTCCGGCCGAAATTATACTTTTTAAATAAAAATACCCCTATAATACACAAGCTTAATGTATTCTAGTAAAGTTAGTCAGTGAACTAAGGTCTGTTTTGTTCGTTTTTAGCAGTAGTTTGTTATTTTATAAACTTGCAGCAGGCCGTGGCCATCTTAAGTGTGGGCATCTGAAGCCAGACTGTATTTCTTCCTGGATCTCATCCTTGCAGATCTCGTACATGCTCAGTGCAGCATAAGCAGTGTAATAGGTTTCAGGTCAGGTTTCCATAGCAACCGCAGTGTCAGAGAAAGTTGCTGCCCCTTCCCAGGAGGCATTGCAAACAGGAAATGATGAGATGGGCCGCAGCCAGGGAGAAGGAAGTGAAAAATGAATACAGCAGATATACAGTCTGTGCTGAAAAAAAAAAAAAAAAAAAATATCCAATTTGTTTACAGTGCACAGTTTAGTGAGGGATGCTGAAGAGTTGTAAAAGTGGGTGGAACTCCACTTTAAGAAGCCCTCCTGTTCTTCTCCACTCATTACCTGTATAAAAGACACCTGTCCACTCAGACGCCAACCTCTCCACAATGGCCAAGACCAGAGAAATGTGCAAGGACATCAGGGATATCATTGTAGACCTGGACAAGGCTGGGATGGGCTACAGGACAATAGGCAAGCAGCTTGGTGAGAAGGCAACAACTGTTGGCGAAATCCAAGATGACGATCGATCTCCCTCGGTCTGGGGCTCCATACAAGATCTCACCTCGTGGGGCATCAATGATCATGAGGAAGTTGAGGGATCAGCCCAGAACTACACAGCAGGACCTGGTCAATGACCTGAAGAGAGTTGGGACCACAGTCTCAAAGAAAACCATTAGTAACACACTTCATGGATTAAAATCCTGCAGCGTACGCAAGGTCCCCCTGCTCAAGCCAGCGCATGTCCAGGCCCATCTGAAGTTTGCCAATGACCATCTGGATGACCAGAGGAGGAATGGGAGAAGGTCATGTGGTCTGATGAGACAAAAATTTGCCTTTTGGTCTAAACTCCAGTCGCTGTGTTTGGAGGAAAAAGAAGGATGATTACAACCCCAAGAACACCATCCCAACCGTGAAGCATGGAGGTGGACACATCATTCTTTGGGGCTGCTTTTCTGCAAAGGGGACAGGACGACTGCACCGTATTGAGGGGAGGATGGATGGGCCCATGTACCGAGAGATCTTGGCCAACAACCTCCTTCCCTCAGTAAGAGTATTGAAGATGGGTCGTCGATGGGTCTTCCAGCATGACAACGACCCGAAACACACAGCCAGGGCAACTAAGGAGTGGCTCCGTAAGAGACATCTCAAGGTCCTGGAGTGGCCTGGCCAGTCTCCAGACCTGAACCCAATAGGAAATCTTAGGAGGGAGCTGAAAGTCCGTATTGCCCAGTGACAGCCCCGAAACCTGAAGGATCTGGAGAAGGTCTGTATGGAGGAGTGGCCCAAAATCCCCCCTGCAGTGTCTGCAAGCCTGGCCAAGAACTACAGGAAACGTACGATCTCTCTGATTGCAAACAAAGGTTTCTGTACCAAATACTAAGTTCTGCTTTTCTGATGTATCAAATACTAATGTCATCCAATAAAATGCTAATTAATAATAAAATCATACAATGTGATTTTATGGATTTTTGTTTTAGATTCCGTCTCTCACAGTTGAAGAGAATCTATGATAACAATGACAGACCTCTCTATGCTTTGCAAGTAGGAAAACCTGCAAAATCGGCCGTGTATCAAATACTTCTTCTCCCCCCTGTATATAAGGCCTCACAGAAATTGCTTTTTTTCCGTGGGACCGCATATACGTGTACCTCCGTTTGTGCTGGGACCATGGCGCACAGTCCGCTCCCAGCACAGAGACCGGGGTATCCTACTAACGATCGGGACCCAGGACTGGTCGGTTCCGGGTCACCTGATCGCTGTGATAAGTCACTGTGAGCCCGCCCCGGTTTCCTTCTTTTTCTTGCAGAAGAGGAACTGTAAACAATCCAAGTGTGTAAAAAAAAAAAAAGGGAAGGGAAGAAGATCAAAGTTGCCAGGATTAGTTCAGGTCAAGGTCAAGGGTCACGGTTAGCATATTTTGTGTAGAATTAAAAAAAAAAAAAATAATAATAAAAGGATGTCAGTGTCGGTGTGTTTTATGCAAGATAAAAAAAAAAAATGCAAAGCACACAGCAATCTTTCTGGGAGCCACTACAAAGGACAACAAACATACAGATACGTGGGATTGCTGCGATCGTCAGGAGAATTTATTTTGGGTTGTTCTTTTGTGGAAAATTATGATAACTGCAAGAAATACATAGATAAAAGTTTAGAAAAAACAAATAAAAATGATGTTTTCTTACTATTCTGGGTCAGTTTTCCTTTGATAATGAAATTTAAAGTGGTTGTAAACCCTTACAAACCACTTGGACCTACAGGTGAGCCGAGATTAAGACCTACCTGTAGGTCAAAGAAATATCTCCTAAAACCTACACGGTTTAGGAGATATTTGCCAAAAGACAGGCGCATGCTCCGTAGACAGCGGTGCGCAGTTGCACTGAGTGAGCCGCTCTCAACGGCGAAATGCCGCGAGTGGCGGCTCCCGTGCGCATGCGCGGGAGTGACATCATCACCCCTTGTGTACGGCGCCTCCATCTTCTTGGTGGGTCTCACGGCTCCGGCGCCTTCATTCACCGGCGCCGGAGCCGCGAGACCCACCAAGAAGATGGAGGCGCCGTACACAAGGGGACAGCAGTGACATCGCTGGCTCCGGTGTCAGGTAAGTGGCACATAATGGACTACTATGCGATGTGATGCGATGCGATGCATAGTAGTCCATTATGCTTTACCTTTGCAGGGAAACAAAGAGGAAGTAACACTCATCAGGGTTTACTTCCTCATTAAAAAAAAATAAAAATCAGGAGATATCCATATCCATTCACCACCAAATGATCCACCTGGATACACAAAGTAGCTGTGATGAAATGTACAGATTTACTAACACGTCAGAGTTGCAAGATTGTGCTTAGGCATTAACATTAGTTTTGCCCTCGGGGGGTTAAAAACGTTTATTGATATTCATTATTTATTTTTACTCCATATTCCAAAGGCAGTTTTTTTTTTTTTTTTTTTTTTCAATATGGGACCAGCAGGAGGATTAGAAGCTTCTCCTGCTTATGTTTCCCTGCAGACAGACTGGGAGAGAGCCGGGTCATGTGACAGCTGGATATCCAATTGAAAAAAGGGACTTCAGTGGTTTTTATTAATAAAATAATTACAGTTCGGTCCTCTATATACAGGAATAGAAGGGACAATGACACTCCAATACTAGCCTGGAGATGGGATTTTAAACAAACCAATAGAATGGATGAGAAGTCTGGACACCCCCATATCGTGTATTGGCCCCTCTGACATCAATGAGGACTTGCGGTATTTTGAGATAATGGGGCCGTTTGCGTTCTCTTGGGGTAAAGCTGCCCATTCCTTCTCCAGGTCCTGTAAATGGGTTGTCTACCATGGACTTCATATCTGAGATCTCTCTTCAGTGACTCGTTGAGGTCAGGTGATTCTGATGGCCACCAAAGGGCTTACTGGCAAAAAGAAAGAATGGGGAAAGGCTGGTGCCATGGAAGTTGGCTAAAACATTGAGCATGTGAACAACAATCAGAAAATCCGACGCGTTTCGGCCAGAAGGCCTTAAATCCTTGTTGACTGTTGTTCACGTGCTCTAATGAAACGATGCTCTAGCCGACTTCCATGGCACCAGCCTTACTCTATTTTTTTGTATGGATTACATGGAGGTTTAGAGACTTCTGTGTTCTTGAGGCTCACCAGGCATTGCACAGGGGGGGGGGGGGGGGGGGGGGGGGGGTAGTAGCTTGGATGCACCTGTTGCAGCTCTCAAAGGGTTGACTTGGCCTCATGTCTTGGATTGTCATGTTGGAAAGTCCAAGTGTTCTCCATGTGCAGCTTCCAGGCTGATGAATGCAAATTTTTCCTGCATGATTTTCTAATAGGCAGCAGCCATCTTGCCATCAATTGTGAAAAAATTCCCTCACCACCATGCTTTACAGTAGGGGTGGTAGGCTTCTCTTCATAGGCTGATTCAATGTTGTTCTCATCACTCCAAATCATTTTGTTCCAGGATTTTTTTCGAAGCTTCCCTGCAAGTGGGTGCGGTTTGGTAGGATTGGTTCGGTGAAAATGGCTAACAATGTACAAATTCTTCCCCGTGTTTGTTACACCGCCGCATTAATCAGGAGGACAAATCAAAGACCATTAAGGCCATTTCTCTGCTGTCTGGTTTTGCGGATCGGCTCACTAACCAGAAGGTCAAAGGTCACACAAGAGCTTTCCCCGCAGTGCTGCACGTATGAGGGGGATCGCAGCATGGCCGCTCACCGCCGCGGTGACATCATCCTGCCAGCAGTAGCGCCGGGAGACATTTATAAGCTTCAATTTGCCGGCAAGGAAAAGTTCTCCGGTGACCTTGCTCATAGGAGTAACGGGTCAGATTTGATCCCCTAAATAGCGATAATTACTCATCAGACGCGGGTCCAGTTAAGCGTCCGCTCGTTTGTTTTCCAGCGGTTGGAACGCGTTGGGCGCTCTCCAGGTAGCAGCGGTGGGAGGAGGGAGAGCTAATATTTGTGTTCAGTGTGGAGCCGGGATACAGAATGAGAGACACGGGCGGCTCGTTCACCAATCGGAGGAACATTCCTCCAGATGAGATGAGGGAGAGACGGAAGCCGGGCTTGTTTAATGGCCTGACAAAATGAATCACACGTCGTGCCTGCATCTATCACCGCGCCGAGGGGCCACAAATGATCTGTGAAACGCTATATATTGATTACTCGTGTACTACAAGTGTCGGCTTTAATGTTCACTCTCTGCGGAGAAGCGGCAAGGACAGATGGCACCTTAACTCTCCCGTGATAGATTTTAATGGTGAAATATTGATTTCTATCTAGCCAAGGCCTGCCGCTGGGGCCAGAGTCATTTGTTGGCGAGTACCGGACACACGATCTGCGGCTGATCATCAATCACCGCGGGCAGGTGAAAGTCTGAACAGAGGCACCTTGAATCCCAAAGAGGTGTTCAGAGAGACAGGCGGTGATAACACATGAGAGAAGAGGGCTGGGGGGGAGGGGGGAGATGACATGAGAGAGAGAGAGTGGGAGGGGGACCATCAGAGAGACAGGCGGTGATAACACAGGAGGAAGAGAGAGAGTGGGGGGTGACAAAGCGAGAGCAGGGGAGATGGAGAATCACATCAGAGAGACAGGCAGTGATAATGTAGGAAAGAAGAAGGCTGGGGGGGGGGGGGGGAGATGACATGAGAGAGAAAAAAAAAAAAAAAAGAAGAAGGGGGGGTGACAGAGAAAGCGCAGGGGAGATGACATCATGGAGAGAAAGAGCAGGAGGGACAGGGGAGGATGACACAGGAGAGTGCGGGGGGGGGGGGTGAGGAGGGATGACACAGGAGAGTGCGGGGGGGGGGGGGGTGAGGAGGGATGACACAGGAGAGTGCGGGGGGGGGGGGGTGAGGAGGGATGACACAGGAGAGTGCGGGGGGGGGGGGGTGGCGGAGGAATACACAGGAGAGTGCGGGGGGGTGGGGAGGAGGGATGACACAGGAGAGTGCGGGGGGGTGAGGAGGGGATGGACACAGGAGAGTGTGAGGGCGGGGGTGGGGTGAGGAGGTGACACAGGAGAGTGCGGGGGGGTGAGGAGGGATGACACAGGAGAGTGCGGGGGTGAGGGAGGGATGACACAGGAGAGTGCGGGGGGGGGGTTAGGAGGGATGACACAGGAGAGGGCGGGGGGGGGTGAGGAGGGATGACACAGGAGAGTGCGGGGGGGTGAGGAGGGATGACACAGGTGAGTGCGGGGGGGTGAGAGGAGGGAAGACACAGGAGAGTGCGGGGGGGGGGTGAGGAGGATGACACAGGAGAGTGCGGGGGGGGTGAGGGAGGAGGATACACAACAGGAAGAAGTGCGGGGGCGGGGGGAGGGAGTGCGGGGGGGGGGTGAGGAGGAGACACAGGAGAGTGCGGGGGGGGGTGAGGAGGGCGATGACACAGGGGAGAGTGGCGGGGGGTGAGGAGGGGATGACACAAGGAGAGTGCGGGGGGGGGGGTGAGGTAGGGTGGATGAGCACAGTAGATGCGGGGGGCGGGGGGGGGTGAGGAGGGATGGAACCCACAGGAGAGTGCGGGGGGGGGTGAGGAGGGTGACACAGGAGAGTGCGGGGGGGGGGGTGAGGAGGGATGACAAGGAGAGTGCGGGGGGGGGTGAGGGGGTGACACAGGAGAGTGCGGGGGGGGGGGGGGTGAGGGGGTGACACAGGAGAGTGCGGGGGGGGGGGGTGAGGAGGGATGACACAGGAGAGTGCGGGGGGGGGGGGGGATGGGGAGGGTTGACACAGGAGAGTGCGGGGGGGGGGGGGGTGGGGGAGGGATGACACAGGAGAGTGCGGGGGGGGTGAGGAGGGATGACACAGGAGAGTGCGGGGGGGGTGAGGAGGGATGACACAGGAGAGTGCGGGGGGGGGTGGGGAGGGATGACACAGGAGAGTGCGGGGGGGGGGTGAGGAGGGATGACACAGGAGAGTGCGGGGGGGGGGTGAGGAGGGATGACACAGGAGAGTGCGGGGGGGGGGTGAGGAGGGATGACACAGGAGAGTGCAGGGGGGGTGAGGAGGGATGACACAGGAGAGTGCGGGGGGGGGGGGTGAGGAGGGATGACACAGGAGAGTGCGGGGGGGGGTGAGGAGGGATGACACAGGAGAGTGCGGGGGGGGGTGAGGAGGGATGACACAGGAGAGTGCGGGGGGGGGGTGAGGAGGGATGACACAGGAGAGTGCGGGGGGGGGGGGTGAGGAGGAATGACACAGGAGAGTGCGGGGGGGTGAGGAGGGATGACACAGGAGAGTGCGGGGGGGTGAGGAGGGATGACACAGGAGAGTGCGGGGGGGGGGGGAGGGACACAGGAGAGTGCGGGGGGGGGGTGAGGAGGGATGACACAGGAGAGTGCGGGGGGGTGAGGGGATGACACAGGAGAGTGCGGGGGGGTGAGGAGGGATGACACAGGAGAGTGCGGGGGGGGGTGAGGAGGGATGACACAGGAGAGTGCGGGGGGGGGTGAGGGAGGGATGACACAGGAGGAGTGCGGGGGGGGGGGGGGTGAGGAGGGATGACACAGGAGAGTGCGGGGGGGGTGAGGAGGGATGACAAGGAGAGTGTGGGGGGGTGAGGAGGGATGAACAGGAGAGTGCGGGGGGGGTGAGGAGGGATGACACAGGAGAGTGCGGGGGGGGTGAGGAGGGATGACACAGGAGAGTGCGGGGGGGGGTGAGGAGGGTGACACAGGAGAGTGCGGGGGGGGGTGAGGAGGGATGACACAGGAGAGTGCGGGGGGTGAGGAGGGATGACACAGGAGAGGGGCGGGGGGTGAGGGGGATGACACAGGGAGTGCGGGGGGGTGAGGAGGATGGACACAGGAGAGTGCGGGGGGGGTGAGGAGGGATGACACAGGAGAGTGCGGGGGGTGAGGAGGGATGACACAGGAGAGTGCGGGGGGGGTGAGGAGGGATGACACAGGAGAGTGGCGGGGGGGGTGAGGAGGGATGACACAGGAGAGTGCGGGGGGGTGGGGGGGATGACACAGGAGAGTGCGGGGGGGGGTGAGGGGGATGACACAGGAGAGTGCGGGGGGGTGAGGGGGATGACACAGGAGAGTGCGGGGGGGTGAGGGGGGATGACACAGGAGAGTGCGGGGGGGGGGTGAGGAGGGATGACACAGGGAGTGGGGGGGGGGGGTGAGGAGGGATGACACAGAGAGTGCGGGGGGGTGAGGAGGGATGACACAGGAGAGTGCGGGGGGGGTGAGGAGGGATGACACAGGAGAGTGCGGGGGGGGTGAGGAGGGATGACACAGGAGAGTGCGGGGGGGGGGGGAGGGATGACACAGGAGAGTGCGGGGGGGGGTGAGGAGGGATGACACAGGTGAGTGCGGGGGGGGGGTGAGGAGGGATGACACAGGAGAGTGCGGGGGGGGGGGTTGAGGAGGGATGACACAGGAGAGTGCGGGGGGGGGTGAGGGGGGATGACACAGGAGTGCCGGGTAGGTGAGGGGGGATGACACAGGAGAGTGCAGGGGGTGAGGAGGGATGACACAGGAGAGTGCAGGGGGGGGTGAGGTGGGATGACACAGGAGAGTGCGGGGGGGGGGTGAGGGGGGATGACACAGGAGAGTGCGGGGGGGTGAGGGGGGATGACACAGGAGAGTGCGGGGGGGGGTGAGGAGGAATGACAGGGTTGAGTCCGGAGTCCTACTCGCTCACATGTCACACTGCATGCGGTAGAAATCGGAGTTCCTCTTTAATATAAAGCGCTGTATTGGGGGGGGGGGGGGAAGATGTCATGAAACGATCACATAAATGTAGAAGACAAGATGGAGGCCGGGGCTTGGACGGGGGGGAGGGGGACATTTGCTGGAAGAATTACAATAAGTGACGGAGATCTCAGTTGACATAAAGCCGGCGAGGAAATCGTCTTCTCCGGGGGGGGGGGGGGTATTTTTTATTGCGCCGTTCTGAGGTCACCAGTACAGCGAATGTTTTGTTCCAGGCGAGTGCAGCTCCTCCACACTGACAGATAACACAGAGAGGGCGATCAATCACCGTCACCGAGCCCCAATACACAATGGGGGAGGGGGAGGGGCAGCCAGGAAGGGGTTAATGGTTTGGCATTGTATCATGTATGGTGGGGGATGGTTCCGCCTTATCTGCTAATACAATTCACTGAGCGGGAGGAGAAATCATTGTATAAAAACACAGAGCTCGGCTCCGCCCACACCGCAAAGCGCTGGATATGGACGCCATTTATCATCTGTCCATCCAGGAGGAGGAGAGCGGACCCCCTCCCCCCCCCCCCCCCCCCCAATGATCCTGGGGGAGCGCTCACCCAATCACACAAGTTACAAAAGAATCAGAATCTGTGTCCCAGCTGGAGGAACTCCTCACTTCCTGGACTGGTGACCACACAGGAAATGTGCAGAACATCCCCTCAGCAGGGACACCAATACATCCCATAGTGCCCCCCCCCCCAAAACTAGAACACGGCCCTGGTTGGATCTCAGATATAAAGGTCACTCAACCTTCTATTGAAGGTCTCAACATACATGTATGGGGCCCCGAGCACCAGGGAAACCTCAGACCCCACCCAGATCACAGCTGACCACCTACCGGAACACCAGGGAAACATCAGACCCCACCCAGATCACAGCTGACCACCTACCGGAACACCAGGGAAACATCAGACCCCACCCAGATCACAGCTGACCACCTACCGGAACACCAGGGAAACATCAGACCCCACCCAGATCACAGCTGACCACCTACCGGAACACCAGGGAAACATCAGACCCCACCCAGATCACAGCTGACCACACCCACCACCTACCAGAACACCAGGGAAACCTCAGACCCCACCCAGATCACAGCTGACCACCTACCGGAACACCAGGGAAACATCAGACCCCACCCAGATCACAGCTGACCACCTACCGGAACACCAGGGAAACATCAGACCCCACCCAGATCACAGCTGACCACCTACCGGAACACCAGGGAAACATCAGACCCCACCCAGATCACAGCTGACCACACCCACCACCTACCAGAACACCAGGGAAACCTCAGACCCCACCCAGATCACAGCTGACCACCTACCGGAACACCAGGGAAACATCAGACCCCACCCAGATCACAGCTGACCACCTACCGGAACACCAGGGAAACATCAGACCCCACCCAGATCACAGCTGACCACACCCACCACAACACCAGGGAAACATCAGACCCCACCCAGATCACAGCTGACCACACCCACCACCTACCGGAACACTAGGGAAACATCAGACCCCACCCAGATCACAGATGACCACACCCACCACCTACCGGAAGACCAGGGAAACATCAGACCCCGCCCAGATCACAGCTGACCACACCCACCACCTACCGGAACACTAGGGAAACATCAGACCCCACCCAGATCACAGCTGACCACACCCACCACCTACCGGCACACCAGGGAAACATCAGACCCCACCCAGATCACAGCTGACCACCCCCACCACCTACCGGAACACTAGGGAAACATCAGACCCCACCCAGATCACAGATGACCACCCCCACCACCTACCAGAACACCAGGGAAACATCAGACCCCACCCAGATCACAGATGACCACACCCACCACCTACCGGTGTTCTGTCGCGAACAGTCTGGCTATGAGCAAGTGTCCGCTGTGTACTGCGCATGCGCAGTACGGAGCATAAAGATTTTCGGAAATTCTCGGAAGATGAACGGCGCCTGTGCCGTGAGTGGATGTGTAAGCCTCGCCATCCAAGTGGACATAGGGCTACACAAACTTAGAGGGCCCCTTGCGGGCTCGCTTCGCTTGCCACGCTTCGGGCACGGCCTTGCTGCGCTCGGCTCTTTTATATTCTAACTCTATGTCCACTTGGATGGTGGGGCTTGAAAGTGGACTCACGGCGCAGGCGCCGTTCATCTTCGGAATATGGGTGTCCTGTGTACGGAATATGGGTGTCCTGTGTGAAAGGCTACACTGTCGGGTTACCTCGCCCGCAATGGCGGCGGCCGCACCCGACAGCTGATGGAGACATCGAGGGACAGCAGGACAGGTAAGTGTCCATTTATTAAAAGCCATCAGCTGCAGTATGTGCGCAGTATGTGTAGCTGCTGGCTTTTATTTAATTTTTTTCCCCGGAACACCCCTTTAACCACTTTCAGACCGGACCATTTAGCTGCCCAAAGACCAGAGCACTTTTTGTAATTCGGCACTGCGTCGCTAATTTCGCGGTCGTGCGGCGTGGCTCCCAAACAGAACTGACGTCCTTTTTTTTCCCCACAAATAGAACTTTCTTTTGGTGGTATTTGATCACCTCTGCGGTTTTTATTTTTTGCGCTATAAACAAAAAAATAACGACATACTTTTTGCTATAATAAATATCCCCCCCAAAAAAAAATAACTTTTTCCTCAGTTCAGGCCGATACGTATTCTTCTACATATTTTTGGTAAAAAAATTAATAAAATAAAAAATATATCACAATAAGCTATTGATTGGTTTGCGCAAAAGTTATAGCGTTTACAAAATAGGGGATAGTTTTAATTTTTAATTGTTTAATAGTTAATAATTTTATTAGTAATGGCGGCGATCAGCGATTTTTATCGCGACTGCGACATTATGGCGGACACATCGGACAATTCTGGCGCTATTTTAGGACCATTTACATTTTTACAGCGATCAGTGCGATTAAAAAATGCATTGATTACTGTGTAAATGTGACTGGCAGTGAAGGGGTTAACCACTAGGTGGCGCTGCGGGGGTTAAGTGTGTCCTAGGGAGTGATTCTAACAGTGGGGAGGATATGTGTGACATGTCACTGATCACTGCTCCCAATTACAGGGAGCTATGATCAGTGTCCTGTCACTAGGCGGGGAGACGCTTGTTTACATCAGCATTTCCCGTTCTTCCTCTCCGTGAGACGATCGCGGGTATCCTCGTGTACATCGAGTCTGCAGGACCTGCGATCACACTCACGAAGGACGCAGCAGGCGCGCCTGCAAACCGCTTATCTGCCAACGTGAGCCGGTCGGGAAGCCGTTAAAGACCAGACACGTGTTCACAGCTGACCACACCCACTTCTTACAGGTGGACCACACCCAGAGACACATCACACCTTTCACCCACTAGAAGACCAATATACCTTGAAGCCACCACCTGCCAACAGACCACACCCATCCTACTGGTAGACCACACCCCCCCCCCCACATACTCCTGGCTCATCTACTTAGACACCAAAACTCCGCCCACATCTGGCTGCACACCCACACTGGAATCCCCCCTCCCCTATCCCCAGACATTAGATCTGCTCACAACATCCCCCAACCACACCCCAAGCCCCCGCCCACCCCCAACCGCACCACGTGCTGATAGACCGCACACATCCCGGGAGTCTCACACAAAGAAGAGGGGGGAGGGGTTGTCAGGGGATGGCGGGGGGTCTCGCACATTACACCGCACACGCCATGCATCCTGTAGATTATACTCCGTCTCCCCATTTTTAAACAAATTCCAGATGTTTATTCAGCACCGAGAGACCAAAGAACAGCGTGACCCTCCGCCCCAATCTTCTGTACACAGGGGGCGGAGTCATCACCTCATTGGCTTGTGTGATAATGACTGCAGGATACAAGCTCTGTATTTATATTCATACGATGGCGCTGGGGGCGGAGTCAGACAGATTTCCTGGATGTCAGACACAAGGCCGGCTGTACGCACGTTTCATGACAAGTCCTCCGAGACGAGGTGCGCGGCCGGAGCGTCCGTCTGCAGAGAGAGGAGGGAGTTTCTATACACAGTCCTCCCCACTGATCAGACATCTATGTCCCACAACGTCCGCCGAACGTCCAGGTACCTCGTAGAAGCGGCAATCACAGATTGCAATAACTCGCTCTTCACGAGGACGGCCACACCGAAGGACCGCCTCACTGCTGGCGCTGGGTGCGTCCGTCAGTCCCGGTGAGATTTCTCCATCAGCGTCTTCCTCTCATACTGGAAGGAAATCAAAACAGAATATAAAACAACTACTACCTACACATCGCCATAAATACATATCACCCGCCGCCAGCAGCCGCTTACAAAGATCGCCACCGCTGGGCCGTGCTGGTACACCGCCGGGGCCGGGCCGCTGTTATTATAGTGAATGTACAGAGTATATGTATCGATTGTTTTTGTAGGGGGGGGGGGGGGGTAGTAATAGTGACCGTCAGGATAGGTTTCCCTAAGGGACTGTGCAGATGGACTTTTCTTTGCTTCCAACAGTCTAAAGTCGATATTCATTTAATCCATGAAGGTCTATGGGAGGGTAAAACCTGCATTAAGCAGCCAACCGGAACATCAGAAGGAGGAGGAGGAGGAGTCAAACCAACCCCAGCGTCATCAGGGGGACAAGACCAACCACATGTCAGGAGGCAAACTGATCCTGTCAAAAAATTCTAAATGATCCTAGGAGGATCTCCTGTATATACAATTCTATTTCCTGTCACATGGTACGATGGAGGAGAACCTCCTGTGTATATAATTCTATTTCCTGTCACATGGTACGATGGAGGAGAACCTCCTGTGTATATAATTCTATTTCCTGTCACATGGTACGATGGAGGAGGACCTCCTATAATTCTATTTCCTGTCAAATGGTACGATGGAGGAGAACCTCCTGTGTATATAATTCTATTTCCTGTCACATGGTACGATGGAGGAGGACCTCCTATAATTCTATTTCCTGTCAAATGGTACGATGGAGGAGAACCTCCTGTGTATATAATTCTATTTCCTGTCACGATGGTGGAGAACCTCCTGTGTATATAATTCTATTTCCTGTCACATGGTACGATGGAGGAGGACCTCCTATAATTCTATTTCCTGTCACATGGTACAATGGAGGAGGACCTCCTGTATATATAATTCTATTTCCTGTCACATGGTACGATGGAGGAGGATCTCCTGTATATATAATTCTATTTCCTGTCACATGGTACGATGGAGGAGGATCTCCTGTATATATAATTCCATTTCCTGTCACATGGTACGATGGAGGAGGACCACCTATAATTCTATTTCCTGTCACATGGTACGATGGAGAAGGACCTCCTATAATTCTATTTCCTGTCACAAGGTACGATGGAGAAGGACCTCCTATAATTCTATCTCCTGTCACATGGTACGATGGAGGAGGATCTCCGGTATATATAATTCTATTTCCTGTCACATGGTACGAAGGAGGAGGATCTCCTGTATATATAATTCTATTTCCTGTCACATGGTACGATGGAGGAGGACCTCCTGTATATATAATTCTATTTTCTGTCACATGGTATGATGGAGGAGGATCTCCTGTATATATAATTCCATTTCCTGTCACATGGTACGAAGGAGGAGGACCTCCTATATATATATAAAATTCTATTTCCTGTCACATGGTACGAAGGAGGAGGACCTCCTGTATATATAATTCTATTTCCTGTCACATGGTACGATGGAGAAGGACCTCCTATAATTCTATTTCCTGTCACATGGTACGATGGAGGAGGATCTCCTGTATATATAATTCTATTTCCTGTCACATGGTACGATGGAGGAGGATCTCCTGTATATATAATTCTATTTCCTGTCACATGGTACGATGGAGGAGGATCTACTGTATATATAATTCTATTTCCTGTCACATGGTACGAAGGAGGAGGATCTCCTGTATATATAATTCTATTTCCTGTCACATGGTACGATGGAGGAGGACCTCCTGTATATATAATTCTATTTCCTGTCACATGGTACGATGGAGGAGGATCTCCTGTATATATAATTCTATTTCCTGTCACATGGATCTCCTGTGTAGATTATTGTATTTCCTGTCACATGGTACGATGGAGGAGGATCTACTGTATAAATAATTCTATTTCCTGTCACATGGTACAATGGAGGAGGACCTCTGGTATATATAATTCTATTTCCTGTCACATGGTACAATGGAGGAGGACCTCCTGTATATATAATTCTATTTCCTGTCACATGGTACGAAGGAGGAGGATCTCCTGTATATATAATTCTATTTCCTGTCACATGGTACGATGGAGGAGGACCTCCTGTATATATAATTCTATTTCCTGTCACATGGTACGATGGAGGAGGATCTCCTGTATATATAATTCTATTTCCTGTCACATGGTACGATGGAGGAGGATCTCCTGTGTAGATTATTCTATTTCCTGTCACATGGTACGATGGAGGAGGATCTCCGGTATATACAATTCTATTTCCTGTCACATGGTACGATGGGGGGGACCTCCTGTATATATAATTCTATTTCCTGTCACATGGTACAATGGAGGAGGACCTCCTGTATATATAATTCTATTTCCTGTCACATGGTACGATGGAGGAGAACCTCCTGTGTAGATTATTCTATTTCCTGTCACATGGTACGATGGAGGAGGATCTACTGTATATATAATTCTATTTCCTGTCACATGGTACGATGGAGGAGGATCTACTGTATATATAATTCTATTTCCTGTCACATGGTACGATGGGGGGGGACCTCCTGTAGATATCGGCACTCACCATCTCCAGCTGGCGCCCGATGTTCCCCATGGTGATCCCTCCAGCGAAGAAGATGCAGGGCAGCCAGGAGCGAACGTACAGAAAATCGGGGGAGGTGTATCTGTAGAGAAAGGACAGACGTCACAATAAATTGCAGCGACACGCAGAGCCCCGCCCCCTCGGAGCGCACTTACTGGTAGACGCCATTATAGACCAACAGCTGAGACACCAACGTGGCAAAGAAGGCGATTCCAATGCCGAGTCCCAACCCGCTCCGTGACCGGTCAAATGTCCACCACAGGCCAATGGACAGCGCCGCCAACGTCAGAGACAGCTGCATGTTGTTGGCAAAGTCCACTTTCTGGTGAGGAGGAGTCAAGGCAAAATACAGGGGAGAGAATATCAAAATGGATCGTCAGCATGAGGAGAGACCGCCCCCTGAGGAGGAGGAGAGACCGCCCCCCCCCCCACACACAGAGGAGGAGGAGAGACCGCCCCCCCCCCACACCGAGGAGGAGAGACCACCCCCCCACCCAAAGAGGAGAGACTGCCCCCCCCCCACTCACTGGAGGAGAGGGGAGACCCCCCCTGAGGAGGAGGAGGAGGAGGAGAAACCGCCCCCCCACACCCACCGAGGAGGAGAGACCGCCCCCCACCCACCAAGGAGAGGGGAGACCCCCCCCTCCAAGGAGCAGAGGGGAGACCCCCCCCCCACACACCCACTGAGCAGAGGGGAGACCCCCCCCCCCCCACACCCACCGAGGAGCAGAGGGGAGACCCCCCCCACTGAGGCGGAGAGGGGAGACCCCCCCCCCCACACCCACGAGGAGAGGGGAGACCCCCCCCCCCACACCCACCGAGGAGAGGGGAGACCCCCCCCCCACAGAGGAGGAGAGGGGAGACCCCCCCCCCCCACACAAAGGATGAGAGGGGAAACCATTGGCAGATGAGGCAGAGAATGCCCACATGTACCCCATTCATAGACACGCAAATTGTCTGGCTGAACTCTGCCTGAATTCCTCTGACCGTCTCTATGATATCATCTCCTCAGAACGGGACCGGAGTGTAAACAATAACAAGTGCCCTCTGGTAGAAAGGATACGGCGCTGGCGTGATTTATACCCACAAACACCGCCACACAGCGCATGACACTCGACCATTCCCTCTTAAACTTGTGCGGCTCCCCCAGCTGGCGGTCAATACACGGGTACAGGAGGCCGATGGCGGCTGTGAAGAGAGGAGAGACATAACAGAACTGACCATAGAAGACATAGGATGGTGCCCGGGGGAGGGCCGTCCCGGGAAACTCACCTGCAGCCGTCCCGCAGCACAGCGGCACCCACCAGGTGGAGGAGAAGAGGCTGGACAGCACGTCGGGGGGGAAGAGGGTGACGTTCCTCTGGACTTGTAGGAGGTTCAGTACAAGTGCCAGGAAGACTCCGATCAGGAAGAGGAGGAGACCACGGATGAGAAGATTCATCTTCTGGTTGGGACCCGCAACATCTCTCACCAATCGCTCAGAAGCCGCATCGTCTCCCATCCCCCACCTGGCGCTCAGAGACCTGGAAATTGTGGGGAACGGCCTATGGAGAAAAGAGAAGAGGATCATCTCCAACCTCCGAAAAATAATCAGGAGATTGTGAAATTGATGGCAGCAACAGGTCTCAAAAAAGTTGGGGCCATGGTTAGCTCGGTGTAGCCTCCCTCTTTTACCAACTCTCTGTTGGGCCTCGTTCACACTTACTTCAAAATCCAATCAAAGCTCCTCCCACTAAATAAAATGGTTATTCCCAGTCCTGGTCACACGTTGTGTTCACTTCATAAATGATCCTCCATGTCACTTTCTTGGTGCTGCAAAGTGTCTCCAAACCCCCCATAGAAGTCTATGACAAGCAATCCCCCCCCCCCATAGAAGTCTATGACAACCAATCCCCCCCCCCCCCAATAGAAGTCTATGACAGGCAACCCTCCCCCCTCAATAGAAGTCTATGACGAGCAATCCCCCCATAGAAGTCTATGACAAGCAATCCCCCCATAGAAGTCTATGACGAGCAATCCCCCCCATAGAAGTGTATGATGAGCAATCCCCCCATAGAAGTGTATGATGAGCAATCCCCCCATAGAAGTGTATGACGAGCAATCCCCCCATAGAAGTCTATGACGAGCAATCCCCCCATATAAGTCTATGACGAGCAATCCCCCCATAGAAGTCTATGACTAGCAATCCCCCCATAGAAGTCTATGACGAGCAATCCCCCCATAGAAGTCTATGACAGGCAATCCCCCATAGAAGTCTATGACAGGCAATCCCCCCATAGAAGTCTATGACAGGCAATCCCCCCCATAGAAGTCTATGACGAGCAATCCCCCTATAGAAGTCTATGACAGGCAATCCCCTCCATAGAAGTCTATGACAAGCAATCCCCCCCATAGAAGTCTATGTCGAGCAATCCCCCCCATAGAAGTCTATGACGAGCAATCCCCCCATAGAAGTCTATGACGAGCAATCCCCCCATAGAAGTCTATGACGAGCAATCCCCCCATAGAAGTATATGACGAGCAATCCCCCCCATAGAAGTCTATGACAAGCAATCCCCCCCCATAGAAGTATATGACAACCAATCCCCCCCCATAGAAGTCTATGAAAAGCAATCCCCCCCATAGAAGTCTATGACAACCAATCCCCCCCCATAGAAGTCTATGACAAGCAATCCCCCCATAGAAGTCTATGACAACCAATCCCCCCCATAGAAGTCTATGACAGGCAATCCCACCCCATAGAAGTCTATGACAGGCAATCCCCCCCATAGAAGTCTATGACAAGCAATCCCCCCATAGAAGTCTATGACAGGCAATCCCCCCATAGAAGTCTATGACGAGCAATCCCCCCATAGAAGTCTATGACGAGCAATCCCCCC
The DNA here is from genome assembly GCA_028564925.1 of Lithobates sylvaticus. Classification (NCBI taxonomy): domain Eukaryota; kingdom Metazoa; phylum Chordata; class Amphibia; order Anura; family Ranidae; genus Lithobates; species Lithobates sylvaticus. Next base: position 1,323,238 of record CM053031.1, on the reverse strand, counting down.
ATAGAAGTCTATGACGCGCAATCCCCCCATAGAAGTCTATAAAAAGCAATCCCCCCATAGAAGTCTATGACGAGCAATCCCCCCATAGAAGTCTATGACGAGCAATCCCCCCATAGAAGTCTATGACGAGCAATCCCCCCATAGAAGTCTATGACGAGCAATCCCCCCATAGAAGTCTATGACGAGCAATCCCCCCATAGAAGTCTATGTCGAGCAATCCCCCCCATAGAAGTCTATGACGAGCAATCCCCCCATAGAAGTCTATGACAGGCAATCCCCCCATAGAAGTCTATGACGAGCAATCCCCCCATAGAAGTCTATGACAAGCAATCCCCCCCATAGAAGTCTATGACGAGCAATCCCCCCATAGAAGTCTATGACGAGCAATCCCCCCCCCCCCATTAGAAGTCTATGACAAGCAATCCCCCCCCCCCCATAGAAGTCTATGACAGGCAATCCCCCCATAGAAGTCTATGACGAGCAATCCCCTCCATAGAAGTCTATGACAGGCAATCCCCTCCATAGAAGTCTATGACAGGCAATCCCCCCATAGAAGTCTATGACGAGCAATCCCCCCCCATAGAAGTCTATAAAAAGCAATCCCCCCATAGAAGTCTATGACAGGCAATCCCCCCATAGAAGTCTATGACGAGCAATCCCCCCATAGAAGTCTTTGACGAGCAATCCCCCCATAGAAGTCTATGACAAGCAATCCCCCCATAGAAGTCTATGACGAGCAATCCCCCCCATAGAAGTCTATAAAAAGCAATCCCCCCATAGAAGTCTATGACAGGCAATCCCCCCATAGAAGTCTATGACGAGCAATCTCCCCCCATAGAAGTCTATGACGAGCAATCCCCCCATAGAAGTCTATGACGAGCAATCCCCCCCATAGAAGTCTATGACAAGCAATCCCCCCCCATAGAAGTCTATGACAAGCAATCCCCCCCCATAGAAGTCTATGACGCGCAATCCCCCCCCCCCCATAGAAGTCTATGACAGGCAATCCCCCCATAGAAGTCTATGACGAGCAATCCCTCCATAGAAGTCTATAAAAAGCAATCCCCCCATAGAAGTCTATGACAAGCCACCCCCTAGCGAGTGGGGGGAGGGGGGGGTCAGAGCTGGAGGAGGTAATCAGCAGAGCTGGGGGAATACTAGTGAGCGGAAGGATCAGCAGAGCTGGGGGGGGGGTACTAGTGAGCGGAAGGATCAGCCGAGCTGGGGGGGAATACTAGTGAGCGGAAGGATCAGCAGAGCTGGGGGGGGAATAACTAGTGAGCGGAAGGATCAGCAGAGCTGGGGGGGGAATACTAGTGAGCGGAAGGATCAGCAGAGCTGGGGGGGGAATACTAGTGAGCGGAAGGATCAGCAGAGCTGGGGGGGGAATACATAGTGAGCGGAAGGATCAGCAGAGCTGGGGGGGGAATACTAGTGAGCGGAAGGATCAGCAGAGCTGGGGGGGGGAATACTAGTGAGCGGAAGGATCAGCAGAGCTGGGGGGGGGAATACTAGTGAGCGGAGGGATCAGCAGAGCTGGGGGGGATACTAGTGAGCGGAGGGATCAGCAGAGCTGGGGGGGATACTAGTGAGCGGAGGGATCAGCAGAGCTGGGGGGGGATACTAGTGAGCGGAGGGATCAGCAGAGCTGGGGGGGATACAAGTGAGCGGAGGGATCAGCAGAGCTGGGGGGGATACTAGTGAGCGGAGGGATCAGCAGAGCTGGGGGGGATACTAGTGAGCGGAGGGATCAGCAGAGCTGGGGGGGATACTAGTGAGCGGAGGGATCAGCAGAGCTGGGGGGGATACTAGTGAGCGGAGGGATTAGCAGAGCTGGGGGGGATACTAGTGAGCGGAGGGATTAGCAGAGCTGGGGGGGATACTAGTGAGCGGAGGGATTAGCAGAGCTGGGGGGATACTAGTGAGCGGAGGGATCAGCAGAGCTGGGGGGGTACTAGTGAGCGGAGGGATCAGCAGAGCTGGGGGGGGATACTAGTGAGCGGAGGGATCAGCAGAGCTGGGGGGGGGGGGTAAAAATAAGCTGGGGGTCTGCTGGGCCCCATTAAAACAAATATACATTTAACACGGAGCCTCTGCCAAGCTTCAAAAAAGAAAATCACTGAAGCATCAAAAACACCCCACAAAAGCAGAGAAGAGATAGAAGTGTAATAGTCGGGGCAGTGAGGGGGCCGGTTGGTGGAGTTCCGGGGAGAGGAAAGTTCTCCGGTTCTGGTCTATCGGATTCTAACTGCTCCACATTTCTGGGTCGTCTTTGTTGTATTTTTCCCTCTAATGGTGAAAGGTGTGGACTGCAGGTGACCAGTAAAGCCCCCGGACTCTTCTACTAGGAAGCCATGCTGGTGTCAGACGCAGGATGTGGATGTTCCTGCTGGAACATGGAAGGTCTTCCCTGAATAAGACGTCTGGGTGGTGCCTTTCCAGATGTGCCCATTTCATACAAACTAATGCCCCGCCCCCTCACTGCCATAACATATCAGAGATGTCGGCTTCTGAACCGAACGCTGATAACAACCTGGGAGGTCCCTCTACTCTTTAGGCCAGACGATGCGCTGCCCATGGTTTCTATTCGTCTGACCACAGAACGGTTTCCACTTTGCTACAGACCATTTATACTGAGGTTTGGTCCACAGAACGGTTTCCACTTTGCTACAGACCATTTATAATGAGGTTTGGCCCACAGAACGGTTTCCACTTTGCTACAGACCATTTATACTGAGGTTTGGCCCACAGAACGGTTTCCACTTTGCTACAGACCATTTATACTGAGGTTTGGTCCAGAGAACGGTTTCCACTTTGCTACAGACCATTTATACTGAGGTTTGGCCCACAGAACGGTTTCCACTTTGCTACAGACCATTTATAATGAGGTTTGGCCCACAGAACGGTTTCCACTTTGCTACAGACCATTTATACTGAGGTTTGGCCCACAGAACGGTTTCCACTTTGCTACAGACCATTTATACTGAGGTTTGGTCCAGAGAACGGTTTCCACTTTGCTACAGACCATTTATACTGAGGTTTGGCCCACAGAACGGTTTCCACTTTGCTACAGACCATTTATAATGAGGTTTGGTCCAGAGAACGGTTTCCACTTTGCTACAGACCATTTATACTGAGGTTTGGTCCAGAGAAGACGGCGGTGTTCCCGGGTCAGATCCGGCTTCTTCTCCCCATGATGGATCTTTACCTCGTATTTACGGACGGTGACCACAGACAGGGATTGGTGGAAGTCTTCCTGAGCCCATGAAGTGATGACCCCTGAGATCACCGCCCTCCAATCTGGGGTCTCATCCATCCCACAAAGACCGGAGTCTTCAGAGGGGGATATGATGGACTGTAGATGATGGGGAAGATGATTGGACAATTATCAGACGCAGCCTTTCCCAGACCGGTGACCTCGGCCCACCATCACTTCTCACACACCCCCACTCTCTAAGATGCTCTTCTTACACCCAGTCATGTGACTGACCCCTCACCTGATTAGTAGCAGAACCTTCTCCCAGCTCCTCCCCCTTAGTACCCGACCAGTAATCTCCTCATCCTTCCCACAATGCTCCCTCCCCCGGAACATTCCATTTCCTCTATGGGGTACAATTCAGGAGGATGGGGGATATATATATATATACACACATACACACACACATACACAGATGGGGGAGGGGGGTATATATACAGAGATAGGGGGAGGGAGTATATGTAGAAATATGGGGGAGGGGGGTGTATATATATATATATATACACACATACACACATATACACATATACACACACACAGATGGGGCAGGGGGTTTATATACACAAAGATGGAGGGTATATACAGACATGGGGCGGGGGGTATATATATATATATACATACACAGACATGGGGGGTATATACAGAGAGGGGGGAGGGGGTATATATATACAGAGATGGGGGGGTGTATATATATATACAGAGATGGGGGGCGGGGGGTATATATATATATACAAAGATGGAGGGTATATACAGAAATGGGGGAGGGGTATATATACAGAGATGGGGGGTCTATACAGAGAGGGGGGAAGGGTACAGAGGATATTTGGGGGTCTCTCACCTCCTCGCTCTGTTACTATCCGGAAGTCTCTGTGCGCTCCGCGACTCTTTCTGGCCGTGGCTCCGCCTTTTCCGGAAGTGCCCACGCCCTCAGTGTTCCGGTACCGCCCATCTCCAGCTACACACCGCAGAGGCTCCTCCCCGCCGCCATATTGGTTGGGGCAGAAGTCTGCGCAGTACGGAGTGACGGCGGCCATGTTGGTGGAGGAGGGGAGAGCGGAGTGCTGAGCTGTGTGTTATATAATCCATTCATAGTGTGTGCTGAGCAATGTCCTCTCATTACCCCCTCCCCCTCCATATATACCCCCCTCACTGCCACCACATATCCACCCACCAGGAAATGTTCCCTCATAATCCCCTCAATACCAAATGTTCTCCTCCAGGAAATATCTCACCAGAGATCTCCCAAATCCCATTATTCCTCCGCACACCGATTGGCCCTCACTACTCTCCCTCTGATTGGACGCTCTTCTCTCCCCTGAGCTCTCTCCAAAACTAAACTGGAACTAAACCTTCCTCCACTCTGCATCCAAGGAAGCCGCCATCTTGGGCTCTGTTTGATCTGCGGTTGCCATGGTGCTGCGCATGTGATCAGTGAGGACATCTGATGGTGTGATGATCATTTGTTTCAGAACACAAGCAGATGTGACAGTTCACAATCCTGGCGTTCCAGGAATGTAACTGTTCTTTGAAACCATTAAATCAATGAGTTTAGTTCTGCTTTATGATTTACTGCTGCTCAGGGGCTCTGGGCTTTAACAAATGGGCGCCTCCAGCAAGAAGAAACAGGAGCCATGCTGGAGGCGATGTACAGGAAGCAGAATTATTCATGTGGGATGGATGTTTCTTGCTATAGAACATTATTTTTATCAGGTTGTTATGGGAGGAGTTCCACTCTAAGCCACACCCCTTGGAGTGACCGCTCCTCCCACCGGGGGGATAATATTACCCGATTGGCTGGTCTGCTGCTGACCTGCATTGTCCTGATGTCTCCCTTCCTTCCTGCCTGTCTGGACCTGACTACTCCTCCCCCATACATTGTACATCCCCCACCCCCGACTCTCATTCCAGATCCCCCCCCCCCCCCTGGTGGGACCGTCCTTGTAACGAAACGTCCCACACTCCGCTATACCGCTTCCTCCCAGTCTGAATATATACTACCCTGTATACTCTGCAGAAAACTGGGCCTTAGGTGTTGGTGGTTCCACAACACTGTAACCCCCCACAGATACTCTTGGTGGGCGCAGGAGCGGCATAGACCAGCATGGAGCGCCGTTCAGGTCCGCCATCAAAACTGACAGGCGAACCTGACGTTCCGTCAGTGTGAAAGGGGCCTAACGCCGCGTACACACGGTCGGAATTCTCATCGGAAAAAGCTCTGACGGTTTTCCTGACGGAATTCCGCTCAAGCTGTGTTGCCTACACACGGTCACTTCAAATTCCGACCGCCAAGAAAACCGCGGCATAAAACACGTTTGACTGCACTATAAAAGGGAAGTTTAATGTTTCTGAGCATGCGTCGAATTGTTTCAGAGCATGCGTCGGAATTTTGCGTGTCGGAATTGCCTACACACGATCGGAAAATCCGATAGAAAGGTCGGAAAAATTAAGAACAGGTTCTCAATCCAAAGTCCGTCGGAAATTCCGACAGAAAAAGACCGATGGGCGTACACACGGTCGGAAAATCCAATGAAAAGCTCCCATCGGACTGTTTCCATCGGAAATTCCCGCCGTGTGTACGCGGCATAAGGGTTACCAACCGTGCCGGTTCATCGCCTGTAATGTAAAGATTTGAATAAACCTTTTCTTGGTAAAAAACATGAAAAAAAATAAAATACATCCATGCCAGCCAGGAAAGGGGGTGGGGGGAGGGAAGCATGCACCCCCCTCCGCCCTGAACCATACCATGCCACGCCCTCCGATCGATTATAGATCCAAATCGATCGAGATGCCTGACACCCACCAAAAGAAGAGCCATGGACCCAATGCCGCCATGTCCACTTCTCGTGCCTTTCGGGCTCTGCTACTGCCTTCATTTTGTTAATATCATCGTTTTGGGTTTCACTATGGAGGAGACCAAGACCACATATGGAAAATGCAAGTGTCAGGACCTGGACCCGGACCTGGACCTGGACCTCTGCTGTGTCTGGCAGTATCTCTTCTTACTGAGTCACTTGAGATGATGGACAGCTCCCTGTCCGACTGCTTAGACAACCCTACCTTGTGTCTTGTTTCTGGTGAACATTGAACTCGTTGCTCCTCCCATTAACTTCCTATTTGCACTTCCTGTTTGCCAGATTATTGTGCTTGCTCCAGCCGATATCTCGCTCCTCTCAGTCTTCCCTACTGCCGTCCATATTTTGCTACTTATCGCTACTGACCTTTGATCCTCTACCACACTTCTGCTTGATCCCTATCTGCTATATCTGCCGCTGTCCCCCGGCTTACTCACCCCCTGGTGTGGCGATCCTGAGGACCACGGCCTGGTACTAACATGGAGCAAAACCCATCCCCACCATCAGGAGCTCTGGGGAATACTGGTTAGTGCTTAGACCCCGCACCTAGGGTTAGCCCTCGTCATCCGCCAGGGCGACCTGCTTGTGTACTTATCCTGCTGGTCAATGGGAGCCGCTCTACTGCTATAGCTCCCGGCCTCTCACCCTGACCTCTCACCCTGACCTCTCACCCTGACCTCTCACCCCTGACCCCTCACCCTGACCCCTCACCCCGGATCGTGACATCAAGGCCACCTCCGCACTCATCGGCTGCTAAACCAAGTAGAAAAAGACAACCATTCATACCTGAGACTAATCATCTCCTCCAATGGGTCTCGAAGAGTCCAGCTCCCTGACAATAGTCGCTCCCCCAACCTGCCTCTCATGGCCACCCAAAGCTCAGTCCACGTCTGACAAACCACGGGGGTCATGTTACCTCCGAGGCCCCCAGACCCTGCCATGCCCTTTGTTCTGGAGGTTGATGCTTCTAAAACCTTGAAAAGGAGCCATTTTGTCCTCATGATCCGGTCCTGAGACCCCCTTACACCCTTTTCCTTGAAAAGTGAGTCCAGCAGAGAGGAAGTATAAAAACCATAGAGTCTCACCACCTCCTGAATAAACGACTCCATTCAATAGTGGCTAAAGGGGGACTAAACCCTCCTTTACAGACAAGGAAGCCTCCATATTGGCCTCTGTTTGATCTGCAATTGCCATGATGCTGCTTATGTCATCAGCTATGACACCATTGGATGTCTTTGTTAGATGTGCAAATAAATGTGACTGTTATCACCCACGGGCGGCACACCTCAAATGTAACTGTCTATGTGGGTTTAGTTCCACTTTAAGCTTCCCCTTCCAGACTTGTTGAAGGTCCAACTGATGTTTCATACCTCTTGTTGGAGGCTCCAGATCCCTTTTTCAGCAGATCAGCTTCTCAGCCTCCTCCTATTCTCATAGATGAGGCCAAAGAGACCGGCCATGACCTGGTGAGAGCCTTCAGCGAATAAAATGGGGCAACCAGGGTCCCCGGCCTCCCTACACCATCAGGAGCTCTGCTGAGGACCAGCTGAGGACTCCACACTTCAGGTGAGCCCATGTCATAACACACTGATTGTATGTTCCCTCAGTTCACTTATGGTACGACATTCCCTTGGTACCCCGATTGTAATACGTTCCCTTGGTACCCCGATTGTAAGACGTTCCCTTGGTACCCCAATTGTAAGACGTTCCCTTGGTACCCCGATTGTAAGACGTTCCCTTGGTACCCCGATTGTAAGACGTTCCCTTGGTACCCCGATTGTAAGACGTTTCCTTGGTATTCCGATTGTAAGACATTTCCTTGGTACCCCGATTGTAAGACGTTCCTTTGGTACCCCGATTGTAAGACGTTTCCTTGGTACCCCGATTGTAAGACGTTCCCTTGGTACCCCGATTGTAAGAAGTTCCCTTGGTACCCCGATTGTAAGACGTTCCCTTGGTACCCCGATTGTAAGACGTTCCCTTGGTACCCCGATTGTAAGACGTTTCCTTGGTACCCCGATTGTAAGACGTTTCCTTAGTACCCCGATTGTAAGACATTCCCTTGGTACCCCGATTGTAAGACGTTTCCTTGGTACCCCGATTGTAAGACGTTCCCTTGGTACCCCGATTGTAAAACATTCCCTTGGTACCCCGATTGTAAGACATTCCCTTGGTACCCCGATTGTAAGACGTTCCCTTGGTACCCTGATTGTAAGACGTTCCCTTGGTACCCCGATTATAAGACGTTCCCTTGGTACCCCGATTATAAGACGTTCCCTTGGTACCCCGATTGTAAGACATTCCCTTGGTCCCCCGATTGTAAGACGTTCCCTTGGTCCCCCGATTATAAGACGTTCCCTTGGTACCCCGATTATAAGATGTTCCCTTGGTACCCCGATTAAAAGACATTCCCTTGGTACCCCGATTGTAAGACGTTCCCTTGGTCCCCCGATTGTAAGACGTTCCCTTGGTACCCCGATTGTAAGACGTTCCCTTGGTCCCCCGATTGTAAGACGTTTCCTTGGTACCCCGATTGTAAGACGTTCCCTTGGTACCCCGATTGTAAGACATTCCCTTGGTACCCCAATTGTAAGACGTTCCCTTGGTACCCCGATTGTAAGACGTTCCCTTGGTACCCCGATTGTAAGACGTTCCCTTGGTCCCCCGATTGTAAGACGTTCCCTTGGTACCCCGATTGTAAGACGTTCCCTTGGTACCCCGATTGTAAGACGTTCCCTTGGTACCCCGATTGTAAGACGTTCCCTTGGTACCCCGATTATAAGACGTTTCCTTGGTACCCCGATTGTAAGACGTTTCCTTGGTACCCCGATTGTAAGACGTTCCCTTGGTACCCCGATTGTAAGACGTTCCCTTGGTACCCCGATTGTAAGACATTCCCTTGGTACCCCGATTATAAGACGTTCCCTTGGTACCCCGATTATAAGACGTTCCCTTGGTACCCCGATTATAAGACGTTCCCTTGGTACCCCGATTGTAAGACATTCCCTTGGTCCCCCGATTGTAAGACGTTCCCTTGGTCCCCCGATTATAAGACGTTCCCTTGGTACCCCGATTATAAGATGTTCCCTTGGTACCCCGATTGTAAGACATTCCCTTGGTACCCCCCGATTGTAAGACGTTCCCTTGGTACCCCGATTGTAAGACGTTCCCTTGGTACCCCGATTGTAAGACGTTCCCTTGGTACCCCGATTGTAAGACGTTCCCTTGGTACCCCGATTATAAGACGTTCCCTTGGTACCCCGATTGTAAGACGTTTCCTTGGTACCCCGATTGTAAGACGTTCCCTTGGTACCCCGATTGTAAGACGTTCCCTTGGTACCCCGATTGTAAGACATTCCCTTGGTACCCCGATTGTAAGACATTCCCTTGGTACCCCGATTGTAAGACGTTTCCTTGGTACCCCGATTGTAAGACGTTCCCTTGGTACCCCGATTGTAAGACGTTCCCTTGGTACCCCGATTGTAAGACGTTCCCTTGGTACCCCGATTGTAAGACGTTCCCTTGGTACCCCGATTGTAAGACGTTCCCTTGGTACCCCGATTGTAAGACATTCCCTTGGTACCCCGATTGTAAGACGTTCCCTTGGTACCCCGATTGTAAGACATTCCCTTGGTACCCCGATTGTAAGACATTCCCTTGGTACCCCGATTGTAAGACGTTCCCTTGGTACCCCGATTGTAAGACATTCCCTTGGTACCCCGATTGTAAGACATTCCCTTGGTACCCCGATTGTAAGACGTTTCCTTGGTACCCCGATTGTAAGACGTTCCCTTGGTACCCCGATTGTAAGACGTTCCCTTGGTACCCCGATTGTAAGACGTTCCCTTGGTACCCCGATTGTAAGACGTTCCCTTGGTACCCCGATTGTAAGACGTTCCCTTGGTACCCCGATTGTAAGACGTTCCCTTGGTACCCCGATTGTAAGACGTTCCCTTGGTACACTGATTGTAAGACGTTCCCTTGGTACCCCGATTGTAAGACGTTCCCTTGGTACCCCGATTGTAAGACGTTCCCTTGGTACCCCGATTGTAAGACGTTCCCTTGGTACCCCGATTGTAAGACATTCCCTTGGTACCCCGATTGTAAGACGTTCCCTTGGTAATCCGATCGACGGCTCTTCCTGTTTACATCGTGATCAGCTGTGATTGGACACGGCTGATCATGTGGTATAGAGTCTCCTTCAGAGTTGCGGTGGGTCAGACTGACACACCTCAACAACGAACGCCGCGATGCGCGCCCCAGGGGGCGCACAGCAGCTTGTTATCCTGACAATGCCATATGACGTCCGGTCAGGATATCGCAACCACTTTGCTGACGCCATTTTGCTATATGGTGGGCGGCAAGTGGTTAAGCCATGTCTTTGCACTTCCTGTTTGCCAGATTATTGTGCTCTCCGCAGCCGATATCTCACTCTTGTCACTCCTCCTGCTTTCTTATCTTCACTACCACTGGTTACCGACCTTTGGCTTGTTCACTGACTGCACTCCTGCATAATCCCTACCTGCTATATCTGCTGCTGGACCCCGGATTGCTCATCTCCCGGTACTAACAAGCAGCAAAACCCATCCCCACCATTAGGAGCTCTGGTGAACACCGGTTAATGGTCAGACCCCCCCACACCTCGGGTGAGCCCTCATCATCTGCCAGGGTGCCCTGCTTGTATACTGGTCATTGGAAGCCTCTCTACTGTTATAGTGGCTGGTCTTTGAGCCTGACCCCTGACCCCTGACCCCTGACATGTACTGTGAATGGGGCTACAACCAATGGGAGCTCCACACCCCCCCTCCCCTCCCCCATCCTGGGCCCTGCATAGTTCTTCCTCCATAGAGGTCACTGGTGTCTCTGCCCCACCGACTGACTGCTCCTCATTGTACTGCCCCCTGCTGGTGGTGTAAAAGCACATTGTAGGCTCTGATTGTCCAGTTTGAAGATGTTATGCGGGAGTCGGGTCCTATCCTTGTCTTGGGATTGGGTCCTGTAGGACACGACTGATGGCTGCACAGAACTTCGCTCTCCCGGCAGTGCTGAGACTATTTTGTTGGTTGTAAATGAACTTATTAGTGAGCGAAGTGCAGCTTGTCACCGCCTCGTGGCATTCATCTCGGTGGAGTTCCCGAGGATCCGGGAGAAGGATGTTCTCTGCTCTGGAAGGTTAAGAAAATAGCGGATGGAGGTGATGAGACGAGACGCCGCCAAGATCTTTCCTGTGCCTAGAGATGGATGTTCTGTATACCTCACATTCATTGACGTTCCTAGCTGTGTACACCGCATTCTGCCCTCCCTTCTATCTCCCCCAACCTGCCGGGACATGGGGTCCCCCGCAATCTGCCGGGACATGGGGCCCCCCCAATCTGCTGGGACAAGGAGTCCCCCCAATCTGCCCGGACAAGGGGTCCCCCCCAATCTGCCCGGGACATGGGGTCCCCCCAATCTGCCCGGACAAGGGGTCCCCCCCAAACTGCCCGGGACATGGGGTCCCCCCAATCTGCCGGGACATGGGGCCCCCCCCAATCTGCCCGGGACAAGGGGCCCCCCCAATCTGCCGGGACAAGGGGTCCCCCCAATCTGCTCGGGACATGGGATCCCCCCAATCTGCCGGGACAAGGGGTCCCCCCAATCTGCTGGGACATGGGGCCCCCCCCAATCTGCCCAGACATGGGGTCCCCCCCAATCTGCCCAGAAAAAGGGGGTCCCCCAATCTGCCCAGAACATGGGGTCCCCCCCAATCTGCCTGGAACATGGGGTCCCCCAATCTGCCCAGAAAAAGGGGGTCCCCCAATCTGCCCAGAACATGGGGTCCCCCCCAATCTGCAGGTGAAGCAAGTAGATGTCGGTGCTTCACCTGCAGACACACCGACATCTACCTGCAGACACACCGACATTACCTGCAGACACACCGACATCTACCTGCAGACACACCAGCCTCTACCTGCAGACACACCGACATCTACCTGCAGGCACACCGACATCTACCTGCAGACACACCAGCCTCTAGCTGCAGACACACCAGCCTCTAGCTGCAGACACACCAGCCCTCTACCTGCAGACACAGCATCCCCTACCTGTAGACAGAACAGCCTCTACCTGCAGACACACCAACATCTACCTGCAGACACACCGGCATCTACCTGCAGACACACCGGCATCTACCTGCAGACACACCAACATCTACCTGCAGACACACCGGCATCTACCTGCAGACACACCAGCCTCTACCTGCAGACACACCGACATCTACCTGCAGACACACCAGCCTCTACCTGCAGACACACCGACATCTACCTGCAGACACACTGACATCTACCTGCAGACACACCAGCCTCTACCTGCAGGCACACCGACATCTACCTGCAGACACACTGACATCTACCTGCAGACACACCAGCCTCTAGCTGCAGGCACACCGACATCTACCTGCAGACACACCGACATCTACCTGCAGACACACCAGCCTCTACCTGCAGACACAGCATCCCCTACCTGTAGACAGAACAGCCTCTACCTGCAGACACACCAACATCTACCTGCAGACACACCGGCATCTACCTGCAGACACACCAGCCTCTACCTGCAGACACACCAGCCTCTACCTGCAGACACACCGACATCTACCTGCAGACACACCAGCCTCTACCTGCAGACACACCAGCCTCTACCTGCAGACACACCGACATCTACCTGCAGACACACCGACATCTACCTGCAGACACACCAGCCTCTACCTGCAGACACATCAGCCTCTAGCTGCAGACACACCAGCCCCTACCTGCAGACACACCAGCCTCTACCTGCAGACACACCGACATCTACCTGCAGACACACCGACATCTACCTGCAGACACACCGACATCTACCTGCAGACACACCAACATCTACCTGCAGACACACCAGCCTCTACCTGCAGACATACCAGCCTCTACCTGCAAACACACCAGCCTCTACCTGCAGATACACCAGCCTCTACCTGCAGACACACCAGCCCCTACCTGCAGACACACCGGCCCCTACCTGCAGACACAGCGGCCCCTACCTGCAGACACAACAGCCCCTACCTGCAGACACACCGACATCTACCTGCAGACACACCGACATCTACCTGCAGACACACCAGCCTCTACCTGCAGACACATCAGCCTCTAGCTGCAGACACACCAGCCCCTACCTGCAGACACAGCATCCCCTACCTGTAGACAGAACAGCCTCTACCTGCAGACACACCAACATCTACCTGCAGACACACCGGCATCTACCTGCAGACACACCAGCCTCTACCTGCAGACACACCGACATCTACCTGCAGACACACCAGCCTCTACCTGCAGACACACCGACATCTACCTGCAGACACACCGACATCTACCTGCAGACACACCAACATCTACCTGCAGACACACCAGCCTCTACCTGCAGACATACCAGCCTCTACCTGCAAACACACCAGCCTCTACCTGCAGATACACCAGCCTCCACCTGCAGACACACCAGCCCCTACCTGCAGACACACCAGCCCCTACCTGCAGACACAGCGGCCCCTACCTGCAGACACAACAGCCCCTACTTGCAGACACACCGGCCCCTACCTGCAGACACAGCGGCCCCTACCTGCATACACACCGGCCCCTACCTGCAGACACAGCGGCTTCTACCTGCAGACACAACAGCCCCTACCTGCAGACACACCGACATCTACCTGCAGACATACCAGCCTCTACCTGCAGACATACCAGCCTCTACCTGCAGACACACCAGCCTCTACCTGCAGACATACCAGCCTCTACCTGCAAACACACCAGCCTCTACCTGCAGACACACCAGCCCCTACCTGCAGACACACCAGCCCCTACCTGCAGACACAGCGGCCCCTACCTGCAGACACAGCGGCCCCTACCTGCAGACACAACAGCCCCTACCTGCAGACACAGCGGCCCCTACCTGCAGACACAGCGGCCCCTACCTGCAGACACAGCGGCCCCTACCTGCAGACACACCGACATCTACCTGCAGACACACCGACATCTAACTGCAGACACACCGACATCTAACTGCAGATGACCGCATGATTATATCTGCCTGATCACAGCCACATAATCACACCTACAGTAGCTGATCACAGTCACATAACCATATCTGCCTGATCACACCTACTTGACCATACCTGCCTGGCCACACCTACCTGTCAGGTGAGTACTTACCGAGGCCGAGGTGCCGAGAGCGGTTCACCCTTGCAACTGAGCGCAGTCCGCCCCCTGGAGGTGAGACAGGGAGTGGATGGCACAAAGAGGCACAGGCTACCCAGTTGGTGGGAGGAGCCTAGCGTGTAGGCTTTAGGTGACAGGTCAGGATGTCACTAGGAAAGTCTAGGTCACAGGCAGAGGTTCAAGGGCTGGAGACAAGAGGCAAATCCGGGTCACAGGCAGAGGTTCAAGGGCAGGAGACAAGAGGCAAATCCGGGTCAAAGGCAGAGGTTCAAGGGCTGGAGACAAGAGGCAAATCCGGGTCACAGGCAGAGGTTCAAGGGCTGGAGACAAGAGGCAAATCCGGGTCACAGGCAGAGGTTCAAGGGCTGGAGACAAGAGGCAAATCCGGGTAACAAGGCAGAGGTTCAAGGGCTGGAGACAAGAGGCAAGCAAAGTCAGTTTAAACAGTCCAAGGTCAAAGTGCAGGAGAAGGCAGCAAGGTCAAAGGCAATCCGGGTCACAACAGGTATTCAATCACAGGAAGCAGGGTCAAAGCTTAGGCAGGAAGCTGAAGACAAGCCAGCAATGGCCTGCACACAGGCCCGTCCTTAAATAGGTAGTCCTTGGGGTCAAGTTGTGCCACTGCGCGCCGCTGCGCCCAGACATGCGCCAGTGCGCATGTGCGTGCGCCGGAGCGCCGAGCCGCGAATGCGCATGCGCCGGAGTGCCGTTCCGC
Source organism: Lithobates sylvaticus (assembly GCA_028564925.1). Classification (NCBI taxonomy): domain Eukaryota; kingdom Metazoa; phylum Chordata; class Amphibia; order Anura; family Ranidae; genus Lithobates; species Lithobates sylvaticus. The sequence continues at coordinate 1,308,196 of CM053031.1, read as the reverse complement.
TGCGCACTGAGCTGAACTGGGAATTCTCCTGACACTACCTCGCCGAACCTACCTGATCACAGCCACATGACCACACCCAGCTAATCACAGTCACATTACCATATCTGCCTGATCACTCTTGCCTGGTCACACATTCCTGATCACAGCCACAGGACCATACATGCCTGACCATACCTTCCTAACCACACCTACCTGATCACACCTGCTATGTCACACCTGCCTGATCATAGACACCTGACCAAACCTGCCTGGCCAAATGCACCAAATCACACCTGTATGATTACAGCTCCCTGAGCTCACCTACCTGGCCACAGCCACATGACCATACCTACCTGGCCCCACCTACCTTATCATAGCCACCTGACCACACCTGTCTGGTGAAATGTACCGAATAACAGCTGTATGATTACAGCCAAATAACCACATCTACCTGATCACAGCCACCTGACCACACCTGCCTGGTAAAACTACCTAATCACCCTGGCCTGATCATAGCCACATGACCATACCTGTCTAACCACACCTCCCTGGCCACACCTGTTTGATAACAACCACCTGACCATACCTGCTTGACCACACGTACCTGATCATGATTGCCTGATAAAAGCTGCCTGACCACAGCTACTTGGCCATATCTACCTAATAACGCCTGTCTGTTCACAGCCACATGACCACACCTACCTGGTCACATCCACATGACCACACCTACCTGGTCACAGCCACATGACCACACCTACCTGATCACAGCCACATGACCACACCTACCTAATCACAGCCACATGACCACACCTACCTGATCACAGCCACATGACCACACCTACCTGGTCACAACCACCTGGCCACACCTACCTGGTCACAGCCACATGACCACACCTACCTGATCACAACCACCTGGCCACACCTACCTGATCACAACCACCTGGCCACACCTACCTGGTCACAGCCACATGACCACACCTACCTGATCACAACCACCTGGCCACACCTACCTGGTCACAGCCACCTGGCCATACCTGCCTGGTAAAACTACCTAATCACCCTGGCCTGATCATAGCCACATGACCATACCTGTCTAACCACACCTCCCTGGCCACACCTGTTTGATAACAACCACCTGACCATACCTGCTTGACCACACGTACCTGATCATGATTGCCTGATAAAAGCTGCCTGACCACAGCTACTTGGCCATATCTACCTAATAACGCCTGTCTGGTCACAGCCACATGACCACACCTAGCTGGTCACAGCCACATGACCACACCTACCTGGTCACAGCCACATGACCACACCTACCTGATCACAGCCACATGGCCACACCTACCTAATCACAGCCACATGACCACACCTACCTGATCACAGCCACATTACCACACCTACCTGATCACAACCACCTGGCCATACCTGCCTGACCACAACTTCCTGATTACTCTTGCCTGGCCACACCTGCATTATAATAGCCACCTCACCACACCTGCCTGGCTATACCTACCAATCACATACCCGAACACAGGTAACCCCGCCTGGAGATCACCTGTACAATCAAGACGCAATCTTCTGTTATCCGCAGTGCCGGGTGGCTGCAGCTCTCTGACATCATCCTCCACAAAACCTGCAGTTCTGCATTGTATGGACGTCATTGAGTGCCGGCTACCAGGGGAGCGAGGGGAAGGTAAGTATATCGCCCCCCAAATTGATCAATTAACCCTTCCAATGCCGGGGGGATCCACTGCAAGAGTAACTTGTTCATGAACTCAATTCCTGAACTCTCACATGAAGTATAATATGTCATTCCAAAATCCATTTTCAGTCTTCTTTATTATGTAGTGATCCCCGGTGATCCCGCCATGGAGCTCCTTGTTCAGACACTTCCTGTTATAAGGTGACAACACTCTGTTCTTGTCTGCAAATTCTTCTCATGTGTTGTCACAGGGGCTTCCAATGGGGACTACAAGTAGCCGGTCCCTCACACAGACACGGTCCTTTGGTGTCACCATCAGGAAATGCCATGGAGCCATCACTGGAGTGTAGAGAGTAGGGATGAGCTGAACACCCCCGGGTTCGGTTCGAACCAGAACCTGCGAAGGGACCGAAAGTTTGCGCGAACTTTCGAACCCTATTCGTTATAATGGACGCGAACGTTCGAAATCTAAAGTGCTAATTATAACGGCCAATATGCATGTTAATGTCATAAAACAGGTTTGGGGACCGGGTCCTGCCCCAGGGGACATATATCAATGCAAAAAGAACTTTTAAAAACTAACGTTTTTTCGGGAGCAGTCATTTTAATGATGCATAAAGTGAAAAAAAAAGTGAAATTTTCCTTTAAATATGGTACCTGGGGGGTGTGTAAAGTATGCCTGTGAAGTGGCATGTGTTTCCCGTGTTTAGAACTGTCCCTGCACAAAATGACATTTGTAAAGGAAAAAAAGAAGCCATTTAAAACCACTTGCGGCTTTAATGTCATGTCTTGTCCTGGCCGCCATATGGCTGAAAATCCTTGAGAAAAATGGCATGGCTACCCCCATCACCCCCCCCCCACACCCCCTTTGGGTCTTGTATGGATATTAAGGGGGACCCCGCACCCAAAATAAAACCCTATACCTACAACCCTATATACTCTGAACAGCAGTATATAGGCAGTGCAAACAAGACACGGACTGTAGGTTTGTTCTTAAGTAGAATCTGAACAGGTACATTATGAAGTGTAGCTCCATCCCAAAAAAATCTATTTTTAAGCTTTTTGGAGAACATAGGGAGGGGTTATCACCCCAGTAACATTTGCTGTCTTTGCACATCTGTTCAGAACATGTCACCTCACTTTCCGTCCCAATGACAAATGTTTTTGGAAAAGTGGGGTTTTTATTGAAACAAGGATTGGTGATAAAGTATCAGTAGAGAGGAGATACCTTTTTCCCAAAATAAATCTAACAGGATAGAATGCCCCTTCCTAGGGGTAGATTTCCTCTCACTTCCGGTTTTCTCCTTCCGTTTGCAAGTAGGAGTCGTTTCTAAGTTGGATGTTTGAAAGTAGGGGCCTGGCGTATATACTCTGCAGAAATTTGCCCCATTAGATGTTGGTGTAGCCACAACACTGTAAGCCCTCACAGTTACTCTTGGTGGGCACAGGAATGGGCCCTGCTGTGAGTTATTAGATCAAGATTTGTAATTACACGCCCCTGTTAAACAGGGGCTAAAAAATTGGGCCTTAGGCACTGGTGCCACAACACTGCAACCCCTCACAGATGCTGTACTTGGAGCACAGCAATCAGACCTGTTGCAAAGCATTGCATAAAAATTGTAATTACACGCCCCTGTTAAACAGGGGCTAAAAAATTGGGCCTTAGGCACTGGTGCTGGTGCCACAACACTGCAACCCCTCACAGATACTGTACTTGGAGCACAGCAATCAGACCTGCTGCAAAGCATTGCATAAAAAATTGTAATTACACGCCCCTGTTAAACAGGGGCTGAAAAATTGGGCCTTAGCCACTGGTGGTGGCACCCAGAAACAAAAATGTTCTTCCAAGCTATCATCAGGATCATTGAGGAGGAGGAAGAGGATAGTCAGTCAACATAACAGGACAGTCACTCAGCATCAGCATTAGGCAGTCTTGAAGGGATGTGACATTTCAAAATAAATCATTCTGTTATATCAGCTTCAGGTGCCTGGTAGCTGGTGGTGATCCAAGTGTCACGGTCCCTACCGTGCCTTGCAGACGGCCAGGCATGGTTGCGCCCCAGGCGGCTCTGGGTGGTATTGAACTCATGTCTGTCTGCGCTTGGTCCTGTTTCCTTACCTCTGAGCCACACCTCAGTTCTATTCAGCCTGATTTCCAGCCATGCCTAGTTTAGCATAAAGTACTGTGGGCGATACTGTTTGTACCTGGATCAGCTGAGGCAGGTTACCTAATTAGCTGGGGATAAAACACTGTCTCACTCTGAGGGCTTTGGCAGTTCATTTTGTCATGTGTGCCAAGTGTTCTTGTGCTCCTGTTGCAGAGATCCAGTGTTCCAAGACTGACCCGGCTTCAGACCCTGGCTTTGTTTATCGTTATCCTGACTTCTGGAATCCCTGACTGCGGCTTTACCTTGACCATCCCTTGGCTATTCCTGTCAAGCCCCCGTGCACAGATTCACAGCCCAGGTAGCTTATCTCTTTGTTACCTTGGACTGTGTTTATTTGCAAGGGTGAGCGTACATCTCTGCGCCATGGACTCCAACCTAGGTAAGCCCTTACACCAAGACTGATTCATCTTTATGAAGGTCAGTGGATCAACCGAGTCGGTGGACAGGCGCACCCTGTGATCGGTGACAAAGCCTCCAGCAGCACTGAATGTGTGTTTGGAAAGAACGCTGGATGCAGGACAGGCCAGTAGCTCAATTGCATACTGTGCAAGCTCTGGCCAGTGATCCATCCTCAAGACCCAGTAAGCCAGAGGATTTTCGGTGGGAAAGGTGTCCAAGTCTGACCTTGCCCCAAGGTATTCCTGCACCATGTATATCAGATGCTGGCGATGGTTGCTGGAACCGATCATACCTTGGGGCTGCGGACTAAAAAAATTGTCTGAACGCATCGGTCAGACGTCCACCTTCCCCACCGCTCCTTCTGCTACTGACCGAAGCCTCAGCAACTCGTCGTCCAGGACCAGGAGTTTGTAACCTCCCAGTCTCTGGGAACGCGTTGCACAGACCTTTCTGCAAGGCCTCCCGGAGATGTCTCATCCTCAGCTCCCTCTGCGACGGCAAGATAAGGTCCGCAACCTTACCCTTGTACCGCGGATCAAGGAGAGTGGCCAGCCAGTAATGGTCCCTCTCCTTGATCCGAAGAATACGAGGATCCTTCCGCAGGCTTTGCAGGATCAGGGAGGCCATGCAGCGTAGGTTAGCTGAGGCATTCGGTCCGGAGTCTTCTGGGTCACTGAGGATGACATGATCGCCAGCCACCTCCTCCGAGCCACGTACAAGTCAACTGGTTTGTTGGGACTGTACATCATCCCTAAAAGACTGCTGCTGCTGATGCTGAGTGCCAGGCTCCACCTCCATGCTCACACAATCCTCCTCCTCCTCCTCCTCCTCCTCCTCCTCATCCTCTTCCTGTGTGATGGGTGGGAGAGAAGGAACACTGTCCGGATAAAGGGGGCCTTGAGAGGCAAGGAAGTCCTCCTCTTCCTGCCTCTGTTCTGCCTCAAGTGCCCTGTCCATTATCCCACGCAGCGTATGCTCCAACAGGTGGACAAGAGGTACAGTGTCACTGATGCATGCACTGTCACTGCTCACCATCCTCGTGGCCTCCTCAAATGGTGACAGGACAGTGCATGCATCCCTGATCATGCTCCACTGACGTGGGGAAAAAATCCAAGCTCCCCTGACCCTGTCCTGGTGCTGTAGTCGCACAGGTACTCATTGATGGCCCTCTGCTGCGTGTGCAGTCGCTGCAGCATGGCCAACGTTGAGTTCCACCTGGTGGGCATGTCACATATAAGGCGGTTCTTGGGCAGGTTCAACTCCTTTTGCAGCTCAGTCAGCCGAGCACTGGCATTATATGATAGGCGGAAATGCACACAGACTTTCCTGGCCTGCCTCAGGACATCCTGTAAGCCTGGGAACCTGCCCAAGAACCGCTGCACCACCAGGTTGAGGACGTGAGCCATACAGGGCACATGGGTGAGCTGCCCCTGTTGCAGGGCGGAGAGGAGGTTGGTGCCATTGTCACAAACCACCATTCCTGGCTTAAGCTGGCATGGCGTCAACCACCTCTCGGCCTGCCCCTGCAGAGCTGCCAGAACCTCTGGCCCAGTGTGGCTCCTGTCCCCCAAACACACCAGCGCAAGCACGGCATGGCATCTTTTTGCCTGCGTACTTGCGTAGCCCCTTGGACGCCTACGGAGCACCGCTGAAGAGGCCATGGAGGAAGAAGAAGAGGAGGGGGTGGAGGAGAGAGGTGTGTCACAACCAGTAGTAGCATTTTGGAGGCATGGTGGCGGAACAACCTCCAACACTACTGCACCTTGTCCTGCATCCCTCCCAGCTGCCAATAGAGTGACCCAATGGGCCGTGAAAGAAAGGTACCGTCCCTGTCCATGCCTGCTGGACCATGAGTCAGCGATAATATGCACCTGACCGCCCTGTCCAGCGAGGCATGGACATTGCCTTCCACATGCCGGTAGAGAGCCGGAATCGCCTTCCGAGAGAAAAAGTGGCGTTTGGGAACCTGCCACTGAGGAACCGCACATTGAACAAACTCACGGAAGGGGGCCGAGTCTACCAACTGAAAAGGCAGCAGTTGGGGGCGTGGCTTGGACTTCCATGTGAGCGGACGTGTCTCACACTGGCTCCGACATCCTGATAGCAGAATCCTGTAGTGAGCCCGTTATACCGCCGAAATAGACCGGGCACTCCGCTCCCGGCGTGGAGCAACTCCCGCAGTCCCAAAAACAAAACGGGGGTGTCTAAGAGGATGGAGGAGAGCCCCTCTGCTGACCGGCATGGCCAAGATGGCGGACCCCCGCTCCCACAGCGTGCGGGGAAGGAACAACAAGCCTCGGCGGCGGCGCGACTAGAAAGGTATGCCCATGCCTCAGGCAGCCACAAGCTCACACAGTCACATACCTCATATGCAGCAAAGGCAGCAAAAAACGTCCCCCAACAAACAGCACAGCATGTCACAGAGAAGATGGCGCCCAGAGCTGCTGAATTTACAGTGAGAAACCCCCCATCCACCCCTCCTCCCTCTGCCACTGCCAGTCCCCCAGACACTGAGCACACTGAACCTTCCCTGCAGGATATCCTAACAGCAGTGCACACATATGGCACCTCACTGAATGAACTGTCTGTGGAAGTAAAAAGCATGAAGGAAGGCATATTACACATAAGGCAGGATATGCAGAAAATGAGAGAGAGAGAGAGCCACTGCTCTGGAGGGAAGAGTGAGCACATTAGAGGATGATCTAGCCCCTTTTGCACAGGATATCCACATAACCTCAGCTAAAGCCACAGAAACAGCGAACAGAGTTGAGGACATGGAAAACAGATTGAGGAGATCGAATATCCGCATCGTTGGTATGCCTGAAAAATCGGAGGGGAAAAATCCCACCGATTTCATTGAATCTTGGTTAGCTGACACATTTGGCAGAAATAACCTTACCCCATTCTTTTCTGTGGAGAGAGCTCATAGAGTGCCACTCCGACCACCGCCACCAGGGGGCAATGACAGACCATTTTTATTGAAACTGTTACACTACAAAGACAGGGACATTATTCTACGTTTGGCCAGGCAGAAACCCAATATGGAAATACAAGGCACAAGAGTGTCCATATACCCAGACTTCTCAGCGGCTGTGCAGAAACAAAGGGCAAAATACGCAGAGGTCAAAAAAAGATTGCGTGCAATTTCGGTGGTATATTCCATGCTTTACCCTGCCAAGCTGCGTGTGGTTGCTGATGGCTCAGTGCATTTTTTTGAGAACCCAATGATGGCTACCAACTGGCTCAACCGCCACGAGAGACACCTGCAGGCTGCCGCACGAGGACACGAACCGGGATAAGAAAATGAGTACAATGCATACACTAAATCCTGTTGCTCACATTAACAGTAACGGAGCCCACAAGGAGACACAACTGACTTTATTGATTTCTACACATCTTTCTCAGTAACCCTTATTTTTGACTTTAAGGGCAAAAGGTCCCAGCCCTCGTTACTACCCCGCGAGAGCCCTGTGGGGCGCCGTTGGAAGGCCTTCCAATGGAACTTACAGTTTTCCAGTTTATTTTTATTTTTCTGGTTCTTACGCCCTGGTTGATTGGGCAAAGTATGTTTGGGCAGCAGGGCAGATTTGCTTTGTTGCAAGAAGTAAAGCAGAGTAAGACAAGCAGTACTAGTTATATAATGCATGTTCTACATTCTATAACCTTTGATGAAACACCTGAGTTGGCATCTCACGGGCATCCAATGCAGGAGAATGGGTCACACCAGGAACTAAGACCAAATGAATAGCCGGAAAGAATCGATCCTCTCCTGGAATGTGAGAGGCCTACATGAACCTAAAAAAAGAACTGCCGTTTTCACCTTTATCTCACATCAAACTCCCACTGTTCTGTGTCTACAAGAGACGCATCTCACCAAAGACACCACCAACTTGTTACACCTCTCAAAATACCCCGTTCAATATCACTCTACGCACACACGATACTCAAGGGGTGTGAGTGTGCTGTTTTCCCGGACTGCCTCATTTATACAAATTGATTCACAAATTGATGTGGAGGGCAGATTTTTTTGATGGGAATTTGGGAATCGCATACATGTGTGATTGTAAATGTGTATATACCTCCACCATTTAATTTAGCAGTGTTACAATCTCTGTCCAGATTTCTAGCTAAACATCCTCAGGTACCGGTATATGTTGTGGGGGATTTTAATAGTACCCTGGACACGTCTCTAGATGTACGCAGGAAGTACTGCCCGCAGGGTCCCAGAACATATACGGCCCTTGCCAAATACATAACGGAAATTGGGCTCTTTGATTTATGGCGATGCAAGTTTCCTTTTAAGGCACAATACTCTTGTCACTCACTAACACACTCCACATTGTCACGCATTGATTTAGCATTGGGCAACTCCTTGACGCACTACTGTGACCCTAAGGTCACCTATCTTGCCAGAGGTCTCTCCGACCACTCCCCGGTACAACTTAGTCTAGAATTTCCCACTGTAAAACTTCCTATACACTGGAAGATGAACCCGTTCTGGATTCCTCTGTTTAGAGATACTGAAAATATGCAAACACAAATTGAGCACTTTTTATTGGATAATAAATGTTCTGCCCCATCTGGTGTGGTTTGGGACACTTTAAAAGCTTTTATCAGGGGGATGTGTATTAGGGAGATAGCCACAATTAAAACAAATAGCAGGCAGTGGGCAGCAGACGCCAGTCTAGCGGTGGACAAAGCAGAGGGAGAATTCTTAAAATCACCCACACCTGATAATGAAAGGAAATGGAAAGACGCACAAAAAATGTATCGCGACATACATAACCAGCAAGCAGAAAATAAACGATTTTTTACCTCACAAACATACTTTGAGGAGGGGGAAAAAAACAGGGCATATGTTATCGGTAATAGCTAAATCGCAACAACCGTCACCAATCATCCAACGCCTAGCAGTGTCAGCAACACAAGTAGCTATAGATACCCCTGCAATTATGAAGGGATTCTGTGAATTTTTTCAGGATGTATATTCCTCAAAGGTAAACTACCCCGAAGCCACCTTAACTGACTTTCTAGACAAAATCCCACTACCAACAATACAAGGGGAAGATAAAAAACTGTTAAATGCACCTATATCTTTAGAGGAACTGCAACTAGCCCTAGCAACATTCCCCAATTCTAAGGCCCCAGGAAATGATGGTCTCCCAATTGAGATGTACAAGAAGTTTGGAGGTATACTCCTACCGGAGTTGCTTCATACCATCAAAGAAGCACATACTAGAAACTCATTACCAGATTCCATGTATGAGGCAGTGAGAGTGGTACTGTTGAAGCCCGGGAAGGATCCAGAACAACCTGAGTCATACAGGCCCATATCGCTTTTGAATACTGACCTAAAATTGCTTACTAAAGTCCTAGCTACACGGTTGTCCAAGGTAGTAACAAAAATAGTGCACCCGGACCAATCGGGATTTATACCCAATAGGTCCACAGCGCACAATCTTCGTAGACTGTACCTCAATATGCAGATTCCAACGGACAATCAAGGTCAAAGAGCTATTCTGTCGCTAGATGCCGCCAAGGCATTTGATAGTGTAGAGTGGGCTTATTTATGGAGAGTGCTAGCGAAATTTGACTTGGGTGAGACATTTATCTCTTGGATTAAATTACTATATAGGGCACCAAAGGCTTGCATCAGAATAAATAACGCATTATCTCCCTCTTTTAATCTGCACCGGGGAACAAGACAGGGTTGCCCGCTATCCCCATTGCTCTTTGCTCTGGCCATAGAGCCTCTGGCCGCTGCTATTAGGGGAAATCCGACTATAAGTGGCTTTAAAAGGAAAGACTTGGAGGACAAAATAGCCCTGTATGCGGACGACGCGCTCATTTTTTTGGGCGACACGTCTGCCTCTCTAACAAATCTCAGGGAATTAATTTTCAATTTTGGATCCTTCTCGGGGTTCAAGATAAATTGGGACAAATCCACACTGTTACCGCTTGATCCCCTTGTATCGCCTCTCCCCTCAGCAGCGGACCAGATTAGAGTGGTAGATACGTTCCGATACTTAGGTATATTCATTCCAAGCTAGAACTATATGTTAAACTTAATATAAATCCCCTAATGCAAAAATTCCAAGAAAAAACAGCTAGTTGGATTAAACTCCCCCTATCAGTAGTGGGTCGCTGTAATCTGATAAAAATGGTCTGGGGTCCACAACTTCTGTATGCGCTCCACAATGCACCTATTTGGATTCCTATACATATTTTTAAAAAATTTAACACCATATTCCGATCCCTGATATGGAGGAAACAAGTGCCACGTATTAAATTGGAAACATTGCAGGAGGCAAAGGACTCAGGTGAACTGGCAGTCCCAAACCCATACTACTACTTTATCGCGGCTCAACTGCAGCATTTAACGGGGTGGCAGCACCCTGGGTCCTCTGACCCCACAAGCAATATTATACATACCCTACTTTCGGGTGGGGGCCTTGTGGAATGCATGGAAGCGGGAGAATTCCGTAAAACATCTGAATACCACACTATGATACTTATAGACAAAATCTGGAACAAGGCCAAACAACACCTTCAGTATGAAGGATACTCTGATTGGTCTCGTATCTGGAATAATAGCAACTTTCCCGAATTAGACAAGCTGCAAGGCTTTTCTGCGTGGTCTAGAAGCGGGGTGGTTTATATCCCGCAGCTATACCGTGGCGGAATTCTGAGGGATTTTCAATCCCTGAGAGAGGAATATGGTTTACCAAACACTTGGTTCTTTCAATATTTACAACTTAGGCACGCCATCTCAACACAAGCTGCACTGTCCAAATGGGAATTAGTTAGACCATCGGTACTCAAACAATTAGTAGCCTCATCATCTAGGAGAGGACAGATATCAACTATCTATAACTCCCTAATATCACAGGTATCCAAAACAATGACATTTAAATGCAGGGCAGGTTGGGGGGAAGATATAGGTCACATAACAGATGAGGAATGGTCTAATATAATGGAAAATGCACCCAAGGTATCCCTCTCCTCTCCCCAAAAACTCACACAACTATTCATCATACACCGAACTTACCGTACCCCACATAAACTACACAAATGGCACAGAAGGGATGACCCCCTTTGCCCTCGCTGCAAGGTAGACAATGGTACTCTTATCCACATGTTATGGAGGTGTCCGAAGCTGCAAAGGTACTGGTCCGAAGTAATTAACACAATAAATAAAATATGGAATCTTACTTTTGCAATAGACCCCAAGCTGTGTCTGCTGGGATGGTTAGATGAGGAACTGTATACGCCACACACATACGTAGCCATTCTTAGAGTCCTGTTTATTGCCAGAAAACTTATAGCTAGAAAATGGCTCTCGGTGTCCCCACCAACACACACGGAATGGGTTAAGGCCATAAACGACACCCTACTGAGGGAAAAATTGACATATCAACATAGAGGAAGCCCAACGAAATTTGAAAATATATGGGATCCCTGGTTAGAAGTACCTGGCCTAGCTCCCTTCCAACTAGTCCAGAATAGAATACTTGGTGGCAGAACATAGACACACACTACCCCCTTATTAGGAGGAAAGTTGTGTATGTTAGGCGGGTGAAGGGGGAGATGGCAACATGGAGGTTGAGAGTGTGGATCAGGCTGAAACAATATTCTTGATTAGAAGCTGTCTTGCTCTGTGAGGAAGAGTTCTATAGTTTAAGTTTTTACAAGATAGATAGGGAATAACACTGATAATCCTCCCCCCAATGTTTGGGGGGAGGGTGAGTACCTCTACGCCGACCGATTGTCCCTCTTAGGACCGGGAGCGGAGTAGGGGTGCAACACATTAAAAGGACACGTTTATAGGAAATGGAAATATACAAATTACTGGTTGATCCATGCATATATAGGTAGACCTTTATCATTTCAAACTGACTGTAATTTCTTATGCAATAATGTTAGTGGAGAGACAGCTCCGACTGACTGTACAAATGGATGATATTATGTCCTTTGCAATGTTATTTGATGTATGTTTTGTTTTTGTTTAATGGAAGAGTTTCTTTCTTCCTTTGTTTTTCTTAATAAAAAAAATCTGATTTAAAAAAAAGAAAAGGCAGCAGTTGAAGTGCTAGCAATTTAGCCAAGCTAGCTTTCAACCGCTGGGCATGTGGATGGCTGGGAGTGTACTTCTTTCGACGGTCCAGCAGCTGGGGCAGGGAAATTTGCCTGGTACAATCGGCCGTCGGTGTACTGCTAGCAGATTGCCTGCAAGTACTTGGCTGTGACACACCTAATTCTACACCTTCATTCCTCAGTGCAGCTTTCAGAGAGGACTGAAGGTATAGTGGGGTTGGAGATCCCAGCTGATGAGGAGCAAGGAGAGGTCCGCTTTGTTCTTTGGTGTGGGTCTTTAATGTGCGCTTGCCAACGAGCTGCATGGCAGGTCGACATATGTCTGGTCATGCTTGTGGTGCCCAAGCGGCTGATGTTTTGGCCACACGAGATACGCTTGAGACATATGTTGCAAATAGCAGTGGTGCGATCTGATGCACTCCTCTCAAAAAAGGCCCACACCAAAGAACTTTTGTAATAACGTGCAGAGGCAGCGCCCTGCACAGACGGAGCTCTGCGGTGTGATTTAGTTGGTGTGCTGGCCTCAAGCTGGCCCCCGGAGGGCATCCTGCCTCGTTGGAGATGTGCCGCCTCCTCCTCCTCTCTCCGTTCAGGCACCCACGTGGAGTCAGTGACCTCATCATCCCCTCCCTCTTCACCACTGGAGCAAACCTGGCAGTAAGCTGCAGCTGGTGGAACATGACTGCCAGATTGCTGTCCTTGAGCATCCCCTCTCTCTGCGCTCACGCTACTGCCTTCCTCTAGCTGGGTATCATCATCCGAGCCTTCAAAACGCTGGGCATCCTCCTGGAGCATGTACCCAACACTGTGCTCAAACAGTTCAGGGGACTCCTCAGGAGGACATGGTGGGTCTAGGGAAGGGGTGCCTGATGATGACATTGAGTACGCATTGGCAGCTGCTTGGCCAGTACCCTGAGCCTGGGTGAGAGAGGATGAGGAGGGCTTGGTCATCCACTCTACCAAGCCTTCGGCATGATGCGGCTCAACATGTCCAGCTGCCGAAAAATAAGGACAAGCGTGTCCCATGGCCACGTGCTGATGACGATGCACCGCGTCCACGACCAGCACTGTTGTCTCTAGACACAGAGCCTGCTTGCCCTGTTTTCTTGGCTCGGGACTGTCTGCCTCTCCTTGTCGGTCTTCCAGACATTGTAATGGGTAGTGTATATTGTGCTGGAGTCACACAGCGCACACACTAACTCCTGCATATGACTGTCTTAGATGACAACAGGGCAGAAGGGCAGATATAGGGCAAGGTAGTTTAGTGTGCTGTGCTATGCACACACACACTAACTCCTGCAGATGGCTGCCTTAGATGACAACAGGGCAGAAGGGCAGATACAGGGTAAGGTGGTTTAGTGTGCTGTGCTATACTCACACAGCCCACACACACTAACTCCTGCAGATGGCTGGCTGGCTGCCTTAGATGACAACAGGCCAGAAGGGCAGATACAGGGTAAAGGTGGTTTAGTGTGCTACTGCAGTGTTATACTAACACAGCAGACACACACACTAACTACTCCTGCAGATGGCTGGATTGGTAGAGATTGAGAACAGCACTGAGAAGAATAAACTATCCCTGCCTGTTTTTCCTCTTTCCCTACACTAATCTCCAGAATCACAGCAGATAATGTCACTGACACCGTCACTGACTGTTCCTAACGCCAGAACACACTACATGAGGCCGCCGGCGTGGCGGCCTTATATAGTGTGGGGCGTGTACTAAACCCCCTGAGCTATAATTGGCCACAGGCATCCTGCCTGTGGCCAATTATTGCTCTCCTCGCTGCTGGCTCTATGATTGGCCAAACATGCGGGGTCACAGTGCATGCTTGGCCAATCATCAGCCAGCAATGCACTGCGACTGGCGCAGTGCATTGTGGACCGTTCGCATTACACAAATTTGATGCGAACGGTCCTGAGAGTTCTGGTTTCGACGAGCGGTCGAACGGTCCATGTTAGATTCGAACACCGGCCCATCCCTAGTAGAGAGGAAGTGGCAGCAAAGAGACTGCATGAGATCAGTAGCACTTAGATGTAACAAAGGAGGTGGTGGAATATTGTTGGTGGGAGTTCGAGATGGAGATGGTGGAATATTGTCGGTGGGAGTTCGGGGTGGAGGTGGTGGAATGTTGTCGGTGGGAGTTCGGGGTGGAGGTGGTGGAATGTTGTCGGTGGGAGTTCGGGGTGGAGATGGTGGAATGTTGTCGGTGGGAGTTCGGGGTGGAGATGGTGGAATGTTGTCGGTGGGAGTTCGGGTTGGAGATGGTGGAATGTTGTTGGTGGGAGTTCAGGGTGGAGATGGTGGAATGTTGTCGGTGGGAGTTCGGGTTGGAGATGGTGGGAGTTCGGGGTGGAGATGGTGGAATGTTGTCGGTGGGAGTTCGGGGTGGAGATGGTGGAATGTTGTTGGTGGGAGTTCGGGTTGGAGATGGTGGAATGTTGGCGGTGGGAGTTCGGGTTGGAGATGGTGGAATGTTGTCGGTGGGAGTTCGGGGTGGAGATGGTGGAATGTTGTTGGTGGGAGTTCAGGTGGAGATGGTGGAATGTTGTTGGTGGGAGTTCAGGTGGAGATGGTGGAATTTTGTCGGTGGGAGTTCGGGGTGGAGATGGTGGAATGTTGTCGGTGGGAGTTCGGGGTGAAGATGGTGGAATGTTGTCGGTGGGAGTTCGGGTTGGAGATGGTGGAATGTTGTCGGTGGGAGTTCGGGTTGGAGATGGTGGAATGTTGTCGGTGGGAGTTCGGGGTGGAGATGGTGGAATGTTGTCGGTGGGAGTTCGGGGTGGAGATGGTGGAATATTGTCGGTGAGAGTTCGGGGTGAAGATGGTGGAATGTTGTTGGTGGGAGTTCTGGGTGGAGATGGTGGAATGTTGTTGGTGGGAGTTCGAGATGGAGATGGTGGAATATTGTCGGTGGGAGTTCGGGGTGGAGATGGTGGAATGTTGTCGGTGGGAGTTCGGGGTGGAGATGGTGGAATGTTGTCGGTGGGAGTTCGGGGTGGAGATGGTGGAATGTTGTTGGTGGGAGTTCAGGTGGAGATGGTGGAATGTTGTTGGTGGGAGTTTGGGGTGGAGATGGTGGAATGTTGTCGGTGGGAGTTCGGGGTGGAGATGGTGGAATGTTGTCGGTGGGAGTTCGGGGTGGAGATGGTGGAATGTTGTCGGTGGGAGTTCGGGGTGGAGATGGTGGAATGTTGTCGGTGGGAGTTCGGGGTGGAGGTGGTGGAATGTTGGTGGGAGTTCGGGGTGGAGGTGGTGGAATGTTGTTGGTGGGAGTTCAGGTGGAGGTGGTGGAATGTTGTCGGTGGGAGTTCTGGGTGCAGGTGGTGGAATGTTGTCAGGGAGAGCGCTGTCAGCGGGGTGCAGGGAGGATGAATGATTGGAGGAATCGGTGGCTGTGGTACCGGTGATGCTGGTGGTGGAGGATCATCCATCATCCCTCTGGGGCTCATCAGTGCAGGATAAATCTGCTGTCAGTCTCTGATCAGCCGTTCCCTATTAAGCCCGCTCCCCGCACATAATCACCCGCCGACCTTTGGATGTCTTTAATTAACCTCTGACCCCGGCGCTGCACATCCCCCGAGCCGCCGCATCTATTGTCTGACACCCCGCTGACAGCACATTCATCTCTTTTAGTAATCAGCCTCCAGCAACCATCCCTGCTGGAATATAATGAGGATAAGTGACGGCCAATCGCTGGGCCCCAATAGACGCATGGCCACGCTCCAACGCACCTCCAATGGTGTCTTCCATCTGTAGCCTCCTGTCTGTCCTTCTGTCTGTCCTCCTGTCTGTGTCCTGGAGTCTGTCTGTCCTTCTGTCTGTAACCCGGAGTCTGTCTGTCCCTCTGTCTGTAACCCGGAGTCTGTCTGTCCCTCTGTCTGTGTCCTGGAGTCTGTCTGTCCCTCTGTCTGTGCCCTGGAGTCTGTCTGTCCTTCTGTCTGTGTCTTGGAGTCTGTCTGTCCTGGAGTCTGTCTGTCCTTCTGTCTGTGTCCTGGAGTCTGTCTGTCCTTCTGTCTGTGTCTTGGAGCCTGTCTGTCCTTCTGTCTGTGTCCTGGAGTCTGTCTGTCCTCCTGTCTGTGTCCTGGAGTCTGTCTGTCCTCCTGTCTGTGTCCTGGAGTCTGTCTGTCCTCTGTCTGTGTCCTGGAGTCTGTCTGTCCTTCTGTCTGTGTCCTGGAGTCTGTCTGTCCTTCTGTCTGTGTCCTGGAGTCTGTCTGTCCTTCTGTCTGTGTCCTGGAGTCTGTCTGTCCTTCTGTCTGTGTCCTGGAGTCTGTCTGTCCTCCTGTCTGTGTCCTGGAGCCTGTCTGTCCTTCTGTCTGTGTCCTGGAGTCTGTCTGTCCTCCTGTCTGTGTCCTGGAGTCTGTCTGTCCTCCTGTCTGTGTCCTGGAGTCTGTCTGTCCTTCTGTCTGTGTCCTGGAGCCTGTCTGTCCTTCTGTCTGTGTCCTGGAGTCTGTCTGTCCTCCTGTCTGTGTCCTGGAGTCTGTCTGTCCTTCTGTCTGTGTCCTGGAGTCTGTCTGTCCTTCTGTCTGCGTCCTGGAGTCTGTCTGTCCTTCTGTGTCCTGGAGTCTGTCTCTCCTTCTGTCTGTGTCTTGGAGTCTGTCTGTCCTCCTGTCTGCGTCCTGGAGTCTGTCTGTCCTTCTGTCTGCGTCCTGGAGTCTGTCTGTCCTTCTGTCTGTGTCCTGGAGTCTGTCTGTCCTTCTGTGTCCTGGAGTCTGTCTCTCCTTCTGTCTGTGTCTTGGAGTCTGTCTGTCCTCCTGTCTGTGTCCTGGAGTCTGTCTGTCCTCCTGTCTGTGTCCTGGAGTCTGTCTTCCTCCTGTCTGTGTCCTGGAGTCTGTCTGTCCTCCTGTCTGTGTCCTGGAGTCTGTCTGTCCTTCTGTGTCCTGGAGTCTGTCTCTCCTTCTGTCTGTGTCTTGGAGTCTGTCTGTCCTCCTGTCTGTGTCCTGGAGTCTGTCTGTCCTCCTGTCTGTGTCCTGGAGTCTGTCTGTCCTCCTGTCTGTGTCCTGGAGTCTGTCTGTCTTCCTGTCTGTGTCCTGGAGTCTGTCTGTCCTCCTGTCTGTGTCCTGAAGTCTGTCTGTTATTCTGTCTGTGTCCTGGAGTCTGTCTGTCCTCCTGTCTGTCCTCCTGTCTGTCCTCCTGTCTGTGTCCTGGAGTCTGTCTGTCTGTCCTGTCTGTGTCCTGGAGTCTGTCTGTCCTGTCTGTGTCCTGGAGTCTGTCTGTCCTCCTGTCTGTGTCCTGGAGTCTGTCTGTCCTCCTGTCTGTGTCCTGGAGTCTGTCTGTCCTCCTGTCTGTGTCCTGGAGTCTGTCTGTCCTCCTGTCTGTATCCTGGAGTCTGTCTGTCCTCCTGTCTGTGTCCTGGAGTCTGTCTGTTTGTCCTGTCTGTGTCCTGGAGTCTGTCTGTCTGTCCTGTCTGTGTCCTGGAGTCTGTCTGTCCTGTCTGTGTCCTGGAGTCTGTCTGTCCTCCTGTCTGTGTCCTGGAGTCTGTCTGTCCTCCTGTCTGTGTCCTGGAGTCTGTCTGTCCTCCTGTCTGTGTCCTGGAGTCTGTCTGTCCTCCTGTCTGTGTCCTGGAGTCTGTCTGTCCTCCTGTCTGTGTCCTGGAGTCTGTCTGTCCTTCTGTCTGTGTCCTGGAGTCTGTCTGTCCTTCTGTCTGTGTCCTGGAGTCTGTCTGTCCTCTGGAGTCTGTCTGTCCTTCTGTCTGTGTCCTGGAGTCTGTCTGTCCTCTGGAGTCTGTCTGTCCTCCTGTCTGTGCCCTGGAGTCTGTCTGTCCTTCTGTCTGTGCCCTGGAGTCTGTCTGTCCTCCTGTCTGTGTCCTGGAGTCTGTCTGTCTGTCCTGTCTGTGTCCTGGAGTCTGTCTGTCCTCCTGTCTGTGTCCTGGAGTCTGTCTGTCCTCCTGTCTGTGTCCTGGAGTCTGTCTGTCCTCCTGTCTGTGTCCTGGAGTCTGTCTGTCCTCCTGTCTGTGTCCTGGAGTCTGTCTGTCCTCCTGTCTGTGTCCTGGAGTCTGTCTGTCTGTCCTGTCTGTGTCCTGGAGTCTGTCTGTCTGTCCTGTCTGTGTCCTGGAGTCTGTCTGTCCTGTCTGTGTCCTGGAGTCTGTCTGTCCTCCTGTCTGTGTCCTGGAGTCTGTCTGTCCTCCTGTCTGTGTCCTGGAGTCTGTCTGTCCTCCTGTCTGTGTCCTGGAGTCTGTCTGTCCTCCTGTCTGTGCCCTGGAGTCTGTCTGTCCTGTCTGTGTCCTGGAGTATGTCTGTCCTCCTGTCTGTGTCCTGGAGTCTGTCTGTCCTCCTGTCTGTGCCCTGGAGTCTGTCTGTCCTCCTGTCTGTGCCCTGGAGTCTGTCTGTCCTCCTGTCTGTGTCCTGGAGTCTGTCTGTCCTCCTGTCTGTGTCCTGGAGTCTGTCTGTCCTCCTGTCTGTGTCCTGGAGTCTGTCTGTCCTCCTGTCTGTGTCCTGGAGTCTGTCTGTCCTTCTGTCTGTGTCCTGGAGTCTGTCTGTCCTTCTGTCTGTGCCCTGGAGTCTGTCTGTCCTCCTGTCTGTGTCCTGGAGTCTGTCTGTCCTCTGGAGTCTGTCTGTCCTTCTGTCTGTGTCCTGGAGTCTGTCTGTCCTGTCTGTGTCCTGGAGTCTGTCTGTCCTGTCTGTGTCCTGGAGTCTGTCTGTCCTGTCTGTGTCCTGGAGTCTGTCTGTCCTCCTGTCTGTGTCCTGGAGTCTGTCTGTCCTCCTGTCTGTGTCCTGGAGTCTGTCTGTCCTCCTGTCTGTGTCCTGGAGTCTGTCTGTCTGTCCTGTCTGTGTCCTGGAGTCTGTCTGTCTGTCCTGTCTGTGTCCTGGAGTCTGTCTGTCTGTCCTGTCTGTGTCCTGGAGTCTGTCTGTCCTCCTGTCTGTGTCCTGGAGTCTGTCTGTCCTCCTGTCTGTGTCCTGGAGTCTGTCTGTCCTCCTGTCTGTGTCCTGGAGTCTGTCTGTCCTCCTGTCTGTATCCTGGAGTCTGTCTGTCCCTCCTGTCTGTGTCCTGGAGTCTGTCTGTCCTCCTGTCTGTGTCCTGGAGTCTGTCTGTCCTCCTGTCTGTGTCCTGGAGTCTGTCTGTCCTCCTGTCTGTATCCTGGAGTCTGTCTGTCCTCCTGTCTGTGTCCTGGAGTCTGTCTGTCCTCCTGTCTGTGTCCTGGAGTCTGTCTGTCCTCCTGTCTGTGTCCTGGAGTCTGTCTGTCTGTCCTGTCTGTCCTCTGGAGTCTGTCTGTCCTCCTGTCTGTGCCCTGGAGTCTGTCTGTCCTTCTGTCTGTGTCTGGAGTCTGTCTGTCTGTCCTGTCTGTGTCCTGGAGTCTGTCTGTCCTCCTGTCTGTGTCCTGGAGTCTGTCTGTCCTCCTGTCTGTGTCCTGGAGTCTGTCTGTCTGTCCTGTCTGTGTCCTGGAGTCTGTCTGTCCTCCTGTCTGTGTCCTGGAGTCTGTCTGTCTGTCCTGTCTGTGTCCTGGAGTCTGTCTGTCTGTCCTGTCTGTGTCCTGGAGTCTGTCTGTCTGTCCTGTCTGTGTCCTGGAGTCTGTCTGTCCTCCTGTCTGTGTCCTGGAGTCTGTCTGTCCTCTGTCTGTGTCCTGGAGTCTGTCTGTCCTCCTGTCTGTGTCCTGGAGTCTGTCTGTCCTCCTGTCTGTGTCCTGGAGTCTGTCTGTCCTCCTGTCTGTGTCCTGGAGTCTGTCTGTCCTCTGGAGTCTGTCTGTCCTCCTGTCTGTGCCCTGGAGTCTGTCTGTCCTCCTGTCTGTGTCCTGGAGTCTGTCTGTCCTCCTGTCTGTGTCCTGGAGTCTGTCTGTCCTCCTGTCTGTGTCCTGGAGACTGTCTGTCCTCCTGTCTGTATCCTGGAGTCTGTCTGTCCTCCTGTCTGTGTCCTGGAGTCTGTCTGTCTGTCCTGTCTGTCCTCTGGAGTCTGTCTGTCTGTCCTGTCTGTGCCCTGGAGTCTGTCTGTCCTTCTGTCTGTGTCCTGGAGTCTGTCTGTCCTGTCTGTGTCCTGGAGTCTGTCTGTCCTGACTGTGTCCTGGAGTCTGTCTGTCCTCCTGTCTGTGTCCTGGAGTCTGTCTGTCCTCCTGTCTGTGTCCTTGAGTCTGTCTGTCCTCCTGTCTGTGTCCTGGAGTCTGTCTGTCTGTCCTGTCTGTGTCCTGGAGTCTGTCTGTCCTCCTGTCTGTGTCCTGGAGTCTGTCTGTCTGTCCTGTCTGTGTCCTGGAGTCTGTCTGTCTGTCCTGTCTGTGTCCTGGAGTCTGTCCTGTCTGTGTCCTGGAGTCTGTCTGTCTGTCTGTCCTGTCTGTGTCCTGGAGTCTGTCTGTCCTCCTGTCTGTGTCCTGGAGTCTGTCTGTCCTCCTGTCTGTGTCCTGGAGTCTCTGTCCTCCTGTCTGTGTCCTGGAGTCTGTCTGTCCTCCTGTCTGTGTCCTGGAGTCTGTCTGTCCTCCTGTCTGTGTCCTGGAGTCTGTCTGTCCTCCTGTCTGTGTCCTGGAGTCTGTCTGTCCTCCTGTCTGTGTCCTGGAGTCTGTCTGTCCTCTGGAGTCTGTCTGTCCTCCTGTCTGTGCCCTGGAGTCTGTCTGTCCTCCTGTCTGTGTCCTGGAGTCTGTCTGTCCTCCTGTCTGTGTCCTGGAGACTGTCTGTCCTCCTGTCTGTGTCCTGGAGTCTGTCTGTCCTCCTGTCTGTGTCCTGGAGTCTGTCTGTCCTCCTGTCTGTGTCCTGGAGTCTGTCTGTCCTCCTGTCTGTGTCCTGGAGTCTGTCTGTCCTCCTGTCTGTGGCCTGGAGTCTGTCTGTCCTCTGGAGTCTGTCTGTCCTCCTGTCTGTGCCCTGGAGTCTGTCTGTCTTTCTGTCTGTGCCCTGGAGTCTGTCTGTCCTTCTGTCTGTGCCCTGGATTCTGTCTGTCCTCCTGTCTGTGTCCTGGAGTCTGTCTGTCCTCCTGTCTGTGCCCTGGAGTCTGTCTGTCCTCCTGTCTGTGCCCTGGAGTCTGTCTGTCCTCCTGTCTGTATCCTGGAGTCTGTCTGTCCTTCTGTGTCCTGGAGTCTGTCTGTCCTCCTGTCTGTGCCCTGGAGTCTGTCTGTCCTCCTGTCTGTATCCTGGAGTCTGTCTGTCCTTCTGTCTGTGCCCTGGAGTCTGTCTGTCCCTCTGTCTGTGCCCTGGAGTCTGTCTGTCCTTCTGTCTGTGTCCTGGAGTCTGTCTGTGTCCTGGAGTCTGTCTGTCCTTCTGTCTGTTTCCTGGAGTCTGTCTGTCTGTCCTGTCTGTGTCCTGGAGTCTGTCTGTCCTGTCTGTGTCCTGGAGTCTGTCTGTCCTCCTGTCTGTGTCCTGGAGTCTGTCTGTCCTCCTGTCTGTGTCCTGGAGTCTGTCTGTCCTTCTGTCTGTGTCCTGGAGTCTGTCTGTCCTGTCTGTGTCCTGGAGTCTGTCTGTCCTCCTGTCTGTGTCCTGGAGTCTGTCTGTCCTCCTGTCTGTATCCTGGAGTCTGTCTGTCCTCCTGTCTGTATCCTGGAGTCTGTCTGTCCTCCTGTCTGTGTCCTGGAGTCTGTCTGTCCTCCTCCTGTCTGTGTCCTGGAGTCTGTCTGTCCTCCTGTCTGTGTCCTGGAGTCTGTCTGTCCTCCTGTCTGTGTCCTGGAGTCTGTCTGTCCTCCTGTCTGTATCCTGGAGTCTGTCTGTCCTCCTGTCTGTATCCTGGAGTCTGTCTGTCCTCCTGTCTGTGTCCTGGAGTCTGTCTGTCCTCCTGTCTGTGTTGTACGGAATCATGTGACCAGATGCTGCAGCCCTGCCAATTGTAATAGGTGAGGATTCTGCAGACTGTGGGGGGGGGGGGGGGGGGGGGGGGGAGGGGGGTCATGACTTGAGAGGAGATTTTTTTGGGGTTCGGCTCCCCCTGGTGGTGGACATTGTATGACCTGCGCAGGTTTTGTCTCCTGTGAGATGTTAATAAATGGCGGGCGCAGGGAACATATTGGCGGATAATTATTATCGATTAGCAGAGAAGTCCGATAATAATCAGCAATCACGGGACACGTGAGATGGTTACCATGACATCGGCCGCACTCTGCTCTGGTGAGATTGTCCGTGTTAATTAGCGTCCATCTCTGCGCTCATCATTAATACGCCGCGCCATGGAGCGCCGTTCAGGTCCGCCATAAAAACCGACAGGCGAACCTGACGTTCCATCAGTGTGAAAGCGCTGTCACTCTTTATATGACAATTGCGCGGTCGGGCTACGCTGTACCCAAACAGAATTTTTACCAGTTTGTTCCCACAAATAGAGATTTATTTTGGTGGTATTTGATCACCTCTGCGATTAAAATTTTTTGCTAAACGCATAAAAAAAGGCAGAAATTTTTTTTAAAAAGTTTTTCTTTGTTTTTGTTTATAAAAATTTTGTAAATAAGTACGTTTTCTCCTTCACTGATGGGCACTGATAAGGCAGCGCCGATGAGGTGGCACTGATGGGTACTGATAGGTGGCACTGATGGGCATTGATAGGCAGCACTGATGGGCACTCATAGGTAGCACTGATGGGCACTTATGGGAGGCACTGATAGACAGCACTGCTAGGCCCTGATGGGCACTGATAGGCATCACTGGTGGCACTGGCAGGCATTTTTCTTTGGCACTGATTGGCAGCTGCCTAGGCACCGATTTCCCTGGTGGTCTAGGGTGGCATACCTGGTGGTCCAGTGTGGTGGCCATCCTAGTGGTCCCGGGTGGGCATCCGAGGTTGGGCTGTGCTGATAAACAATCATCACAGACCCCCCCCCCCATCAGGAGAGCAGCTAATCGTCTCTCCTCTACTCGCGTCGTGAGGAAAATCCGATCGACGGCTCTTCCTGTTTACATCGTGATCAGCTGTGATTGGACACGGCTGATCATGTGGTATAGAGTCTCCTTCAGAGTTGTGGTGGGTCAGACTGACCCACCTCAACAACGATCGCCACGATGCGTGCCCCGGCGGGGGCGCACAACAGCTTGTTATCCTGACAACGCCATATGACGTCCGGTCAGGATATCGCAACCACTTTGCTGACACCATTTTGCTATATGGTGGGCGGCAAGTGGTTAAGCCATGTCTTTGCACTTCCTGTTTGCCAGATTATTGTGCTCTCTGCAGCCGATATCTCACTCTTGTCACTCCTCCTGCTTTCTTATCTTCACTATCACTGGTTACCGACCTTTGGCTTGTTCACTGACTGCACTCCTGCATAATCCCTACCTGCTATATCTGCTGCTGGACCCCGGATTGCTCATCTCCCGGTACTAACAAGCAGCAAAACCCATCCCCACCATTAGGAGCTCTGGTGAACACCGGTTAATGGTCAGACCCCACACCTCGGGTGAGCCCTCATCATCTGCCAGGGCGACCTGCTTGTATACTGGTCATTGGAAGCCTCTCTACTGTTATAGTGGCTGGTCTTTGAGCCTGACCCCTGACCCCTGACATGTACTGTGAATGGGGCTACAACCAATGGGAGCTCCACACCCCCCCTCCCCCATCCTGGGCCCGGCATAGTTCTTCCCCCATAGAGGTCACTGGTGTCTCTGCCCCCCCCCCCCCCACCTCACCGACTGACTGCTCCTCATTGTACTGCCCCCTGCTGGTGGTGTAAAAGCACATTGTAGGCTCTGATTGTCCAGTTTGAAGATGTTATGCGGGAGTTGGGTCCTATCATTGTCTTGGGATTGGGTCCACGACTGATGGCTGCACAGAACTTCGCTCTCCCGGCAGTGCTGAGACTATTTTGTTGGTTGTAAATGAACTTATTAGTGAGCGAAGTGCAGCTTGTCACCGCCTCGTGGCATTCATCTCGGTGGAGTTCCCGAGGATCCGGGAGAAGGATGTTCTCTGCTCTGGAAGGTTAAGAAAATAGCGGATGGAGGTGATGAGACGAGACGCCGCCAAGATCTTTCCTGTGCCTAGAGATGGATGTTCTGTATACCTCACATTCATTGACGTTCCGAGCTGTGTACACCGCATTCTGCCCTCCCTTCTATCTCCCCCAACCTGCCGGGACATGGGGTCCCCCCAATCTGCTGGGACATGGGGTCCCCCACAATCTGCCAGGACATGGGGTCCCCCCAATCTGCTGGGACATGGGGCCCCCCAATCTGCTGGGACATGGGGTCCCCCACAATCTGCCGGGACATGGGGTCCCCCCAATCTGCCGGGACAAGGGGTCCCCCCCAATCTGCCCGGACAAGGGGTCCCCCCCAATCTGCCCGGGACAAGGGCCCCCCCCCCAATCTGCCCGGAAAAAGGGGGTCCCCCAATCTGCTGGGACAAGGGGGTCCCCCAATCTGCCCGGAACATGGGGTCCCCCCCAATCTGCCGGGACATGGGGTCCCCCCAATCTGCCGGGACAAGGGGGTCCCCCAATCTGCCCGGAACATGGGGTCCCCCCCAATCTGCCCGGAACATGGGGTCCCCCCCAATCTGCCGGGACATGGGGTCCCCCCAATCTGCTGGGACATGGGGTCCCCCACAATCTGCCGGGACATGGAGTCCCCCCAATCTGCCGGGACATGGGGTCCCCCCCAATCTGCTGGGACAAGGGGCCCCCCCAATCTGCCCAGACATGGGGTCCCCCCCAATCTGCCGGGACATGGGGCCCCCCCCAATCTGCCCGGGACAAGGGCCCCCCCCCCAATCTGCCCGGAAAAAGGGGGTCCCCCAATCTGCTGGGACAAGGGGGTCCCCCAATCTGCCCGGAACATGGGGTCCCCCCCAATCTGCCGGGACATGGGGTCCCCCCAATCTGCCGGGACAAGGGGGTCCCCCAATCTGCCCGGAACATGGGGTCCCCCCAATCTGCCCGGAACATGGGGTCCCCCCCAATCTGCCGGGACATGGGGTCCCCCCAATCTGCTGGGACATGGGGTCCCCCACAATCTGCCGGGACATGGAGTCCCCCCAATCTGCCGGGACATGGGGTCCCCCCCAATCTGCTGGGACAAGGGGCCCCCCCAATCTGCCCAGACATGGGGTCCCCCCCAATCTGCCCGGACATGGGGTCCCCCCAATCTGCTGGGACAAGGGGTCCCCCCAATCTGCTGGGACAAGGGGCCCCCCCCAATCTGCTGGGACAAGGGAGTCCCCCAATCTGCCCGGAACATGGGGTCCCCCCAATCTGCTGGGACATGGGGTCCCCCCAATCTGCCCGGGACATGGGGTCCCCCCAATCTGCCCGGGACATGGGGTCCCCCCCAATCTGCCGGGACATGGGGTCCCCCCCAATCTGCTGGGACATGGGGTCCCCCACAATCTGCCGGGACATGGGGTCCCCCCCAATCTGCTGGGACAAGGGGTCCCCCCAATCTGCTGGGACAAGGGGTCCCCCCCAATCTGCCCGGACATGGGGTCCCCCCAATCTGCCCGGACATGGGGTCCCCCCCAATCTGCTGGGACAAGGGGTCCCCCCCAATCTGCCCAGACATGGGGTCCCCCCAATCTGCCCAGACATGGGTTCCCCCCAATCTGCCGGGACAAGGGGTCCCCCCCAATCTGCCCGGAAAAATGGGGTCCCCCCCAATCTGCAGGGACAAGGGCCCCCCCCCAATCTGCCAGGACATGAGGTCCCCCCCAATCTGCTGGGACAAGGGGGTCCCCCAATCTGCCCTGAACATGGGGTCCCCCCCAATCTGCAGGTGGAGCAGGTAGATGTCGGTGCTTCACCTGCAGACACACCAACATCTACCTGCATCACCTGCAGACACAACGACATCTACCTGCAGACACACCAGCCCTCTACCTGCAGACACAGCAGCCTCTACCTGCAGACACAGCAGCCTCTACCTGCAGACACAGCAGCCTCTACCTGCAGACACAGCAGCCCCTACCTGCAGACACACCAGCCCTCTACCTGCAGACACAGCAGCCCCTACCTGCAGACACACCAGCCTCTACCTGCAGACACACCAGCCTCTACCTGCAGACACACCAACATCTACCTGCAGACACATCAGCCTCTAGCTGCAGACACACCGGCCCCTACCTGCAGACACACCAGCCTCTACCTGCAGACACATCAGCCTCTACCTGCAGACACATCAGCCTCTAGCTGCAGACACACCAGCCTCTACCTGCAGACACACCGACATCTACCTGCAGACACACCAGCCTCTACCTGCAGACATACCAGCCTCTACCTGCAAACACACCAGCCCCTACCTGCAGACACACCGGCCCCTACCTGCAGACACACCAGCCTCTACCTGCAGACACAGCAGCCTCTACCTGCAGACACAGCAGCCTCTACCTGCAGACACAGCAGCCCCTACCTGCAGACACACCAGCCCTCTACCTGCAGACACACCAGCCTCTACCTGCAGACACACCAGCCTCTACCTGCAGACACACCAACATCTACCTGCAGACACATCAGCCTCTAGCTGCAGACACACCGGCCCCTACCTGCAGACACACCAGCCTCTACCTGCAGACACACCGACATCTACCTGCAGACACAGCAGCCCCTACCTGCAGACACACCAACATCTACCTGCAGACACACCAGCCTCTACCTGCAGACATACCAGCCTCTACCTGCAAACACACCAGCCCCTACCTGCAGACACACCGGCCCCTACCTGCAGACACACCAGCCTCTACCTGCAGACACACCAGCCTCTACCTGCAGACACACCAGCCCCTACCTGCAGACACAGCGGCCCCTACCTGCAGACACAGCGGCCCCTACCTGCAGACACAGCGGCCCCTACCTGCAGACACACCGACATCTACCTGCAGACACACCGGCCCCTACCTGCAGACACACCGGCCCCTACCTGCAGACACAGTGGCCCCTACCTGCAGACACAGCGGCCCCTACCTGCAGACACAACAGCCCCTACCTGCAGACACAGCGGCCCCTACCTGCAGACACAGCGGCCCCTACCTGCAGACACAGCGGCCCCTACCTGCAGACACACCGACATCTACCTGCAGACACACCGACATCTAACTGCAGATGACCGCATGATTATATCTGCCTGATCACAGCCACATAATCACACCTACAGTAGCTGATCACAGTCACATGACCATATCTGCCTGATCACACCTACTTGACCATACCTGCCTGGCCACACCTACCTGTCAGGTGAGTACTTACCGAGGCCGAGGTGCCGAGAGCGGTTCACCCTTGCGACTGAGCGCAGTCCGCCCCCTGGAGGTGAGACAGGGAGTGGATGGCACAAAGAGGCACAGGCTACCCAGTTGGTGGGAGGAGCCTTGCGTGTAGGCTTTAGGTGACAGGTCAGGATGTCACTAGGAAAGTCCAGGTCACAGGCAGAGGTTCAAGGGCTGGAGACAAGAGGCAAATCCGGGTCACAAGGCAGAGGTTCAAGGGCAGGAGACAAGAGGCAAGCAAAGCCTGTTTAAACAGTCCAAGGTCAAAGTGCAGGAGAAGGCAGCAAGGTCAAAGGCAATCCGGGTCACAACAGGTATTCAATCACAGGAAGCAGGGTCAAAGCTTAGGCCCCTTTCACACGGACGGACCGTCTATCCGTTTTTCTTCCATCCGTCGACGGACGACAATGCATCCCTATGGGCAGACGGATGAACATCCGTCACCATCAGTTAACATCCGCTTCCGTTTTTATCCGTTTTTTTAAACGTACAAGGATACGTTCAGATCCGTCAAAACGGATATTAACTGACGTTGACGGACATCGTCCGTCAACGTCCGATCCGTTAAGATCCGTTAACATCCGTTTTGTGTTTATCTGTGAACTCAACCTTTTAAAGGCACAGGCACACATATAAACGGAACAAAACGGATGAAAAAACGGACCTAAACGTGTGCATTTACGGATGTAAGCGGACAAAAAACGGATGAAAACGGACATTAACGGAACGGATGACGGATGAAAACGGATGAGACAACGGATAAGAACTGATACGTTTTTGACGTGCCTAAACTGACTGCGTCCGTGTGAAAGGGGCCTTAGGCAGGAAGCTGAAGACAAGCCAGCAATGCACACAGGCCCGTCCTTAAATAGGCAGTCCTAGGGGTCAAGTTGTGCCGCTGCGCCCAGACATGAGCCAGTGCGCATGTGCGTGCGCCGGAGCGCCGAGACGCGAATGCGCATCCCCCGGAGTGCTGTTCCGCTGCGCACTGAGCTGAACTGGGAATTCTCCTGACACTACCTCGCCGACCCTACCTGATCACAGCCACATGACCACACCCAGCTAATCACAGTCACATTACCATATCTGCCTGATCACTCTTGCCTGGTCACACCTTCCTGATCACAGCCACAGGACCATACCTGTCTGACCATACCTTCCTAACCACACCTACCTGATCACACCTGCTATGCCACACCTGCCTGATCATAGACACCTGACCAAACCTGCCTGGCCAAATGCACCAAATCACACCTGTATGATTACAGCCCCCTGAGTTCACCTACCTGGCCACAGCCACATGACCATACCTACCTGGCCCCACCTACCTTATCATAGCCACCTGACCACACCTGTCTGGTGAAATGTACCGAATAACAGCTGTATGATTACAGCCAAATGACCACATCTACCTGATCACAGCCACCTGACCACACCTGCCTGGTAAAACTACCTAATCACCCTGGCCTGATCATAGCCACATGACCATACCTGTCTAAGCACACCTCCCTGGCCACACCTGTTTGATAACAACCACCTGACCATACCTGCTTGACTTCACGTACCTGATCATGATTGCCTGATAAAAGCTGCCTGACCACAGCTACTTGGCCATATCTACCTAATAACGCCTGTCTGGTCACAGCCACATGACCACACCTACCTGGTCACAGCCACATGACCACACCTACCTGGTCACAGCCACATGACCACACCTACCTGATCACAGCCACATGGCCACACCTACCCAATCACAGCCACATGACCACACCTACCTGATCACAGACACATGACCACACCTACCTGGTCACAACCACCTGGCCACACCTACCTTGTCACAGCCACATGACCACACCTACCTGATCACAACCACCTGGCCACACCTACCTGGTCACAACCACCTGGCCATACCTGCCTGACCACAACTTCCTGATTACTCTTGCCTGGCCACACCTGCATTATAATAGCCACCTCACCACACCTGCCTGGCTATACCTACCAATCACACTACCCGAACACAGGTAACCCCGCCTGGAGATCACCTGTACAATCAAGACGCAATCTTCTGTTATCCGCAGTGCCGGGTGGCTGCAGCTCTCTGACATCATCCTCCACAAAACCTGCAGTTCTGCATTGTATGGACGTCATTGAGTGCCGGCTACCAGGGGAGCGAGGGGAAGGTAAGTATATCGCCCCCCAAATTGATCAATTAACCCTTCCAATGCCGGGGGGATCCACTGCAAGAGTAACTTGTTCATGAACTCAATTCCTGAACTCTCACATGAAGTATAATATGTCATCCCAAAATCCATTTTCAGTCTTCTTTATTATGTAGTGATCCCCGGTGATCCCGCCATGGAGCTCCTTGTTCAGACACTTCCTGTTATAAGGTGACAACACTCTGTTCTTGTCTGCAAATTCTTCTCATGTGTTGTCACAGGGGCTTCCAATGGGGACTACAAGTAGCCGGTCCCTCACACAGACACGGTCCTTTGGTGTCACCATCAGGAAATGCCATGGAGCCATCACTGGAGTGTAGAGAGTAGGGATGAGCCGAACACCCCCGGGTTCGGGTCGCACCAGAACCTGCGAACGGACCGAAAGTTTGCGCGAACATTCAAACCCTATTAATTACAATGGACGCGAACGTTCGAAATCTAAAGTGCTAATTATAACGGCCAATATGCATGTTATTGTCCTAAAACAGGTTTGGGGACCCGGGTCCTGCCCCAGGGGACATATATCAATGCAAAAAGAACTTTTAAAAACTGACATTTTTTCGGGAGCAGTCATTTTAATGATGCATAAAGTGAAAAAAAAAGTGAAATTTTCCTTTAAATATGGTACCTGGGGGGTGTGTAAAGTATGCCTGTGAAGTGGCATGTGTTTCCCGTGTTTTAGAACTGTCCCTGCACAAAATGACATTTGTAAAGGAAAAAAAAAAGAAGCCATTTAAAACCACTTGCGGCTTTAATGTCATGTCTTGTCCTGGCCGCCATATGGCTGAAAATCCTTGTGAAAAATGGCATGGCTACCCCATCACACCCCCCCCCACCCCAGCCCCTTTGGGTCTTGTATGGATATTAAGGGGGACCCCGCACCCAAAATAAAACCCTATACCTACAACCCTATATACTCTGAACAGCAGTATATAGGTGGTGCAAACAAGACACGGACTGTAGGTTTGTTCTTAGTAGAATCTGAACAGGTACATTATGAAGTTTAGCTCCATCCCAAAAAAATCTATTTTAAGCTTTTTGGAGAACATAGGGAGGGGTTATCACCCCTGTAACATTTGCTGTCTTTGCACATCTGTTCAGAACATGTCACCTCACTTTCCGTCCAATGACAAATGTTTTTGGAAAAGTTGGGTTTTTATTGAAACAAGGATTGGTTATAAAGTATCAGTAGAGAGGAGATACCTTTTTCCCAAATTAAATCTAACAGGATAGAATTTTCCCTTCCTAGGGGTAGATTTCCTCTCACTTCCTGTTTTCTCCTTCCGTTTGCAAGTAGGAGTCGTTTCTAAGTTGGATGTTTGAAAGTAGCGGCCTGCCGTATATACGCTGCAGAAATTTGCCCCATTAGATGTTGGTGTAGCCACAAGACTGGTGGGCGCAGGAATGGGCCCTGCTGTGACTTATTAGATCAAGATTTGTAATTGCATGCACCTGTTGAACAGGGGCAGAAAAAATTGGGCCTTTGGTGGTGTGGTGGTGGTGGACGGTGTTGCCACAAGACTGTAAGCCCTCACAGTTACTCTTGGTGGGCACAGGAATGGCCCCTGCTGTGAATTATTAGATCAATATTTGTAATTACACGCCCCTGTTAAACAGGGGCTAAAAAATTGGGCCTTAGGCACTGGTGCCACAACACTGCAACCCCTCACAGATACTGTACTTGGAGCACAGCAATCAGACCTGTTGCAAAGCATTGCATAAAAAATTGTAATTACCCGCCCCTGTTAAACAGGGGCTGAAAAATTGTGCCTTAGGCACTGGTGCTGGTGCCACAACACTGCAATCCCTCACAGATACTGTACTTGGAGCACAGCAATCAGACCTGTTGCAAAGCATTGCATAAAAAATTGTAATTACACGCCCTGTTAAACAGGGGCTAAAAAATTGGGCCTTAAGCACTGGTGCTGGTGCCACAACACTGCAACCCCTCACAGATACTGTACTTGGAGCACAGCAATCAGACCTGCTGCAAAGCATTGCATAAAAAATTGTAATTACACGCCCCTGTTAAACATGGGCTGAAAAATTGGGCCTTAGCCACTGGTGGTGGCACCCAGAAACAAAAATGTTCTTCCAAGCTATCATCAGGATCATTGAGGAGGAAGAGGATAGTCAGTCAACATAACAGGACAGTCACTCAGCATCAGCATAGGCAGTCTTGAAGGGATGTGACATTCAAAATAAATTATTCTGTTATATCAGCTTCAGGTGCCTGGTAGCTGGTGGTGATCCAAGACTGATTCATCTTTATGAAGGTCAGTCGATCAACCGAGTCGGTGGACAGGCGCACCCTGTGATCGGTGACAAAGCCTCCAGCAGCACTGAATGTGCTTTCGGAAAGAACGCTGGATGCAGGACAGGCCAGTAGCTCAATTGCATACTGTGCAAGCTCTGGCCAGTGATCCATCCTCAGGACCCAGTAAGCCAGAGGATTTTCGGTGGGAAAGGTGTCCAAGTCTGACCTTGCCCCTAGGTATTCCTGCACCATGTATATCAGACGCTGGTGATGGTTGCTGGAACCGATCATACCTTGGGGCTGCAGACTAAAAAATTGTCTGAACGCATCGGTCAGACGTCCACCTTCCCCACCGCTCCTTCTGCTACTGACCGAAGCCTCAGCAACTCGTCTTCCTGGACCAGGAGTTTGTAGCCTCCCAGTTTCTGGAACGCGTTGCACAGACCTTTCTGCAAGGCCTCCCGGAGATGTCTCATCCTCTGCTCCCTCTGCGACGGCAAGATAAGGTCCGCAACCTTACCCTTGTACCGTGGATCAAGGAGAGTGGCCAGCCAGTAATGCTCCCTCTCCTGGATCCGAAGAATACGAGGATCCTTCCGCAGGCTTGCAGGATCAGGGAGGCCATGCAACGTAGGTTAGCTGAGGCATTCGGTCCGGAGTCTTCTGGGTCACTGAGGATGACATGATCGCCAGCCACCTCCTCCCAGCCACGTACAAGTCCACTGGTTTCTTGGGACTGTACATCATCCCTAAAAGACTGCTGCTGCTGATGCTGAGTGCCAGGCTCCACCTCCATGCTCACACAATCCTCCTCTTCCTCCTCCTCCTCCTCCTCCTCATCCTCTTCCTGTGTGATGGGTGGGACAGAAGGAACACTGTCCGGATAAAGGGGGCCTTGAGAGGCAAGGAAGTCCTCCTCTTCCTGCCTCTGTTCTGCCTCAAGTGCCCTGTCCATTATTCCACGCAGCGTATGCTCCAACAGGTGGACAAGAGGTACAGTGTCACTGATGCATGCACTGTCACTGCTCACCATCCTCGTGGCCTCCTCAAATGGTGACAGGACAGATCATGCTCCACTGGCGTGGGGAAAAAATCCAAGCTCCCCTGACCCTGTCCTGGTGCCGTAGTCGCACAGGTACTCATTGATGGCCCTCTGCTGCGTGTGCAGTCGCTGCAGCATGGTCAACGTTGAGTTCCACCTGGTGGGCATGTCACATATAAGGCGGTTCTTGGGCAGGTTCAACTCCTTTTGCAGCTCAGCCAGCCGAGCACTGGCATTATATGATAGGCGGAAATGCACACAGACTTTCCTGGCCTGCCTCAGGACATCCTGTAAGCCTGGAACCTGCCCAAGAACCGCTGCACCACCAGGTTGAGGACGTGAGCCATACAGGGCACATGGGTGAGCTGCCCCTGTCGCAGGGCGGAGAGGAGGTTGGTGCCATTGTCACAAACCACCATTCTTGGCTTAAGCTGGTGTGGCGTCAACCACCTCTCGGCCTGCCCCTGCAGAGCTGCCAGAACCTCTGGCCCAGTGTGGCTCCTGTCCCCCAAACACACCAGCGCAAGCACGGCATGGCATCTTTTTTTGCCTGCGTACTCGCGTAGCCCCTTGGACGCCTACGGAGCACCGCTGAAGAGGCCATGGAGGAAGAAGAAGAGGAGGGGGTGGAGGAGAGAGGTGTGTCACAACCAGTAGTAGCATTTTGGAGGCGTGGTGGCGGAACAACCTCCAACACTACTGCACCTTGTCCTGCATCCTTCCCAGCTGCCAAAAGAGTGACCCAATGGGCCGTGAAAGACAGGTAACGTCCCTGTCCATGCCTGCTGGACCATGAGTCAGCGGTAATATGCACCTTACCGCTGACCGCCCTGTCCAGCGAGGCATGGACATTGCCTTCCACATGCCGGTAGAGAGACGGAATCGCCTTCCGTGAGAACAAGTGGCGTTTGGGAACCTGCCACTGAGGAACCGCACATTGAACAAACTCACGGAAGGGGGCCGAGTCTAGCAACTGAAAAGGCAGCAGTAGAAGTGCTAGCAATTTAGCCAGGCTAGCATTCAACCGCTGGGCATGTGGATAGCTGGGAGTAAACTTCTTTCGACGGTCCAGCAGCTGGGGCAGGGAAATTTGCCTGGTACAATCGGCCGTCGGTGTACTGCAAGTACTTGGTTGTGACACATCTAATTCTACACCTTCATTCCTCAGTGCAGCTTTCAGAGAGGACTGAAGATATAGTGGGGTTGGAGATCCCAGCTGATGAGGAGCAAGGAGAGGTCCACTTTGTTCTTTGGTGTGGGTCTTTAATGTGCGCCTGCATGGCAGGTCGACATCTGTCTGGTCATGCTTGTGGTGCCCAAGCGGCTGATGTTTTGGCCACACGAGATACGCTTGAGACATATGTTGCAAATAGCAGCGGTGCGATCTGATGCACTCATCTCAGAAAAGGCCCACACCAAAGAACTTTTGTAATAACGTGCAGAGGCAGCGCCCTGCACAGACGGAGCTCTGCGGTGTGATTTAGTTGGTGTGCTGGCCTCAAGCTGGCCCCCGGAGGGCATCCTGCCTCGTTGGAGATGTGCCTCCTCCTCCTCTCTCCGATCAGGCACCCACGTGGAGTCAGTGACCTCATCATCCCCTCCCTCTTCACCACTGGAGCAAACCTGGCAGTAAGCTGCAGCTGGTGGAACATGACTGCCAGATTGCTGTCCTTGAGCATCCCCTCTCTCTGCGCTCACGCTACTGCCTTCCTCTAGCTGGGTATCATCATCCGAGCCTTAAAAACGCTGGGCATCCTCCTGGAGCATGTACCCAACACTGTGCTCAAACAGTTCAGGGGACTCCTCAGGAGGACATGGTGGGTCTAGGGAAGGGGTGCCTGATGATGACATTGAGTACGCATTGGCAGCTGCTTGGCCAGTACCCTGAGCCTGGGTGAGAGAGGATGAGGGGGGCTTGGTCATCCAATCTACCAAGCCTTCGGCATGATGCGGCTCAACATGTCCAGCTGCCGAAAACAAGGACAAGCGTGTCCCATGGCCACGTGCTGATGACGATGCACCGCGTCCACGACCAGCACTGTTGTCTCTAGACACAGAGCCTGCTTGCCCTGTTTTCTTGGCTCGGGACTGTCTGCCTCTCCTTGTCGGTCTTCCAGACATTGTAATGGGTAGTGTATATTGTGCTGGAGTCACACAGCACACACACCAACTCCTGCAGATGGCTGTCTTTAGATGACAACAGGGCAGAAGGGCAGATACAGGGTGAGGTGGTTTAGTGGGCTGTGCTATAGTCACAGAGCACACACACACACTAACTCCTGCAGATGGCTGGCTGGCTGCCTTAGATGACAACAGGCCAGAAGGGCAGATACAGGGTAAGGTGGTTTAGTGTGCTACTGCAGTGTTATACTAACACAGCACACACACACTAACTACTCCTGCAGATGGCTGGATTGGTAGAGATTGAGAAGAATAAACTATTACTGCCTGTTTTTCCTCCTTTCCCTACACTAATCTCCAGAATCACAGCAGATAATGTCAGCAGAATGAATCACAGCAGATAATGTCACTGACTGTTCCTAACGCCAGAACACACTACATGAGGCCGCCGGCGTGGCGGCCTTATATAGTGTGGGGCGTGTACTAAACCCCCTGAGCTATAATTGGCCACAGGCATCCTGCCTGTGGCCAATTATTGCTCTCCTCGCTGCTGGCTCTATGATTGGCCAAACATGCGGGGTCACAGTGCATGCTTGGCAATCATCAGCCAGCAATGCACTGCGACTGGCGCAGTGCATTGTGGACCGTTCGCATCACACAAATTTGATGCGAACGGTCCTGAGAGTTCTGGTTTCGACGAGCGGTCGAATGGCCCATGTTTGAATTGAACACCGGGCCCATCCCTAGTAGAGAGGAAGTGGCAGCAAAGAGGCTGCAGGAGATCAGTAGCACTTAGATGTAACAAACGAGGTGGTGGAATATTGTCGGTGGGAGTTCGGGGTGGAGGTGGTGGAATGTTGTCGGTGGGAGTTCGGGGTGGAGATGGTGGAATGTTGTCGGTGGGAGTTCGGGTTGGAGATGGTGGAATGTTGTCGGTGGGAGTTCGGGGTGGAGATGGTGGAATGTTGTCGGTGGGAGTTCGGGGTGGAGATGGTGGAATGTTGTCGGTGGGAGTTCGGGTTGGAGTTGGTGGAATGTTGTCGGTGGGAGTTCGGGGTGGAGATGGTGGAATATTGTTGGTGGGAGTTCAGGTGGAGATGGTGGAATGTTGTCGGTGGGAGTTCGGGGTGGAGATGGTGGAATGTTGTTGGTGGGAGTTCAGGTGGAGATGGTGGAATGTTGTCGGTGGGAGTTCGGGGTGGAGATGGTGGAATGTTGTCGGTGGGAGTTCGGGGTGGAGATGGTGGAATGTTGTCGGTGGGAGTTCGGGGTGGAGATGGTGGAATGTTGTCGGTGGGAGTTCGGGGTGGAGATGGTGGAATATTGTCGGTGGGAGTTCGGGGTGGAGATGGTGGAATGTTGTCGGTGGGAGTTCGGGGTGGAGATGGTGGAATGTTGTCGGTGGGAGTTCGGGGTGGAGATGGTGGAATGTTGTCGGTGGGAGTTCGGGGTGGAGATGGTGGAATGTTGTTTGTGGGAGTTCGGGGTGGAGATGGTGGAATGTTGTCGGTGGGAGTTCGGGGTGGAGATGGTGGAATGTTGTCGGTGGGAGTTCGGGGTGGAGATGGTGGAATGTTGTCGGTGGGAGTTCGGGGTGGAGATGGTGGAATGTTGTCGGTGGGAGTTCGGGGTGGAGATGGTGGAATGTTGTCGGTGGGAGTTCGGGGTGGAGATGGTGGAATGTTGTCGGTGGGAGTTCGGGGTGGAGATGGTGGAATATTGTTGGTGGGAGTTCAGGTGGAGATGGTGGAATGTTGTCGGTGGGAGTTCGGGGTGGAGATGGTGGAATGTTGTCGGTGGGAGTTCAGGTGGAGATGGTGGAATGTTGTCGGTGGGAGTTCGGGGTGGAGATGGTGGAATGTTGTCGGTGGGAGTTCGGGGTGGAGATGGTGGAATGTTGTCGGTGGGAGTTCGGGGTGGAGATGGTGGAATGTTGTCGGTGGGAGTTCGGGGTGGAGATGGTGGAATGTTGTTAGTGGGAGTTCGGGGTGGAGATGGTGGAATGTTGTTGGTGGGAGTTCGGGGTGGAGATGGTGGAATGTTGTCTGTGGGAGTTCGGGGTGGAGATGGTGGAATGTTGTCGGTGGGAGTTCGGGGTGGAGATGGTGGAATGTTGTCGGTGGGAGTTCGGGGTGGAGATGGTGGAATGTTGTCGGTGGGAGTTCGGGGTGGAGATGGTGGAATGTTGTCGGTGGGAGTTCGGGGTGGAGATGGTGGAATGTTGTCGGTGGGAGTTCGGGGTGGAGATGGTGGAATGTTGTCGGTGGGAGTTCGGGGTGCAGGTGGGGGTATGTTGTCGGGGAGAGCGCTGTCAGCGGGGTGGAGGTGGTGGAATGTTGTTAGTGGGAGTTCGGGGTGGAGATGGTGGAATGTTGTCGGTGGGAGTTCGGGGTGCAGGTGGTGGAATGTTGTCGGTGGGAGTTCGGGGTGGAGATGGTGGAATGTTGTCGGTGGGAGTTCGGGGTGGAGATGGTGGAATGTTGTCGGTGGGAGTTCGGGGTGCATGTGGGGGTATGTTGTCGGGGAGAGCGCTGTCAGCGGGGTGGAGGTGGTGGAATGTTGTTAGTGGGAGTTCGGGGTTGAGATGGTGGAATGTTGTCGGGGGGAGTTCGGGGTGGAGATGGTGGAATGTTGTCGGTGGGAGTTCGGGGTGCAGGTGGTGGAATGTTTTCAGGGAGAGCGCTGTCAGCGGGGTGCAGGGAGGATGAATGATTGGAGGAATCGGTGGCTGTGGTACCGGTGATGCTGGTGGTGGAATGTTGTCGGTGGGAGTTCGGGGTGGAGATGGTGGAATGTTGTCGGTGGGAGTTCGGGGTGGAGATGGTGGAATGTTGTCGGTGGGAGTTCGGGGTGGAGATGGTGGAATGTTGTCGGTGGGAGTTCGGGGTGGAGATGGTGGAATGTTGTCGGTGGGAGTTCGGGGTGGAGATGGTGGAATGTTGTGGGTGGGTGTTCGGGGTGGAGATGGTGGAATGTTGTCGGTGGGAGTTGGGGGTGGAGATGGTGGAATGTTGTCGGTGGGAGTTCGGGGTGGAGATGGTGGAATGTTGTCGGTGGGAGTTCGGGGTGCAGGGAGGATGAATGATTGGAGGAATCTGTGGCTGTGGTACCGGTGATGCTGGTGGTGGAACGTTGTCGGTGGGAGTTCGGGGTGGAGATGGTGGAATGTTGTCGGTGGGAGTTCGGGGTGGAGATGGTGGAATGTTGTCGGTGAGAGTTCGGGGTGGAGATGGTGGAATGTTGTCGGTGGGAGTTCGGGGTGGAAATGGTGGAATGTTGTTGGTGGGAGTTCGGGGTGGAGATGGTGGAATGTTGTGGGTGGGAGTTCGGGGTGGAGATGGTGGAATGTTGTCGGTGGGAGTTCAGGTGGAGATGGTGGAATGTTGTTGGTGGGAGTTCGGGGTGGAGATGGTGGAATGTTGTCGGTGGGAGTTCGGGGTGGAGATGGTGGAATGTTGTCGGTGGGAGTTCGGGGTGGAGATGGTGGAATGTTGTCGGTGGGAGTTCGGGGTGGAGATGGTGGAATGTTGTCGGTGGGAGTTCGGGGTGCAGGGAGGATGAATGATTGGAGGAATCGGTGGCTGTGGTACCGGTGATGCTGGTGGTGGAACGTTGTCGGTGGGAGTTCGGGGTGGAGATGGTGGAATGTTGTCGGTGGGAGTTCGGGGTGGAGATGGTGGAATGTTGTCGGTGAGAGTTCGGGGTGGAGATGGTGGAATGTTGTCGGTGAGAGTTCGGGGTGGAAATGGTGGAATGTTGTTGGTGGGAGTTTGGGGTGGAAATGGTGGAATGTTGTCGGTGGGAGTTCGGGGTGGAGATGGTGGAATGTTGTCGGTGGGAGTTCGGGGTGGAGATGGTGGAATGTTGTCGGTGGGAGATCGGGGTGGAGATGGTGGAATGTTGTCGGTGGGAGTTCGGGGTGGAGATGGTGGAATGTTGTCGGTGGGAGTTCGGGGTGGAGATGGTGGAATGTTGTCGGTGGGAGTTCGGGGTGGAGATGGTGGAATGTTGTCGGTGGGAGTTCGGGGTGGAGATGGTGGAATGTTGTCGGTGGGAGTTCGGGGTGGAGATGGTGGAATGTTGTCGGTGGGAGTTCGGGGTTGCAGGGAGGATGAATGATTGGAGGAAACGTGGCTTTGTGGTACCGGTGATGCTGGTGGTGGAAAACGTTGTCGTGGGAGTTCGGGGTGGAGATGGTGGAATGGGAGTTCGGGGTCGGTGGGAGTTTCGGGTGGAGATGGTGGAATGTTGTCGGTGAGAGTTCGGGTGATTGGTGGAGATGGTGAATGTTGTCGGTGGGCAGTTCGCGGGGTGGAAATGGTGGAGTGGGCACAGAACGTGGCTTAGCAGTGGGTCTGCACACAAAAAGGACATGGGGTTGAAGTGTTGTTGGTAGGGAGTTCTGTTGCATTTATTTGCCCTGGGTGGTTTCCTTTTAAAAGGCATGGTGAGAATGTTGTGGTGGGAGTTCTGTGTCCAAAATGGCACCATGTTGAGAGTGTGGTCATTATCAGCTTGCCTGATGTGGTCAAGTTGTATGTTGTCAGAGATGTAGGGCTAGTGTACAGCATGGTGGAGATGTGGAATGTTGTCGGTCGAAGTAGGTGGAGTTCAGGTGGAGTGTGTCCGTGCAGTATGTGGCAGTGTACACGAGGTGAAGCAGATATGTCGGGGTCAGCTGTATGTAGGGCAGGTCAGAGGTCGTGTAGAGATGGTGGAAATGTACAGAGTTGACGGATCAGGTAGGGCGCGAGCAGGAGTTCAGCGGGTAGAGGCCAGTGTAGCAGATGCGTTGAGTGAGTATGTGGGCGGCGTTGTACAGCAGGAGGTCCTTGTGCTAGTATGTAGGCAGTGTATCAGATGGTTCGCAGTATTTAGGGCAGTGTATCAGAGGTCGGAGGAAGGTGTGTGTCCCGTGCCTAAGATTGTCGGGAGTTCGGGTTGGTGGAGATGGTGGAACTGCTGTTCGGGGCGACACAGTATGTAGCAGGTGGTGAGTTGAGAGATGAAAGTGTATTGGATGAGTATGTTATGAGATTGTTGATGCTGTCAGCAGTCTGTTGTTCCGGGGTGGAGATAGCGGTTGAGTGAGGAGATATAGTGTGTCGTGGGGAGTTCGGGGTGGAGATGGTGGAATGTTGTCGGTGGGAGTTCGGGGTGGAGATGGTGGAATGTTGTCGGTGGGAGTTCGGTGTGGAGTGTCGTGGGGTGGGTGGAGATGGTGGAATGTTGTCGGTGGGAGTTCGGGGTGCAGGGAGGATGAATGATTGGAGGAATCGGTGGCTGTGGTACCGGTGATGCTGGTGGTGGAACGTTGTCGGTGGGAGTTCGGGGTGGAGATGGTGGAATGTTGTCGGTGGGAGTTCGGGGTGGAGATGGTGGAATGTTGTCGGTGAGAGTTCGGGGTGGAGATGGTGGAATGTTGTCGGTGAGAGTTCGGGGTGGAAATGGTGGAATGTTGTTGGTGGGAGTTTGGGGTGGAAATGGTGGAATGTTGTCGGTGGGAGTTCGGGGTGGAGATGGTGGAATGTTGTCGGTGGGAGTTCGGGGTGGAGATGGTGGAATGTTGTCGGTGGGAGTTCGGGGTGGAGATGGTGGAATGTTGTCGGTGGGAGTTCGGGGTGGAGATGGTGGAATGTTGTCGGTGGGAGTTCGGGGTGGAGATGGTGGAATGTTGTCGGTGGGAGTTCGGGGTGGAGATGGTGGAATGTTGTCGGTGGGAGTTCGGGGTGGAGATGGTGGAATGTTGTCGGTGGGAGTTCGGGGTGGAGATGGTGGAATGTTGTCGGTGGGAGTTCGGGGTGCAGGGAGGATGAATGATTGGAGGAATCGGTGGCTGTGGTACCGGTGATGCTGGTGGTGGAACGTTGTCGGTGGGAGTTCGGGGTGGAGATGGTGGAATGTTGGCGGTGGGAGTTCGGGGTGGAGATGGTGGAATGTTGTCGGTGGGAGTTCGGGGTGGAGATGGTGGAATGTTGTCGGTGGGAGTTCGGGGTGCAGGTGGGGGTATGTTGTCGGGGAGAGCGCTGTCAGCGGGGTGGAGGTGGTGGAATGTTGTTAGTGGGAGTTCGGGGTGGAGATGGTGGAATGTTGTCGGTGGGAGTTCGGGGTGCAGGTGGTGGAATGTTGTCAGGGAGAGCGCTGTCAGCGGGGTGGAGGTGGTGGAATGTTGTTGGTGGGAGTTCGGGGTGGAGATGGTGGAATGTTGTCGGTGGGAGTTTGGGGTGGAGATGGTGGAATGTTGTCGGTGGGAGTTCGGGGTGCAGGTGGTGGAATGTTGTCAGGGAGAGCGCTGTCAGCGGGGTGCAGGGAGGATGAATGATTGGAGGAATCGGTGGCTGTGGTACCGGTGATGCTGGTGGTGGAGGATCATCCATCATCCCTCTGGGGCTCATCAGTGCAGGATAAATCTGCTGTCAGTCTCTGATCAGCCGTTCCCTATTAAACCCGCTCCCCGCACATAATCACCCGCCGACCTTTGGATGTCTTTAATTAACCTCTGACCCCAGCGCTGCACATCCCCGAGCCGCCGCATCTATTGTCTGACACCCCGCTGACAGCACATTCATCTCTTTTAGTAATCAGCCTCCAGCAACCATCCCTGCTGGAATATAATGAGGATAAGTGATGGCCAATCGCTGGGCCCCAATAGACGCATGGCCACGCTCCAACGCACCTCCAATGGTGTCTTCCATCTGTAGCCTCCTATCTGTCCTTCTGTCTGTGTCCTGGAGTCTGTCTGTCCTCCTGTCTGTCTGTCCTTCTGTGTCCTGGAGTCTGTCTGTCCTTCTGTCTGTGCCCTGGAGTCTGTCTGTCCTTCTGTCTGTGCCCTGGAGTCTGTCTGTCCTTCTGTCTGTGTCTTGGAGTCTGTCTGTCCTTCTGTCTGTGTCCTGGAGTCTGTCTGTCCTTCTGTCTGTGTCTTGGAGTCTGTCTGTCCTGGAGTCTGTCTGTCCTTCTGTCTGTGTCCTGGAGTCTGTCTGTCCTCCTGTCTGTGTCCTGGAGTCTGTCTGTCCTCCTGTCTGTGTCCTGGAGTCTGTCTGTCCTCCTGTCTGTGTCCTGGAGTCTGTCTGTCCTCCTGTCTGTGTCCTGGAGTCTGTCTGTCCTCCTGTCTGTGTCCTGGAGTCTGTCTGTCCTCCTGTCTGTGTCCTGGAGTCTGTCTGTCCTCCTGTCTGTGTCCTGGAGTCTGTCTGTCCTCCTGTCTGTCTGTCCTTCTGTGTCCTGGAGTCTGTCTGTCCTTCTGTCTGTGCCCTGGAGTCTGTCTGTCCTTCTGTCTGTGCCCTGGAGTCTGTCTGTCCTTCTGTCTGTGTCTTGGAGTCTGTCTGTCCTTCTGTCTGTGTCCTGGAGTCTGTCTGTCCTTCTGTCTGTGTCCTGGAGTCTGTCTGTCCTGGAGTCTGTCTGTCCTTCTGTCTGTGCCCTGGAGTCTGTCTGTCCTTCTGTCTGTGTCTTGGAGTCTGTCTGTCCTGGAGTCTGTCTGTCCTACTGTCTGTGTCCTGGAGTCTGTCTGTCCTCCTGTCTGTGTCCTGGAGTCTGTCTGTCCTCCTGTCTGTGTCCTGGAGTCTGTCTGTCCTCCTGTCTGTGTCCTGGAGTCTGTCTGTCCTCCTGTCTGTGTCCTGGAGTCTGTCTGTCCTCCTGTCTGTGTCCTGGAGTCTGTCTGTCCTCCTGTCTGTGTCCTGGAGTCTGTCTGTCCTCCTGTCTGTGTCCTGGAGTCTGTCTGTCCTACTGTCTGTGTCCTGGAGTCTGTCTGTCCTCCTGTCTGTGTCCTGGAGTCTGTCTGTCCTCCTGTCTGTGTCCTGGAGTCTGTCTGTCCTCCTGTCTGTCCTCCTGTCTGTATCCTGGAGTCTGTCTGTCCTCCTGTCTGTGCCCTGGAGTCTGTCTGTCCTCCTGTCTGTCCTCCTGTCTGTGTCCTGGAGTCTGTCTGTCTGTCCTCCTGTCTGTGTCCTGGAGTCTGTCTGTCCTCCTGTCTGTGTCCTGGAGTCTGTCTGTCCTCCTGTCTGTGTCCTGGAGTCTGTCTGTCCTCCTGTCTGTGTCCTGGAGTCTGTCTGTCCTCCTGTCTGTGTCCTGGAGTCTGTCTGTCCTTCTGTCTGTGTCCTGGAGTCTGTCTGTCCTTCTGTCTGTGTCTTGGAGTCTGTCTGTCCTTCTGTGTCCTGGAGTCTGTCTGTCCTTCTGTCTGTGTCTTGGAGTCTGTCTGTCCTCCTGTCTGTGTCCTGGAGTCTGTCTGTCC
Organism: Lithobates sylvaticus; assembly: GCA_028564925.1. Classification (NCBI taxonomy): domain Eukaryota; kingdom Metazoa; phylum Chordata; class Amphibia; order Anura; family Ranidae; genus Lithobates; species Lithobates sylvaticus. Next base: position 1,264,915 of record CM053031.1, on the reverse strand, counting down.
TCCTGTCTGTGTCCTGGAGTCTGTCTGTCCTCCTGTCTGTGTCCTGGAGTCTGTCTGTCCTCCTGTCTGTGTCCTGGAGTCTGTCTGTCCTTCTGTCTGTGTCCTGGAGTCTGTCTGTCCTTCTGTCTGTGTCCTGGAGTCTGTCTGTCCTTCTGTCTGTGTCCTGGAGTCTGTCTGTCCTGGAGTCTGTCTGTCCTTCTGTCTGTGCCCTGGAGTCTGTCTGTCCTTCTGTCTGTGTCTTGGAGTCTGTCTGTCCTGGAGTCTGTCTGTCCTTCTGTCTGTGTCCTGGAGTCTGTCTGTCCTCCTGTCTGTGTCCTGGAGTCTGTCTGTCCTCCTGTCTGTGTCCTGGAGTCTGTCTGTCCTCCTGTCTGTGTCCTGGAGTCTGTCTGTCCTCCTGTCTGTGTCCTGGAGTCTGTCTGTCCTCCTGTCTGTGTCCTGGAGTCTGTCTGTCCTCCTGTCTGTGTCCTGGAGTCTGTCTGTCCTCCTGTCTGTGTCCTGGAGTCTGTCTGTCCTCCTGTCTGTATCCTGGAGTCTGTCTGTCCTCCTGTCTGTGCCCTGGAGTCTGTCTGTCCTCCTGTCTGTGTCCTGGAGTCTGTCTGTCCTCCTGTCTGTGTCCTGGAGTCTGTCTGTCCTCCTGTCTGTGCCCTGGAGTCTGTCTGTCCTCCTGTCTGTGCCCTGGAGTCTGTCTGTCCTCCTGTCTGTCCTCCTGTCTGTGTCCTGGAGTCTGTCTGTCTGTCCTCCTGTCTGTGTCCTGGAGTCTGTCTGTCCTCCTGTCTGTGTCCTGGAGTCTGTCTGTCCTCCTGTCTGTGTCCTGGAGTCTGTCTGTCCTCCTGTCTGTGTCCTGGAGTCTGTCTGTCCTCCTGTCTGTGTCCTGGAGTCTGTCTGTCCTCCTGTCTGTGTCCTGGAGTCTGTCTGTCCTCCTGTCTGTGTCCTGGAGTCTGTCTGTCCTTCTGTCTGTGTCTTGGAGTCTGTCTGTCCTTCTGTGTCCTGGAGTCTGTCTGTCCTTCTGTCTGTGTCTTGGAGTCTGTCTGTCCTCCTGTCTGTGTCCTGGAGTCTGTCTGTCCTCCTGTCTGTGTCCTGGAGTCTGTCTGTCCTCCTGTCTGTGTCCTGGAGTCTGTCTGTTCTCCTGTCTGTGTCCTGGAGTCTGTCTGTCCTTCTGTCTGTGTCCTGGAGTCTGTCTGTCCTTCTGTCTGTGTCTTGGAGTCTGTCTGTCCTTCTGTGTCCTGGAGTCTGTCTGTCCTTCTGTCTGTGTCCTGGAGTCTGTCTGTCCTCCTGTCTGTGTCCTGGAGTCTGTCTGTCCTCCTGTCTGTGTCCTGGAGTCTGTCTGTCCTTCTGTCTGTGTCCTGGAGTCTGTCTGTCCTCCTGTCTGTGTCCTGGAGTCTGTCTGTCCTCCTGTCTGTGTCCTGGAGTCTGTCTGTCCTTCTGTCTGTGCCCTGGAGTCTGTCTGTCCTTCTGTCTGTGCCCTGGAGTCTGTCTGTCCTTCTGTCTGTGTCTTGGAGTCTGTCTGTCCTTCTGTCTGTGTCTTGGAGTCTGTCTGTCCTTCTGTCTGTGTCTTGGAGTCTGTCTGTCCTGGAGTCTGTCTGTCCTTCTGTCTGTGTCCTGGAGTCTGTCTGTCCTGGAGTCTGTCTGTCCTGGAGTCTGTCTGTCCTGGAGTCTGTCTGTCCTTCTGTCTGTGCCCTGGAGTCTGTCTGTCCTTCTGTCTGTGTCTTGGAGTCTGTCTGTCCTGGAGTCTGTCTGTCCTTCTGTCTGTGTCCTGGAGTCTGTCTGTCCCTCTGTCTGTGTCTTGGAGTCTGTCTGTCCTTCTGTCTGTGTCTTGGAGTCTGTCTGTCCTTCTGTCTGTGTCTTGGAGTCTGTCTGTCCTTCTGTCTGTGTCTTGGAGTCTGTCTGTCCTTCTGTCTGTGCCCTGGAGTCTGTCTGTCCTTCTGTCTGTGTCTTGGAGTCTGTCTGTCCTGGAGTCTGTCTGTCCTCCTGTCTGTGTCCTGGAGTCTGTCTGTCCTCCTGTCTGTGTCCTGGAGTCTGTCTGTCCTCCTGTCTGTGTCCTGGAGTCTGTCTGTCCTTCTGTCTGTGTCTTGGAGTCTGTCTGTCCTTCTGTCTGTGTCTTGGAGTCTGTCTGTCCTGTCTGTGTCCTGGAGTCTGTCTGTCCTTCTGTCTGTGTCTTGGAGTCTGTCTGTCCTGGAGTCTGTCTGTCCTTCTGTCTGTGTCCTGGAGTCTGTCTGTGTCTTGGAGTCTGTCTGTCCTTCTGTCTGTGTCCTGGAGTCTGTCTGTCCTTCTGTGTCCTGGAGTCTGTCTGTGTCCTGGAGTCTGTCTGTGTCCTGGAGTCTGTCTGTGTCCTGGAGTCTGTCTGTGTCCTGGAGTCTGTCTGTGTCCTGGAGTCTGTCTGTGTCCTGGAGTCTGTCTGTGTCCTGGAGTCTGTCTGTGTCCTGGAGTCTGTCTGTCCTTCTGTCTGTGTCCTGGAGTCTGTCTGTCCTCCTGTCTGTGTCCTGGAGTCTGTCTGTCCTCCTGTCTGTGTCCTGGAGTCTGTCTGTCCTCCTGTCTGTGTCCTGGAGTCTGTCTGTCCTCCTGTCTGTGTCCTGGAGTCTGTCTGTCCTCCTGTCTGTGTTGTACAGAATCATGTGACCAGGTGCTGCAGCCCTGCCAATTGAAATAGGTGAGGATTCTGCAGACGGTGGGGGGGGGGGAGGGGGGTCATGACTTGAGAGGAGATTTTTGGGGTTCGGCTCCCCCTGGTGGTGGACATTGTATGACCTGCGCAGGTTTTGTCTCCTGTGAGATGTTAATAAATGGCGGCGCAGGGAACATATTGGCGGATAATTATTATCGATTAGCAGAGAAGTCCGATAATAATCAGCAATCACGGGACACGTGAGACGGTTTCCATGACATTGGCCGCACTCTGCGCCGCGCCTGGCCGGTGGTGAGATTGTCCGTGTTAATTAGCGTCCATCTCTGCGCTCATCATTAATACGCCGCGCATGAAGATAAATCATTCGATATAATTAGTGAGCAGCAAGGCGATCGCTGACACCAATTTTTATCTTAATTATCGCAGGAAATTTACCAATTAATTTCATTTATCGAGCGCAACGCCGAATCGCATCACCTGTCATGGAACGTCATCCCCGCCGCGTGTCACTCTGATCGCCTGGATGAATGGATGGATGGAGGGAGGGATGGATGGAGGGAGGGATGGATGGAGAATGGATGGATGGATGAAGGGATTGATGGAGGGATGGATGGATGGAGGAATGGATAGAGGAATGGATGGATGGAGGAATGGAGGAATGGAGGGAGGGAGGGAGGGATGGAGGGATGGATGGAGGGATGGATGGAGAATGGATGGATGAAGGGATTGATGGATGGATGGATGGAGGGATGGAGGGGTGGATGGATGGAGGAATGGATGGATAGAGGGATAGATGGAGGGATGGATGGATGGAGGATGGATGGAGGGATGGATGGAGGGAGAGATGAATGGATAGATGGATGGAGGAAGGAAGGATGGATGGAGGGATGGATGTATGGAGGGATGGAGGGATGGATGGATGGAGGGATAGATGTATGAAGGGATGGATGGATGAAGGGATTGATGGAGGGTGAGATAGATGATGGATTGATGGAGGAAGGAAGGATGGAGGGATGGATGGATGGAGGATGGATGGAGGATGGATGGAGGGATGGAGGGAGGGATGGAGGGAGAGATGAATGGATGGATGGAGGGATTGATAGAGGGATGGATGGAGGATGGAGGATGGATGTAGGGATGGATGGAGAAATGGATGGAGGGAGAGATAGTTGAGGGATGGATGGAGGAATGGATGGAGGGATGGATGGATGGAGGGATAGATGGATGGAGACATGGATGGAGGGATGGATAGAGGGATGGATGGAGGGATGGATGGAGGGATGGATGGATGGATGGAGGGATGGATGGATGGATAGAGGAATGGAGGGATGGAGGGAGGAAAGGATAGAGGGATGGATGGAGGGATGGATTGATGGAGGGATGGATGGAGGGATGGATGGAGGAATGGATGGAGGGATGGATGGAGAAATGGATGGATGGATGGATTGAGGGATGGAGGAATGGAGGGATGGATGGAGGGTTGGATGGATGGAGGGATGGATGGAGGAATGGATGGATGGAGGGATGCAGGGATGGATGGATGGAGGAATGGATGGAGGGATGGAGAAATGAATGGATGGAGGGTGGGAGGGATGGATGGATAGAGGGATGGGTGGAGGGATGAATGGAGGGATGAATGGATAGAGGGATGGATGGATGGAGGGATGGATGGAGGAATGGATGGATGGAGGGAGGGATGGATGTATAGAGGGATGGATGGAGGGAGAGATAAATGGATAGAGGGATGGATGGAGGGATGGAGGAATGGATGGATAGATGGAGGGTTAGATGGATGGAGGGAGGGATAAATGGATAGAGGGGATGGATGGAGGGAGGGATGAATATATAGATGGATAAATGGATGGATGGAGGAATGGATGGACGGATGGATGGAGGGAGAGATGAATGGATAGAGGGATGGAGGATGGATGGAGGGAGGGATGGAGGGATGGATGGATGGATGGAGGGATGGATGGAGGGATGGATGGATGGAGGATGGATGGATTGAGGGATGGAGGGATGGAGGGAGGGATGGAGGATGAGGGATGGATGGATGGATGGATGGAGGGATGGATGGATGGAGGGATGGATGGATGGAGGAATGGATGGAGGAATGTATGCATGGATAGAGGGATGGACGGATGGATGGAGTGATGGAGGGATGGATAGAGGGATGGATGGATAGAGGGATGGACGGATGGATGGAGGGAGGGAAGAATGGATAGAGGGATGGAGGATGGATGGATGGATGGATGGATGGAGGGATGGATGGAGGGAGGGATGAATATATAGAGGGATAAATAGATGGAGGAATGGATGGACGGATGGATGGAGGGATGGAGGGAGGAATGGATGGAGGGAGAGATGAATGGATAGAGGGATGGAGGATGGATGGAGGATGGATGGATGGATGGAGGGATGGATGAATGGATGGAGGGATGGATGGATGGAGGGATGGATGGATGGAGGATGGAGGGATGGATGGATGGAGGAATGTATGCATGGATTGAGGGATGGACGGATGGATGGAGTGATGGAGGGATGGATAGAGGGATGGAGGATGGAGGGATGGATGGAGGGATGGATGGAGGGATGGATGGAGGGATGGATGGATGAAGGAACGGATGGATGGAGGATGGATGGGGGGATAGAGGGATAGATGGAGGGATGGATAGAGGGAGGGATGAATAGATGGAGGGATGGATGGAGGGATGGAGGGATGGATGGATGGGGGATGGATGGAGGGAGGGATGAATGGATAGAGGGAGGGATGGATGGAGGGGAGGGAGGGATGGATGGAGGGATGGATGGAGGGATAAATGGATAGAGGGATGGATGGAGGGATGGATGAATGGAGGGATGGAAGGATGGAGGGATGGATGGGGGATGGATGGATGGATGATATATGAATGGATGGAGGATGGATGGATGGAGGAATGTATGCATGGATAGAGGGATGGAGGGATGGATGGAGGGATGGAGATATGGATGGAGGGATGGATGGAGGATGGATGGAGGGATGGATGGAGGATGGATGGAGGGATGGATGGATGGAGGGATGGATGGATGGAGGGATGGATGGATGGGTGGATGGAGGGATGGATGGATGGGTGGATGGAGGAATGGATGGATAGAGGGATGGATGGAGAGATAGATGGAGGGATGGATGGAGGGTGGGATAAATGGATGGATGGAGGGATGGATGGATGGAGGAATGGATAGAGGAATGGATGGAGAGAGGGATGAACGGATGGATGGATGGATGGATGGATAGAGGGATGGATGACTGGAGGAATGGATGGAGGGATGGAGGGATAGAGGGATAGATGGAGGGATGGATGGAGGAATGGATAGAGGGAGGGATGGAGGTATGGATAGAGGGATGGATGGATGATGGATGGATGGAGGATGGAGGGATGGATGGATGGAGGATGGATGAATGGAGGGATGGATGGATGGAGGATGGATAGGGGGAGGGATGAATGGATTGAAGGATGGAGGGATGGATGGAGGATGGATGGAGGGATGGATGGATGGATGATATATGAATGGATGGATGGAGGGATGGATAAATGGATAGAGGGATGGATGTATGGAGGATTGATAGATGGAGGAATGGATGGATGGAGGAATGGATGGATGGAGGGATGGCTGGAGGGATGGAGGGATAGATGAAGGGATAGATGGATGGATGGAGGAATCGATGGATGGAGGAATTGATGGATGGATGGAGGATGGATTGATGGAGGGATGCAGGGATGGATGGATGGAGGGATGGATGGGTGGAGGATGAATGGATGGAGGGAGGGATGGATGGAGGGATGGTTGGAGGAATGGATGGATGAATGGAGGGATGGATGGAGGGATGGATGGAGGGATGGATGGAGGGATGGATGGAGGGAGGATGGATGGAGGACTGGATGGAGGGAGAGATGAATGGATAGAGTGATGGATGGATGGAGGATGGACGGAGGAATGGATAGAGGGATGGATGGAGGGAGGAATAGATGGATACAGGGATGGATGGATGGAGGATGGATGAATGGATGGATAGAGGGATGGGAGGATGGATGGAGGGATGGAGGGAGGGATGGATGGAGGGATGGATGGATGGATGAATGGATGGAGGGATGGGTGGATGGAGGAATGGATGGATAGAGGGATGGATGGAGAGATAGATGGAGGGATGGATGGATGGAGGAATGGATGGAGAGAGGGATGAACGGATGGATGGATAGAGGGATGGATGACTGGAGGAATGGATGGAGGGATGGATGGATGGATGGAGGGAGAGATGAATGAATGGAGGATGGAGGGAGGGATGGATGGAATGGATGGATGGATGGAGGATGGATAGGGGGATGGATGAATGGATGGAGGGATGGGGGATGGATGGAGGGATGGATGGAGGGATGGAGGGAGGGATGGATGGAGGATGGATGGAGGATGGGGGATGGATGGGATAGAGGGTGGGATGGATGGAGGGATGGATGGTGGATGGGTGGATTGATGGAGGGAGGGATGGTTGGAGGGATGGGTTGGAGGGATGGTTGGATGTGATGGTTGGAGGGATGGGATGGATTATGGATGGATGGAGGGATGGGAGGAATGGATGGAGGGATTGATGGATGGATGGATAGAGGGATAGATGAATGGATGGAGGGATGGAGGGATAGATGGAGGGAGGGATGGATGGGTGGGTGCATGGATGGATGGATGGATGGAGGGATGGAGGGATAGATGGAGGGATGGAGGGATGGATGGATGGATGGATGGATAGAGGGATGGATGGGGTGGATGGATGGAGGGATAGATGGAGGGATAGATGGAGGGAGGGGAAGGTTGGCATGGATGGAGGGATGGTTGGATGGATGGATGGATGAGGGATGGGATGGAATGGATCTATAATCACACCTCTGGGGCTCCTCACCTCGTTGGGAATTTATGGAACATGTAGTAATTATGGATGAATTTGGAGCGGTCGTGTTTTAAGGGGGTATGGTCGGGGGGGTTCGTGGTGTAGTGTTCGCTGGCTGAGCCGGGGGGTTGGTGAGCAGGACGACGGAGCTGGTTGGTCGGTGTGGGTGCGGGGTTGGGGGTGGGGGGGTGATGTCGCGGCGGGGGGTTTCTGGGGGTATGCAGCGGTTGGTGGGTTGGCTGCCTTTCGAACTTTGTTGTAGGGGGGGGGGGGAGATGGTAGGGTGACTTATAGGTGTTCTGATTCTGGGTGGGGGGTGGCGGGGGGCGGCCCGCCCCCCCCCGGGCCTTTTCCCCCCCAAACTTAAAACCTTTCCCCCCCATTCCCAATTAATTTAATTAATTTTACCTCAAATTATAACCCCAAACCCCACCCATACCCACCTAATTTTAAATTCCCCCCCATACCCATATTCCCCCCTAATACCTAAATCCCACTAATCCAAATACCAACCCCCAAACCTCTAACCCCCCTCATTAACCTCATTAAACCCTTAAACCCCTTCCACCTCTACCCCACCCAACCTTTCCTATCCCTTTTCCCCCTCCTATGACTCTTAACCAAAATTCCATTTCATTCCCGCCCTCTATCCGCTATTAACTTCCCCCACCCATACCGACCTTTCCAACCCAACCTCTTCCCCCCCAATTTCCCCCTCAATCCCAACCTAAACCAATCATAAACCCTAATAAATTACCAATCAATCCATTATTAAAAAAAAAATCTTCCCTTCATAATAATCCCACCCTTAACCTCATACCCACCCATCCCCCCCTCAATTAACCTAATTAATCCCCCCCAAACCCCCATTTATCCCCCTAAACCCCAATTCCCATCAATCCCATCATAACCCCCCCATTCCCCCCCCAATTCCCCCTAAATAAACCTCTTTCCCAAAACCTTATCCCATTATAACCTCAATCCAAACCCTTCCAAACCTCTTCCCCCCTCTCCCCACCCATCCGGTAATAACTTTTATACCTCTATCCGCATATATCCAAATCAACCAATTAAACCCGTCATATAATTTTTCCCAAAACCTCAATAAATTGATCATCCCCAAAAAATAAATCCCCCTAATCCCCTAAATTAACCCTATTTAACCCCATTCCAACCTCATTAATCAACCCACCTTATAATCTTTAAAATCATAAACCTCAACCCCATAACCCCCCTTACCCAATTCCCACTCTTTCCCAACCTAAAATTAACCTTACCAAATTCCCCCTTAAAACCAATCTTAACCCTTCCCCCCTTTTAAAATAATCCCCCTTTCCATTTTTTCCCACCATTACCTATATATAAACCCCCAACCTCTTTTCCCACCCTCAATAACCTAACCCCACCCATTCCATCTTTCCCCTCCCAAAACCCATAATAAATTCCCCCCATAACCCCCCCTTATACACCCAATAAAACCCCATACCCAACCTTACCCCACCTCTATCCCAATTAAAAACCCCCTCAACAAAATCATATCCAATCTTTCCCCACCTCAATCCAACCTTTCCAATTCTTAAATTATTTAATAATCATTAAAAACCCATACCATAATCCCCTTACCCCCTCTTCCCCCTTTCCAATCAATTCCAATAAATAACCCCTCTTTAAAACCCTTCCCCCAAAAACCCCTCAATAACCTTAAACCCATTAATAATAAAAAATCCCCTATATACCTTAACCCCCCTCAACCCACCCCATAAATAAATCCCAATCAATCCAACCCAACCCCACTAATCCCCCTTCCCTATAAAACCTAATTTTAAATACCCCCCCCATAACCTAATCACATAATAAAACCTCACCAAAAAATTTAACCTCTATCCGCCTTACCAAACCTAAATCCCCCCCTACCACCTCAAAAACCTCTTCCCTCCTTTCCCAACCCTCAAAACCCAATAACCCATAAACCCACCTAAAACCCCACTTACCACCCATAACCCCATCATTCCCCCCTAAAAACCCATAATCCAACCCTTATACGGCATTAGCCAAACCTCATTCACCCCCTTACCCACCCTTTCCCAATATTCCCCCTTCCCAAACCCATCCCCACCTAATCCCACCCTTAACCCCATAATCCACCTCATTCCCCCCCATTTCCCTTATTATATTACCCCCTTTTAACCAAAAACATATAATCATATCCCATCAATCCCCCCTAAATACCCTAAAAAATAATAAATTCCCCCCAAACCCCATTCCCCCTATATCCCCCCTCTACCAATAATACCTAATAACCCTCATTCCCCCCCATAAAATAAACTATAATAATACCTTCCCCAAACTTATCCCACTCAATCCCATAAAAATAATAATTAACCCTAATCCCAAATACCAATCAATCCCCCCCCTTTAAATCATTAACCTCATTAAAACGATAAATTACCCCCCTATCCATAAAACCAAACCCCATTCCAACCCTATTAACACCTCATATAACTCATAAAAACCCCTCATTACCCTCTTAATTTTCCCCATAAACCCCCCTTTTCCCCATCATCTCCCCCCAACAAACTCAAACCCAACCTAATCCCCCCCTCATATCCAACCTCAACCCTTACATCCCCTAATCCAATAATAAACCCTAATTCCATAATCCATCATACCCCCAACACACCTCAATCCCAAAAATTCCAACAAACCAAATACAACCTTATAACCCTCTAAAAATTACCCCACCTATTCACCCTCATTAACCTCATTAACCCCTCATTCCAAACCTCATTAACCCCTAAATATCCCCCCCATACAATCAATACACCTTCACCCCTCAATAAACCTATAAACACCTTACCCCCCTATTCCCTACCCATATAATCCCCCCTCACCCCCCAAATCCCACCTAAACCCTTTCCCCCCACCTCAACCACCTAATACCTAATCAACCCTACCCCCTCAATAACCTTAACCCAATCCCCCCTTCTACATATATCCCTTCCATCATATACCCCCCTAATTCCCCCATCATAAATTCCCCATCATTAAATATAAACCCTATATTTAAAAACCTAAATACCAACCCAAATTAACCTCAAAAAACCCTACCCACCTAATATCATACCCATCATCCCCATTAACCCCACCTCATCCCCCTATATAACCTTTTAAATCCCCCCCTTAAAATTATAACCCACCTAATATCAAAACCCCCCCTTACCCTCTTCCAACCCTCAATAACCTCTTTCCAACCCTCAATAAATCAATAACCCTAATAAACCCTCATATGATAATTTTTCCAACCTATACCCAACCCATATCCAACTAAATTAAAAAAATTATAATTACCCCACCCCTATAATAAATTTATCCCCACCTAACCCCATCAATAAAATAAACCCTTAAATCAATAACCCCCCATTCACCCCTTCCCACCTAATAACCCTTTAAACCTACCCATTAAAACCCCCCCTCAACCCATCATTCCCATTACCCCACCTAAACCCCCCTTTCAAATAATAAATCATATAAATAAAATTCCCCTTTAAATTCCACCTAAAAACCAAAAACATCCCAACCTTAAATAACCCCCTTAAACCCCCACCCCAAATAACCCCCCCTTTTCCCATCTAAACCCCCTTTCCCCCCCTCCCCACCTCTTCCCACCCTATCCCCCTCTTCCCATCCAAACCCCCCCATATCCCCCCCTCATAACCTTCCCCTCATTAATTACCCCCTAATCCAATCAATCCATTCCTTACGCTTCCCCCCAAACCCCCCCTCATTCCAACCTCTATCCCTATTAATATATCCCCCAAATGAGCCCTCCGATGTGACAACAGCTTGAGTCAATAGCTGGGGCTTCCGCAGATTCCTGCCGCAGTTGCCCATACCGGCTGTGACATCCGCTGGTGCCGTACCGCTATGACATACGATTCTGAACTCCGCTGTATGCCTTCACGATGTGACCTTCAGCTGATGATATCAGATGTGCCATAAGCCTGTGCACCGCTGTTCATACAGCTTTGCCTTATTCCGATGTGCACTTGTAGGCTTCATAATCCCACCTCATATCCCACCTCATATCCAACCTCATATCCCCACCTCATATCCAACCTCATATCCCACCTCATATATCTTCAAATATCCAAACCTCATATACCCACCTCATATCCAACCACATATCCACCTCATATCCCACCTCATATCCCACCTCATATCCCCACCTCATAATCCACCTCATATCCAACCTCATTAGCCAAACCTCATTCACCTCATATATCCACCTCATATCCCACCTCATATCCCACTATCATATCCACCTCCTCATACCCACCCATATCATATCCAACCTCTCATATCCAACCTCCAACCTCATCATATCCAACCTACCACTCATATCTCCCACCTCATCAATCATATCCAACCTCATATCCAACCTCATATCCAACCTCATATCCTACCTCATATCCCACCTCATATCCAACCTCATATCACACCTCATATCCAACCTCATATCCCACCTCATATCCCACCTCATATCCCACCTCATATCCCACCTCTCCCACCTCATATCCCACCTCATATCCCACCTCATATCCCACCTCATATCCCACCTCATATCCCACCTCATATCCAACCTCATATCCCACCTCATATCCAACCTCATATCCAACCTCATATCCCACCTCATATCCCACCTCATATCCAACCTCATATCCAACCTCATATCCAACCTCATATCCCACCTCATATCACACCTCATATCCAACCTCATATCACACCTCATATCACACCTCATATCCCACCTCATATCCCACCTCATATCCCACCTCATATCCCACCTCATATCCCACCTCATATCCCACCTCATATCCAACCTCATATCCAACCTCATATCCAACCTCATATCCCACCTCATATCCAACCCAACATCATATCACACCTCATATCCCACCTCATATCCCACCTCATATCCAACCTCATATCCAACCTCATATCCAACCTCATATCCAACCTCATATCCCACCTCATATCCAACCTCATATCCAACCTCATATCACACCTCATATCACACCTCATATCACACCTCATATCCCACCTCATATCCCACCTCATATCCCACCTCATATCCAACCTCATATCCACCTCATATCCAACCTCATATCCCACCTCATATCCCACCTCATATCCCACCTCATATCCCACCTCATATCTCATATCCAACCTCATATCATACCTCATATCCAACCTCATATCCACCCTCATATCCAACCTCATATCACACCACATATCCCACCTCATATCCCAACCTCATATCCACCTCATATCCAACCTCATATACCACCTCATAAATTTTTAATTTATTTAACAATTAATTTTATTAAATATATTATAATTTTTGTTTGTATACATCCAGATAAACAACTCATATCCAACCTCATATCCAACCTCATATCCAACCTCATATCACACCTCATATCCCACCTCATATCACACCTCATATCACACCTCATATCAACCTCATATCACACCTCATATCCCACCTCATATCCAACCTCATATCCTTACTCATATCACACCTCATATCACACACATCATATCCCACCTCATATCACACCTCATATCACACCTCATATCACACCTCATATCCAACCTCATATCCCATCTCATATCCCACCTCACATCCCACCTCATATCACACCTCATATCCCACCTCATATCCCACCTCATATCCCACCTCATATCCCATCTCATATCCCACCTCATATCCCACCTCATATCCCACCTCATATCCCACCTCATATCCCACCTCATATCCCACCTCATATCCCACCTCATATCCCACCTCATATCCAACCTCATATCCCACCTCATATCCCACCTCATATCCCACCTCATATCCCACCTCATATCCCATCCCATATCCCACCTCATATCCCACCTCATATCCCATCCCATAACCCACCTCATATCCAACCTCATATCATCCAACCTCATATTCCACCTCATATCCAACCTCATATCATCCAACCTCATATCCCACCTCATATCCAACCTCATATCATCCAACCTCATATCCCATCTCATATCCCACCTCATATCCAACCAAAGATATAATCAGTCCCCCCTTCTCCCGGGACTTCCTGTATAATCAGATGGTGGTATCCCCCCTTCTCCCGGGACTTCCTGTATAATCAGATGGTGGTGTCCCCCCTTTTCCCGAGACTTCCTGTATAATCAGATGATGGTGTCCCCCTTCTCCCGGGACTTCCTGTATAATCAGATGGTGGTGTCCCCCCTTCTCCCGGGACTTCCTGTATAATCAGATGGTGGTGTCCCCCCTTCTCCCGGGACTTCCTGTATAATCAGATGGTGGTGTCCCCCCTTCTCCCGGGACTTCCTGTATAATCAGATGATGGTGTCCCCCTTCTCCCGGGACTTCCTATATAATCAGATGGTGGTGTCCCCCCTTCTCCCGGGACTTCCTATATAATCAGATGGTGGTGTCCCCCTTCTCCTGGGACTTCCTGTATAATCAGATGGTGGTGTCCCCCTTCTCCCTGGACTTCCTATATAATCAGATGGTGGTGTCCCCCCTTCTCCCGGGACTTCCTTTATAATCAGATGGTGGTGTCCCCCCTTCTCCCGGGACTTCCTATATAATCAGATGGTGGTGTCCCCCTTCTCCCGGGACTTCCTATATAATCAGATGGTGGTGTCCCCCCTTCTACCGGGACTTCCTATATAATCAGATGGTGGTGTCCCCCTTCTCCCGGGACGTCCTGTATAATCAGATGGTGGTGTCCCCCCTTCTCCCGGGACTTCCTATATAATCAGATGGTGGTGTCCCCCCTTCTCCCGGGACTTCCTATATAATCAGATGGTGGTGTCCCCCCTTCTCCCGGGACTTCCTATATAATCAGATGGTGGTGTCCCCCCTTCTACCAGGACTTCCTATATAATCAGATGGTGGTGTCCCCCCTTCTCCCGGGACTTCCTGTATAATCAGATGGTGGTGTCCCCCCTTCTCCCAGGACGTCCTGTATAATCAGATGGTTGTGTCCCCCCTTCTCCCGGGACTTCCTGTATAATCAGATGGTGGTGTCCCCCCTTCTCCCGGGACTTCCTATATAATCAGATGGTGGTGTCCCCCCTTCTTCTGGGACTTCCTGTATAATCAGATGGTGGTGTCCCCCTTCTCCCGGGACTTCCTGTATAAACAGATGGTGGTGTCCCCCTTCTCCCGGGACTTCCTATATAATCAGATGGTGGTGTCCCCCCTTCTTCTGGGACTTCCTGTATAATCAGATGGTGGTGTCCCCCCTTCTCCCGGGACTTCCTGTATAATCAGATGGTGGTGTCCCCCTTCTCCCGGGACTTCCTGTATAATCAGATGGTGGTGTCCCCCTTCTCCCGGGACTTCCTGTATAATCAGATGGTGGTGTCCCCCTTCTCCCGGGACTTCCTGTATAATCAGATGGCGGTGTCCCCCTTCTCCCGGGACTTCCTATATAATCAGATGGTGGTGTCCCCCCTTCTCCCAGGACTTCCTGTATAATTAGATGGTGGTGTCCCCCCTTTTCCCGGGACTTCCTGTATAATCAGATGATGGAGTCCCCCCTTCTCCCGGGACTTCCTGTATAATCAGATGGTGGTGTCCCCCTTCTCCTGGGACTTCCTGTATAATCAGATGGTGGTGTCCCCCCTTATCCCGGGACTTCCTGTATAATCAAATGATGGAGTCCCCCCTTCTCCCGGGACTTCCTGTATAATCAGATGGTGGTGTCCCCCTTCTCCTGGGACTTCCTGTATAATCAGATGGTGGTGTCCCCCCTTCTCCCGGGACTTCCTATATAATCAGATGGTGGTGTCCCCCCTTCTCCCGGGACTTCCTGTATAATCAGATGGTGGTGTCCCCCCTTCTCCTGGGACTTCCTGTATAATCAGATGGTTGTGTCCCCCTTCTCCCGGGACTTCCTATATAATCAGATGGTGGTGTCCACCCTTCTCCCGGGACTTCCTATATAATCAGATGGTGGTGTCCCCCTTCTCCCGGGACTTCCTATATAATCAGATGGTGGTGTCCCCCTTCTCCCGGGACTTCCTATATAATCAGATGGTGGTGTCCCCCCTTCTCCCGGGATTTCCTGTATAATCAGATGATGGTGTCCCCCTTCTCCTGGGACTTCCTATATAATCAGATGATGGTGTCCCCCCTTCTCCCGGGACTTCCTGTATAATCAGATGGTGGTGTCCCCCCTTCTCCTGGGACTTCCTGTATAATCAGATGGTGGTGTCCCCCCTTCTCCCGGGACTTCCTGTATAATCAGATGGTGGTGTCCCCCTTCTCCCGGGACTTCCTATATAATCAGATGGTGGTGTTCCCCCTTCTCCCGGGACTTCCTATATAATCAGATGGTGGTGTTCCCCCTTCTCCCGGGACTTCCTATATAATCAGATGGTGGTGTCCCCCCTTCTCCCGGGACTTCCTATATAATCAGATGGGGGTGTCCCCCTTCTCCCGGGACTTCCTATATAATCAGATGGTGGTGTCCCCCCTTCTCCCGGGACTTCCTGTATAATCAGATGGTGGTGTCCCCCCTTTTCCCGGGACTTCCTGTATAATCAGATGATGGAGTCCCCCCTTCTCCCGGGACTTCCTGTATAATCAGATGGTGGTGTCCCCCTTCTCCTGGGACTTCCTGTATAATCAGATGGTGGTGTCCCCCTTCTCCCGGGACGTCCTGTATAATCAGATGATGGTGTCCCCCCTTCTCCCGGGACTTCCTGTATAATCAGATGGTGGTGTCCCCCCTTCTCCCGGGACTTCCTATATAATCAGATGGTGGTGTCCCCCCTCTCCCGGGACTTCCTGTATAATCAGATGGTGGTGTCCCCCTTCTCCCGGGACTTCCTGTATAATCAGATGGTGGTGTCCCCCCTTTTCCCGGGACTTCCTGTATAATCAGATGATGGAGTCCCCCCTTCTCCCGGGACTTCCTGTATAATCAGATGGTGGTGTCCCCCTTCTCCTGGGACTTCCTGTATAATCAGATGGTGGTGTCCCCCCTTCTCCCGGGACTTCCTATATAATCAGATGGTGGTGTCCCCCCTTCTCCCGGGACTTCCTATATAATCAGATGGTGGTGTCCCCCTTCTCCTGGGACTTCCTATATAATCAGATGGTGGTGTCCCCCCTTCTCCCGGGACTTCCTGTATAATCAGATGGTGGTGTCCCCCCTTCTCCCGGGACTTCCTGTATAATTAGATGGTGGTGTCCCCCCTTTTCCCGGGACTTCCTGTATAATCAGATGCTGGAGTCCCCCCTTCTCCCGGACTTCCTGTATAATCAGATGGTGGTGTCCCCCTTCTCCTGGGACTTCCTGTATAATCAGATGGTGGTGTCCCCCCTTTTCCCGGGACTTCCTGTATAATCAAATGATGGAGTCCCCCCTTCTCCCGGACTTCCTGTATAATCAGATGGTGGTGTCCCCCTTCTCCTGGGACTTCCTGTATAATCAGATGGTGGTGTCCCCCCTTCTCCCGGGACTTCCTATATAATCAGATGGTGGTGTCCCCCCTTCTCCCGGGACTTCCTGTATAATCAGATGGTGGTGTCCCCCCTTCTCCTGGGACTTCCTGTATAATCAGATGGTGGTGTCCCCCCTTCTCCCGGGACTTCCTGTATAATCAGATGGTGGTGTCCCCCCTTCTCCCGGGACTTCCTATATAATCAGATGGTGGTGTCCCCCTTCTCCCGGGACTTCCTATATAATCAGATGGTGGTGTCCCCCTTCTCCCGGGACTTCCTGTATAATCAGATGGTGGTGTCCCCCCTTCTCCCGGGACTTCCTATATAATCAGATGGTGGTGTCCCCCTTCTCCCGGGACTTCCTGTATAATCAGATGGTGGTATCCCCCCTTCTCCCGGGACTTCCTATATAATCAGATGGTGGTGTTCCCCCTTCTCCCGGGACTTCCTATATAATCAGATGGTGGTGTCCCCCCTTCTCCCGGGACTTCCTATATAATCAGATGGTGGTGTCCCCCCTTCCCCCCTCCCGGGACTTCCTATATAATCAGATGGCGGTGTCCCCCTTCTCCCGGGACTTCCTGTATAATCAGATGGTGGTGTCCCCCCTTCTCAGATGGTGGTGTCCCCCCTTCTCCCGGGACTTCCTGTATAATCAGATGGTGGTGTCCCCCCTTTTCCCGGGACTTCCTGTATAATCAGATGATGGTGTCCCCCCTTCTCCCGGGACTTCCTGTATAATCAGATGGTGGTGTCCCCCCTTCTCCTGGGACTTCCTGTATAATCAGATGGTGGTGTCCCCCTTCTCCCGGGACTTCCTGTATAATCAGATGGTGGTGTCCCCCCTTCTCCTGGGACTTCCTGTATAATCAGATGGTGGTGTCCCCCTTCTCCTGGGACTTCCTGTATAATCAGATGGTGGTGTCCCCCTTCTCCTGGGACTTCCTGTATAATCAGATGGTGGTGTCCCCCCTTCTCCCGGGACTTCCTATATAATCAGATGGTGGTGTCCCCCTTCTCCCGGGACTTCCTATATAATCAGATGGTGGTGTCCCCCTTCTCCCGGGACTTCCTATATAATCAGATGGTGGTGTCCCCCTTCTCCCGGGACTTCCTATATAATCAGATGGTGGTGTCCCCCCTTCTCCTGGGACTTCCTGTATAATCAGATGGTGGTGTCCCCCCTTCTCCCGGGACTTCCTATATAATCAGATGGTGGTGTCCCCCCTTCTCCCGGGACTTCCTGTATAATCAGATGGTGGTGTCCCCCCTTCTCCTGGGACTTCCTGTATAATCAGATGGTTGTGTCCCCCTTCTCCCGGGACTTCCTATATAATCAGATGGTGGTGTCCCCCTTCTCCCGGGACTTCCTATATAATCAGATGGTGGTGTCCCCCTTCTCCCGGGACTTCCTATATAATCAGATGGTGGTGTCCCCCCTTCTCCCGGGACTTCCTATATAATCAGATGGTGGTGTCCCCCCTTCTCCCGGGACTTCCTATATAATCAGATGGTGGTGTCCCCCTTCTCCCGGGACTTCCTATATAATCAGATGGTGGTGTCCCCCCTTCTCCCGGGACTTCCTGTATAATCAGATGATGGTGTCCCCCCTTCTCCCGGGACTTCCTGTATAATCAGATGGTGGTGTTCCCCCTTCTCCCGGGACTTCCTATATAATCAGATGGTGGTGTTCCCCCTTCTCCCGGGACTTCCTATATAATCAGATGGTGGTGTCCCCCCTTCTCCCGGGACTTCCTATATAATCAGATGGCGGTGTCCCCCTTCTCCCGGGACTTCCTATATAATCAGATGGTGGTGTCCCCCCTTCTCCCGGGACTTCCTGTATAATCAGATGGTGGTGTCCCCCCTTTTCCCGGGACTTCCTGTATAATCAGATGATGGAGTCCCCCCTTCTCCCGGGACTTCCTGTATAATCAGATGGTGGTGTCCCCCTTCTCCTGGGACTTCCTGTATAATCAGATGGTGGTGTCCCCCTTCTCCTGGGACTTCCTGTATAATCAGATGGTGGTGTCCCCCCTTCTCCCGGGACTTCCTGTATAATCAGATGGTGGTGTCCCCCCTTCTCCCGGGACTTCCTGTATAATCAGATGATGGTGTCCCCCCTTCTCCCGGGACTTCCTATATAATCAGATGGTGGTGTCCCCCTTCTCCTGGGACTTCCTGTATAATCAGATGGTGGTGTCCCCCTTCTCCTGGGACTTCCTGTATAATCAGATGGTGGTGTCCCCCTTCTCCCGGGACTTCCTGTATAATCAGATGATGGTGTCCCCCTTCTCCCGGGACTTCCTGTATAATCAGATGGTGGTGTCCCCCTTCTCCTGGGACTTCCTGTATAATCAGATGGTGGTGTCCCCCCTTCTCCCGGGACTTCCTATATAATCAGATGGTGGTGTCCCCCTTCTCCCGGGACTTCCTATATAATCAGATGGTGGTGTCCCCCTTCTCCCGGGACTTCCTATATAATCAGATGGTGGTGTCCCCCCTTCTCCCGGGACTTCCTATATAATCAGATGGTGGTGTCCCCCTTCTCCTGGGACTTCCTATATAATCAGATGGTGGTGTCCCCCCTTCTCCTGGGACTTCCTGTATAATCAGATGGTGGTGTCCCCCCTTCTCCCGGGACTTCCTATATAATCAGATGGTGGTGTCCCCCTTCTCCCGGGTCCTTAGGCTGTCCGGTTGCTATGGGTTACAGCCGGCCGGTTGCGGTGGATTATCGCCTGCGTCTGATGGGTAGATTGGAATATTAGGTGGAGGATGGGCCATTTCCAGCAGGTCTTTAATGGAATTCAATGGGGCTTCTCCAGTGTGCGGCGTCTCTATTATGGAGCTGATTTGCTGCCCATTACCGCCGCCGCCATGATAATAGACTTCCACCGCCCTGTAATACAGACACATCAGTGTGCGCAGCCAGCACCTGTCACAACGCATCTCCTCCGCACTCACTTCTCCCGCTTATGGAAGTCAGGATTTACTGGCAGAGACGCGGATAGATATGGCGCCTGCAGAGGAAGAAGCGCATCATATCATACAGACAACAATACATCAATATCATACACAATCTAAGTGTAAGCTCTTCTGAACACGTCTGTCCTACATGTGCCCCACCCACAATATATCAATAAATCTACCTACTGAGTGTACTGCGCACAGGAATAGGGGACCGCTATATGCATCAATACGCAAAATCTATCATTTGTATTTTACATGGATGTAAACAGGATTAAATATTAAGTAATACATACCTCCCACAATGGGGGGATTTCCTGCAGTAGTTTTGTGTCTCTGCCCCTCCCACAATGGGGAGATTTCCTGCAGTAGTTTGTGTCTCTGCCCCTCCCACAATGGGGAGATTACATGCAGTAGTTTGTGTCTCTGCCCCTCCCACAATGGGGAGATTTCCTGCAGTAGTTTGTGTCTCTGCCCCTCCCACAATGGGGAGATTACATGCAGTAGTTTGTGTCTCTGCCCCTCCCACAATGGGGAGATTTCCAGCAGTAGTTTGGGTCTCTGCCCCTCCCACAATGGGGAGATTTCCTGCAGTAGTTTGTGTCTCTGCCCCTCCCACAATGGGGAGATTTCCTGCAGTAGTTTGTGTCTCTGCCCCTCCCACAATGGGGAGATTTCCTGCAGTAGTTTGTGTCTCTGCCCCCTCCCACAATGGGGAGATTACATGCAGTAGTTTGTGTCTCTGCCCCTCCCACAATGGGGAGATTTTCTGCAGTAGTTTGTGTCTCTGCCCCTCCCACAATGGGGAGATTTCCTGCAGTAGTTTGTGTCTCCGCCCCTCCCACAATGGGGAGATTTCCTGCAGTAGTTTGTGTCTCTGCCCCTCCCACAATGGGGAGAGTTCCTGCAGTAGTTTGTGTCTCTGCCCCTCCCACAATGGGGAGATTTCCTGCAGTAGTTTGTGTCTCTGCCCCTCCCACAATGGGGAGATTTCCTGCAGTAGTTTTGTGTCTCTGCCCCTCCCACAATGGGGAGATTTCCTGCAGTAGTTTGTGTCTCTGCCCCTCCCACAATGGGGAGATTTGCCTGCAGTAGTTTGTGTCTCTGCCCCTCCCACAATGGGGAGATTTCCCCCAGTAGTTTGTGTCTCTGCCCCTCCCACAATGGGGAGATTTCTCCCCAGTAGTTTGTGTCTCTGCCCCTCCCACAATGGGGAGATTTCCTGCAGTAGTTTGTGTCTCTGCCCCTCCCACAATGGGGAGATTTCCTGCAGTAGTTTGTGTCTCTGCCCCTCCCACAATGGGGAGATTTCCTGCAGTAGTTTGTGTCTCTGCCCCTCCCACAATGGGGAGATTTCCCCAGTAGTTTGTGTCTCTGCCCCTCCCACAATGGGGAGATTTTCTGCAGTAGTTTGTGTCTCTGCCCCTCCCACAATGGTGAGATTTCCTGCAGTTTGTGTCTCTGCCCCTCCACAATGGGGAGATTTCCTGCAGTAGTTTGTGTCTCTGCCCCTCCCACAATGGGGAGATTTTCTGCAGTAGTTTGTGTCTCCGTCCCTCCCACAATGGGGAGATTTCCTGCAGTAGTTTGTGTCTCTGCCCCTCCCACAATGGGGAGATTTCCTGCAGTAGTTTGTGTCTCAGCCCCTCCCACAATGGGGAGATTTCCTCCAGTAGTTTGTGTCTCTGCCCCCTCCCACAATGGGGAGATTTCCTGCAGTAGTTTGTGTCTCTGCCCCTCCCACAATGGGGAGATTTCCTGCAGTAGTTTGTGTCTCTGCCCCTCCCACAATGGGGAGATTTCCTGCAGTAGTTGGTGTCTCTGCCCCTCCCACAATGGGGAGATTTCCCCCCAGTAGTTTGTGTCTCTGCCCCTCCCACAATGGGGACATTTCCTGCAGTAGTTTGTGTCTCTGCCCCTCCCACAATGGGGAGATTTCCCTGCAGTAGTTTGTGTCTCTGCCCCTCCCACAATGGGGACATTTCCTGCAGTAGTTTGTGTCTCTGCCCCTCCCACAATGGGGAGATTTCCTGCAGTAGTTTGTGTCTCAGCCCCTCCCACAATGGGGAGATTTCCTGCAGTAGTTGGTGTCTCTGCCCCTCCCACAATGGGGAGATTTCCTGCAGTAGTTGGTGTCTCTGCCCCTCCCACAATGATGAGATTTCCCCATTGGTGAGATGGGGGGTAGTCTGGGGGTTGTAGTTGGGAGGAGGATGGGTGTGATGGAGAGTTGGGGGGGTAGTCTGGGAGTTGTAGTTGGGAGGAGGATGGGGGTGATGGAGAGTTGGGGGTAGTCTGGGAGTTGTAGTTAGGAGGAGGATGGGGGTGATGGAGAATTGGAGGGTAGTCTGGGAGTTGTAGTTGGGAGGAGGATGGGGTGATGGAGAGTTGGGGGGGTAGTCTGGGAGTTGTAGTTGGGAGGAGGATGGGGGTGATGGAGAGTTGGGGGGGTAGTCTGGGAGTTGTAGTTGGGAGGAGGATGGGCGGGATGGAGAGTTGGGGGGGGGTAGTCTGGGAGTTGTAGTTGGGAGGAGGATGGGGGTGATGGAGAGTTGGGGGGTAGTCTGGGAGTTGTAGTTGGGAGGAGGATGGGGGTGATGGAGAGTTGGGGGTAGTCTGGGAGTTGTAGTTGGGAGGAGGATGGGGGTGATGGAGAGTTGGGGGGGTAGTCTGGGAGTTGTAGTTGGGAGGAGGATGGGGGTGATGGAGAGTTGGGGGTTAGTCTGGGAGTTGTAGTTGGGAGGAGGATGGGGGTGATGGAGAGTTTGGGGGTAGTCTGGGAGTTGTAGTTGGTAGGAGGATGGGGGTGATGGAGAGTTGGGGGGTAGTCTGGGAGTTGTAGTTGGGAGGAGGATGGGGGTGATGGAGAGTTGGGGGGTAGTCTGTGAGTTGTAGTTGGGAGGAGGATGGGGGTGATGGAGAGTTGGGGGTTAGTCTGGGAGTTGTAGTTGGGAGGAGGATGGGGGTGATGGAGAGTTGGGGGTTAGTCTGGGAGTTGTAGTGGGGAGGAGGATGGGGGTGATGGAGAGTTTGGGGGGTAGTCTGGGAGTTGTAGTTGGGAGGAGGATGGGGGTGATGGTGAATTGGGGGGTAGTCTGGGAGTTGTAGTTGGGAGGAGGATGGGGGTGATGGAGAGTTGGGGGTAGTCTGGGAGTTGTAGTTGGGAGGAGGATGGGGGTGATGGAGAGTTGGGGGGGTAGTCTGGGAGTTGTAGTTGGTAGGAGGATGGGGGTGATGGAGAGTTGGGGGTAGTCTGGGAGTTGTAGTTGGGAGGAGGATGGGGTGATGGAGAGTTGGGGGGTAGTCTGGGAGTTGTAGTTGGGAGGAGGATGGGGGTGATGGAGAGTTGGGGGGTAGTCTGGGAGTTGTAGTTGGGAGGAGGATGGGGGTGATGGAGAGTTTGGGGGGTAGTCTGGGAGTTGTAGTTGGGAGGAGGATGGGGGTGATGGAGAGTTGGGGGGTAGTCTGGGAGTTGTAGTTGGGAGGAGGATGGGGGTGATGGAGAGTTGGGGGTAGTCTGGGAGTTGTAGTTGGGAGGAGGTTGGGGGTGATGGAGAGTTGGGGGTAGTCTGGGAGTTGTAGTTGGGAGGAGGATGGGGGTGATGGAGAGTTGGGGGGTAGTCTGGGAGTTGTAGTTTGGAGGAGGATGGGGGTGATGGAGAGTTGGGGGGTAGTCTGGGAGTTGTAGTTGGGAGGAGGATGGGGGTGATGGAGAGTTGGGGGGTTAGTCTGGGAGTTGTAGTTGGGAGGAGGATGGGGTGATGGAGAGTTGGGGGGGTAGTCTGGGAGTTGTAGTTGGGAGGAGGATGGGGGTGATGGAGAGTTGGGGGGTAGTCTGGGAGTTGTAGTTGGGAGGAGGATGGGGGTGATGGAGAGTTGGGGGGTAGTCTGGGAGTTGTAGTTGGGAGGAGGATGGGGGTGATGGAGAGTTGGGGGGTAGTCTGGGAGTTGTAGTTGGGAGGAGGATGGGGGTGATGGAGAGTTGGGGGGGTAGTCTGGGAGTTGTAGTTGGGAGGAGGATGGGGTGATGGAGAGTTGGGGGGTAGTCTGGGAGTTGTAGTTGGGAGGAGGATGGGGGTGATGGAGAGTTGGGGGGTAGTCTGGGAGTTGTAGTTGGGAGGAGGATGGGGGTGATGGAGAGTTGGGGGGTAGTCTGGGAGTTGTAGTTGGGAGGAGGATGGGGGTTATGGAGAGTTGGGGGGGTAGTCTGGGAGTTGTAGTTGGGAGGAGGATGGGGGTGATGGAGAGTTGGGGGGTAGTCTGGGAGTTGTAGTTGGGAGGAGGATGGGGGTGATGGAGAGTTGGGGGGTAGTCTGGGAGTTGTAGTTGGGAGGAGGATGGGGGTGATGGAGAGTTGGGGGGTAGTCTGGGAGGTGTAGTTGGGAGGAGGAGGGGGGTGATGGAGAGTTGGGGGGTAGTCTGGGAGTTGTAGTTGGGAGGAGGATGGGGGTGATGGAGAGTTGGGGGGTAGTCTGGGAGTTGTAGTTGGGAGGAGGATGGGGGTGATGGAGAGTTGGGGGTAGTCTGGGAGTTGTAGTTGGGAGGAGGATGGGGGTGATGGAGAGTTGGGGGGTAGTCTGGGAGTTGTAGTTGGGAGGAGGATGGGGGTGATGGAGAGTTGGGGGGTAGACTGGGAGTTGTAGTTGGGAGGAGGATGGGGGTGATGGAGAGTTGGGGGGGTAGTCTGGGAGTTGTAGTTGGGAGGAGGATGGGGTGATGGAGAGTTGGGGGGGTAGTCTGGGAGTTGTAGTTGGGAGGAGGATGGGGGTGATGGAGAGTTTGGGGGGTAGTCTGGGAGTTGTAGTTGGGAGGAGGATGGGGGTGATGGAGAGTTGGGGGGTAGTCTGGGAGTTGTAGTTGGGAGGAGGATGGGGGTGATGGAGAGTTGGGGGTAGTCTGGGAGTTGTAGTTGGGAGGAGGATGGGGGTGATGGAGAGTTGGGGGGTAGTCTGGGAGTTGTAGTTGGGAGGAGGATGGGGGTGATGGAGAGTTGGGGGGTAGTCTGGGAGTTGTAGTTGGGAGGAGGATGGGGGTGATGGAGAGTTGGGGGGTAGTCTGGGAGTTGTAGTTGGGAGGAGGATGGGGGTGATGGAGAGTTGGGGGGGTAGTCTGGGAGTTGTAGTTGGGAGGAGGATGGGGGTGATGGAGAGTTGGGGGTAGTCTGGGAGTTGTAGTTGGGAGGAGGATGGGGGTGATGGAGAGTGGGGGGGTAGTCTGGGAGTTGTAGTTGGGAGGAGGATGGGCGTGATGGAGAGTTGGGGGTAGTCTGGGAGTTGTAGTTGGGAGGAGGATGGGGGTGATGGAGAGTTGGGAGGGTAGTCTGGGAGTTGTAGTTGGGAGGAGGATGGGGGTGATGGAGAGTTGGGGGTAGTCTGGGAGTTGTAGTTGGGAGGAGGATGGGGGTGATGGAGAGTTGGGGGGTAGTCTGGGAGTTGTAGTTGGGAGGAGGATGGGGGTGATGGAGAGTTGGGGGGTAGTCTGGGAGTTGTAGTTGGGAGGAGGATGGGGGTGATGGAGAGTTGGGGGGGTAGTCTGGGAGTTGTAGTTGGGAGGAGGATGGGGGTGATGGAGAGTTTGGGGGGGTAGTCTGGGAGTTGTAGTTGGAGGAGGATGGGGGTGATGGAGAGTTGGGGGGGGTAGTCTGGGAGTTGTAGTTGGGAGGAGGATGGGGGTGATGGAGAGTTGGGGGGGTAGTCTGGGAGTTGTAGTTGGGAGGAGGATGGGGTGATGGAGAGTTGGGGGGTAGTCTGGGAGTTGTAGTTGGGAGGAGGATGGGGGTGATGGAGAGTTGGGGGGGTAGTCTGGGAGTTGTAGTTGGGAGGAGGATGGGGTGATGGAGAGTTCGGGGGTAGTCTGGGAGTTGTAGTTGGGAGGAGGATGGGGGTGATGGAGAGTTGGGGGGGTAGTCTGGGAGTTGTAGTTGGGGAGGAGGATGGGGTGATGGAGAGTTGGGAGGGTAGTCTGGGAGTTGTAGTTGGGAGGAGGATGGGGGTGATGGAGAGTTGGGGGGGGTAGTCTGGGAGTTGTAGTTGGGAGGAGGATGGGGGTGATGGAGAGTTGGGGGGGTAGTCTGGGAGTTGTAGTTGGGAGGAGGATGGGGGTGATGGAGAGTTGGGGGGTAGTCTGGGAGTTGTAGTTGGGAGGAGGATGGGGGTGATGGAGAGTGGGGGGGGGGTAGTCTGGGAGTTGTAGTTGGGAGGAGGATGGGGTGATGGAGAGTTGGGGGGTAGTCTGGGAGTTGTAGTTGGGAGGAGGATGGGGGTGATGGAGAGTTGGGGGGTAGTCTGGGAGTTGTAGTTGGGAGGAGGATGGGGGTGATGGAGAGTTGGGAGGGTAGTCTGGGAGTTGTAGTTGGGAAGAGGATGGGGGTGATGGAGAGTTGGGGGGTAGTCTGGGAGTTGTAGTTGGGAGGAGGATGGGGGTGATGGAGAGTTGGGGGGGTAGTCTGGGAGTTGTAGTTGGGAGGAGGATGGGGGGGATGGATGGAGAGTTGGGGGGGTAGTCTGGGAGTTGTAGTTGGGAAGAGGATGGGGGTGATGGAGAGTTGGGAGGGTAGTCTGGGAGTTGTAGTTGGGAGGAGGATGGGGGTGATGGAGAGTTGGGAGGGTCGTCTGGGAGTTGTAGTTGGGAGGAGGATGGGGGTGATGGAGAGTTGGGGGGGTAGTCTGGGAGTTGTAGTTGGGAGGAGGATGGGGGTGATGGAGAGTTGGGGGGTAGTCTGGGAGTTGTAGTTGGGAGGAGGATGGGGGTGATGGAGAGTTGGGAGGGTAGTCTGGGAGTTGTAGTTGGGAGGAGGATGGGGGTGATGGAGAGTTGGGAGGGTAGTCTGGGAGTTGTAGTTGGGAGGAGGATGGGGGTGATGGAGAGTTGGGAGGGTAGTCTGGGAGTTGTAGTTGGGAGGAGGGATGGGGGGTGATGGAGAGTTGGGGGGTAGTCTGGGAGTTGTAGTTGGGAGGAGGATGGGGGTGATGGAGAGTTGGGGGGTAGTCTTGGAGTTGTAGTTAGGAGGAGGATGGGGGTGATGGAGAGTTGGGGGGGTAGTCTGGGAGTTGTAGTTGGGAGGAGGATGGGGGTGATGGAGAGTTGGGAGGGTAGTCTGGGAGTTGTAGTTGGGAGGAGGATGGGGGTGATGGAGAGTTGGGGGGGTAGTCTGGGAGTTGTAGTTGGGAGGAGGATGGGGGTGATGGAGAGTTGGGGGGGTAGTCTGGGAGTTGTAGTTGGGAGGAGGATGGGGGTGATGGAGAGTTGGGGGGGTAGTCTGGGAGTTGTAGTTGGGAGGAGGATGGGGGTGATGGAGAGTTGGGGGGTAGTCTGGGAGTTGTAGTTGGGAGGAGGATGGGGGTGATGGAGAGTTGGGGGGTAGTCTGGGAGTTGTAGTTGGGAGGAGGATGGGGGTGATGGAGAGTTGGGGGGGGTAGTCTGGGAGTTGTAGTTGGTAGGAGGATGGGGGTGATGGAGAGTTGGGGGGGTAGTCTGGGAGTTGTAGTTGGGAGGAGGATGGGGGTGATGGAGAGTTGGGGGGTAGTCTGGGAGTTGTAGTTAGGAGGAGGATGGGGGTGATGGAGAGTTGGGGGGGGTAGTCTGGGAGTTGTAGTTGGTAGGAGGATGGGGGTGATGGAGAGTTGGGAGGGTAGTCTGGGAGTTGTAGTTGGGAGGAGGATGGGGGTGATGGAGAGTTGGGGGGGTAGTCTGGGAGTTGTAGTTGGGAGGAGGATGGGGGTGATGGAGAGTTGGGGGGGTAGTCTGGGAGTTGTAGTTGGGAGGAGGATGGGGGTGATGGAGAGTTGGGGGGGGGTAGTCTGGGAGTTGTAGTTGGGAGGAGGATGGGGGTGATGGAGAGTTGGGGGGTAGTCTGGGAGTTGTAGTTTGGAGG
Organism: Lithobates sylvaticus; assembly: GCA_028564925.1. Taxonomy (NCBI): domain Eukaryota; kingdom Metazoa; phylum Chordata; class Amphibia; order Anura; family Ranidae; genus Lithobates; species Lithobates sylvaticus. The sequence goes on along the minus strand of CM053031.1, from coordinate 1,236,996 downwards.
AGGGTGGGGGTGATGGAGAGTTGGGGGGTAGTCTGGGAGTTGTAGTTGGGAGGAGGATGGGGGTGATGGAGAGTTGGGAGGGTAGTCTGGGAGTTGTAGTTGGGAGGAGGATGGGGGTGATGGAGAGTTGGGAGGGTAGTCTGGGAGTTGTAGTTGGGAGGAGGATGGGGTGATGGAGAGTTGGGGGGTAGTCTGGGAGTTGTAGTTGGGAGGAGGATGGGGGTGATGAAGAGTTGGGGGTAGTCTGGGGGTTGTAGTTGGGAGGACGATGGGGGTGATAGAGAGTTGGGGGGTAGTCTGGGAGTTGTAGTTGGGAGGAGGATGGGGGGATGGTGATGGAGAGTTTGGGGGGGGGGTAGTCTGGGAGTTGTAGTTGGGAGGAGGATGGGGGTGATAGAGGGTTGGGGGGGGTAGTCTGGGAGTTGTAGTTGGGAGGAGGATGGGGGTGATGGAGAGTTGGGGGGTAGTCTGGGAGTTGTAGTTGGGCAGAGGATGGGGGTGGTGGAGAGTTCGGGGGGTAGTCTGGGAGTTGTAGTTGAGAGGAGGATGGGCTTGATGGAGAGTTGGGGGGTAGTCTGGGAGTTGTAGTTGGTAGGAGGATGGGGGTGATGGAGAGTTGGGGGGTATTCTGGGAGTTGTGGTTGGGAGGAGGATGGGGGTGATGGAGAGTTGGGGGTAGTCTGGGAGTTGTAGTTGGGAGGAGGATGGGGGTGATGGAGAGTTGGGGGGTAGTCTGGGAGTTGTAGTTGGGAGGAGGATGGGCGTGATGGAGAGTTGGGGGTTAGTCTGGGAGTTGTAGTTGGGAGGAGGATGGGGGTGATGGAGAGTTGGGGGTTAGTCTGGGAGTTGTAGTTGGGCAGAGGATGGAGGTGATGGAGAATTGGGGGTTGTCTGGGAGTTGTAGTTGGGAGGAGGATGGGGGTGATGGAGATTGGGGGTAGTCTGGGAGTTGTAGTTGGGAGGAGGATGGGGTGATGGAGAGTTGGGAGGGTAGTCTGGGAGTTGTAGTTGGGAGGAGGAAGGGGGTGATGGAGAGTTGGGGGGTAGTCTGGGAGTTGTAGTTGGGAGGAGGATGGGGGTGATGGAGAGTTGGGGGGGGTAGTCTGGGAGTGTTAGTTGTGAGGAGGATGGGGGTGATGGAGAGTTGGGGGTGGTCTGGGAGTTGTAGTTGGGAGGAGGATGGAGTGTTGGGGGGTAGTCTGGGAGTTGTAGTTGGGAGGAGGATGGGGGTGATGGAGAGTTGGGGGTTGTCTGGGAGTTGTAGTTGGGAGGAGGATGGGGTGATGGAGAGTTGGGGGTAGTCTGGGAGTTGTAGTTGGGAGGAGGATGGGGGTGATGGAGAGTTGGGGGGGGGTAGTCTGGGAGTTGTAGTTGGGAGGAGGATGGGGGTGATGGTGACTTGGGGGGTTGTCTGGGAGTTGTAGTTGGGAGGAGGATGGGGTGATGGAGAGTTGGGGGGGGGGTAGTCTGGGAGTTGTAGTTGGGAGGAGGATGGGGGTGATGGAGAGTTGGGGGGGGGTAGTCTGGGAGTTGTAGTTGGGAGGAGGATGGGGGTGATGGAGAGTTTGGGGGGTAGTCTGGGAGTTGTAGTTGGGAGGAGGATGGGGGTGATGGAGAGTTGGGGGTAGTCTGGGAGTTGTAGTTGGGAGGAGGATGGGCGTGATGGAGAGTTCGGGGGTTGTCTGGGAGTTGTAGTTGGGAGGAGGATGGGGGTGATGGAGAGTTGGGGGGTAGTCTGGGAGTTGTAGTTGGGAGGAGGATGGGCGGGATGGAGAGTTGGGGGGGGGGTAGTCTGGGAGTTGTAGTTGGGAGGAGGATGGGGGTGATAGAGAGTTGGGGGGGTAGTCTGGGAGTTGTAGTTGGGAGGAGGATGGGGGTGATAGAGAGTTGGGGGGGGGTAGTCTGGGAGTTGTAGTTGGGAGGAGGATGGGGGTGATGGAGAGTTGGGGGGGGGGGTAGTCTGGGAGTTGTAGTTGGGAGGAGGATGGGGTGATGGAGAGTTGGGGGGTAGTCTGGGAGTTGTAGTTGGGAGGAGGATGGGGGTGATGGAGAGTTGGGGGGGGGGGGTAGTCTGGGAGTTGTAGTTGGGAGGAGGATGGGGGTGATGGAAAGTTCGGGGGTAGTCTGGGAGTTGTAGTTGGGAGGAGGATGGGTGTGATGGAGAGTTGGGGGGTAGTCTGGGAGTTGTAGTAGGGAGGAGGATGGGGGTGATGGAGAGTTGGGGGGGGGTAGTCTGGGAGTTGTAGTTGGGAGGAGGATGGGGGTGATGGAAAGTTCGGGGGTAGTCTGGGAGTTGTAGTTGGGAGGAGGATGGGGTGATGGAGAGTTGGGGGGTAGTCTGGGAGTTGTAGTTGGGAGGAGGATGGGCGTGATGGAGAGTTCGGGGGTAGTCTGGGAGTTGTAGTTGGGAGGAGGATGGGGGTGATAGAGAGTTGGGGGGGGGGTAGTCTGGGAGTTGTAGTTGGGAGGAGGATGGGGGTGATGGAGAGTTGGGGTGTAGTCTGGGAGTTGTAGTTGGGAGGAGGATGGGGGTGATGGAGAGTTGGGAGGGTAGTCTGGGAGTTGTAGTTGGTAGGAGGATGGGCGTGATGGAGAGTTGGGGGGGGTAGTCTGGGAGTTGTAGTTGGGAGGAGGATGGGGGTGATAGAGAGTTGGGGGGGGTAGTCTGGGAGTTGTAGTTGGGAGGAGGATGGGGGTGATGGAGTGTTGGGGGGTAGTCTGGGAGTTGTAGTTGGAAGGAGGATGGGGGTGATGGAGAGTTTGGGGGGGGGTAGTCTGGGAGTTGTAGTTGGGAGGAGGATGGGGGTGATAGAGAGTTGGGGGGGGGGTAGTCTGGGAGTTGTAGTTGGGAGGAGGATTGGGGTGATGGAGAGTTGGGGGGGGGTAGTCTGGGAGTTGTAGTTGGGAGGAGGATGGGGGTGATGGAGAGTTGGGGGGGGGGTAGTCTGGGAGTTGTAGTAGGTAGGAGGATGGGGGTGATGGAGAGTTGGGAGCGTAGTCTGGGAGTTGTAGTTGGGAGGAGGATGGGGGTGATGAAGAGTTGGGGGGTAGTCTGGGAGTTGTAGTTGGGAGGAGGATGGGGGTGATGGAGAGTTGGGGGGGGAGAGGGGGTTAGGGGGGGGGGGTCGTCTGGGAGTTGTAGTTGGGAGGAGGATGGGGGTGATGGAGAGTTGGGAGGGTAGTCTGGGAGTTGTAGTTGGGAGGAGGGTGGGGGTGATGGAGAGTTGGGGGGGGTAGTCTGGGAGTTGTAGTTGGTAGGAGGATGGGCGTGATGGAGAGTTCGGGGGTAGTCTGGGAGTTGTAGTTTGGAGGAGGGTGGGGGTGATGGAGAGTTGGGAGGGTAGTCTGGGAGTTGTAGTTGGGAGGAGGATGGGGGTGATGGAGAGTTGGGGGGTAGTCTGGGAGTTGTAGTTGGTAGGAGGATGGGGGTGATGGAGAGTTGGGGGGGGGGTAGTCTGGGAGTTGTAGTTGGGAGGAGGATGGGGGTGATGAAGAGTTTGGGGGGTAGTCTGGGGGTTGTAGTTGGGAGGAGGATGGGGGTTGTGACAGAACCCACTGTCACTGTGTGTTTTGGAAGGGGCTGGGCGTTGGCCTCCTACCCACAGACTATGGCCCAGAATGGACTTGGGAGAGACTTGGGGACAAAGTGCCATTGAGATAATGCGATGTAATGCTGCATCCCTTCTCCCCCACCCCACCCCCCTCTTGTTGCTGTGTTAATTGTGTTGGGTCATGGCATGTAGACGAAAGGACTGGAGACATCTCCCAGCAGGGGATCTGTTAGGAGGGGCTGCCTGCTTATCATAATCCCTTTGTGTTTCAACTGTAGCTGTTTGAATACACAAGTGTTGAGTTTCCATTGGTTCTTCCTTGTCCCCTACCCCCTCTATGACAAGGCTAAGGGGGGTGTCCCCAACTGTGTTTAAAAGTGTATGTTTGAAACTTAATAAAGAGTTTATGCTCTGGATGTTTAACCCTCAACACCTGTGTGGCTTGTCTCGTGATTGAGGGGTTAAGGGCTGGTTATGGCGAATCTGCAGGCTGCGGGTGCATTTGGAGGACAGGAGACACGGGTCTGGCGGAGATTCTCAGAAGAGGCATCCGAGATCCGTCACAGTGGTGGAAGCAGTGGGAAGTCTCCTGCAGTCCAGGACATCCAAATCACCACCGGGATGCAAGATCCGGGCAGCCATCGAGAAGCAATACGGGGACCAGCCAGCATGAGAGCGGAGTTCGGGAGGAGGCTGCAAGGCATGCGGAAGCAACATCGGGGACCAGCGACAGAGCACACCATGCTCGGCTGGGAGGATGTGATCCGCCGGCAACTCTGGCAAGAGATGCTAAGCCACGAGCGGCACCATCAGGGGAAGATCCTTCCCTCCTCTACAGATATGTACTGGACGCAGTACCGTGCACGAGAGGTGTTTCTGAGGGAACAACCGCGAGATGATTGGAAGACGGAGCTCGGAAGATTGGTCCGGGAGGAGATGAGGCTGGACGCCAGCTACAGAGCCCTCCGGTGGTTTGCGGCTCAACTGTGGCCAGGTACAGCAGATGGCAGCCCGACAGAAGGCGTTGGCTACGGCAGCGTGGGGCTGCTCCATAAAAAAATGTACGGAGACCCAGACTTTGGGAGCATCGAGGAGTGGCGGCTGGAAGACATCCTGGACTTCCGAGATGAGGTGCTGGACCTCCCAGAAGAGGCATGTGACCTGGAGGAATTGGAGTTCCTGGTTGAGCAGGAATGGGAGCTCGAGATTGCCTACAAGCGGCTGTTTGACGGTGATCAGCAGCCCGGCATGGCTCCCGTTGCCTGGGACTGTCTGGGAGAAAAAGCGGACAGTCGCGAAGATCCAGAGCAAATGGGGCCAGGGGTACCCCTACGTTTTCCCGTTCTAACCACAATGGAAGAAGCGGCGATGATACAGAGGGCACTGCGAGTGCTTGAATGCCGGAAGGCATCGGAGGTTCCCCAGGCAGCGAGACAAGCTAATGGCATAAAAGTCTCAGAAGGGGGAGTTGAGACGGGCGCTGGAAGGCTGGTAGATGGGGATCAGCAGCAAGTCCAGAGTATCGCATCCGGTGTCCCAGCAGAAGCGCTGGCTACAGGGCAGAGTGCCGCTGGCCTCTGCCCACTCTCACAGTTAGATCCAGGGAGTCTGGGACACGACCTCAGTAAGCTGTTTTGCCAGCAGAAGATATCCCCACCGGGAGTGGAGAAAGCCATTCTCCCTCCCCAGCAATTAGACACTACCCCAGTGTTTATATCCCAGCAGAAGCGCTGGCGACGGAGCAGAGCGCCGGTGGCCTCTGCCCACCCTCAGAATTGGATCCGGAGAGTCCGAGAGATGATCTTCGGGAGCTGTTTCCCCAGCAGCGGAAATCCCCACCAGGAGTGGAGAAAGCCATTTTACTTCCCCAGCACTTGGACACTACCCCAGTGTTTATATCCCCAGCAGAAGCGCTGGCGACGGAGCAGAGCGCCGATGGCCTCTGCCCACCCTCCGAATTGGATCCGGAGAGTCCGAGAGATGATCTTCGGGAGCTGTTTCCCCAGCAGCGGAAATCCCCACCGGGAGTGGAGAAAGCCATTCTACTTCCCCAGCACTTGGACACTACCCCAGTGTTTATATCCCCAGCAGAAGCGCTGGCGACGGAGCAGAGTGCCAGTGGCCTCTGCCCACCCTCAGAATTGGATCCGGAGAGTCCGAGAGATGATCTTCGGGAGCTGTTTCCCCAGCAGCGGAAATCCCCACCGGGAGTGGAGAAAGCCATTCTACTTCCCCAGCACTTGGACACTACCCCAGTGTTTATCCCCCCAGCAGAAGCGCTGGCTATGGGGCAGAGTGCCGCTGGCCCCTGCCCAGCCCTCAGTATGTTTTTGGAGGGTTTGGGAGATGGCCCCTGTCAAAAGTTGCCCCAGCAGCTGGTCACAGAACCGGGAGGGGAAAAAAACCCTTCCCCCTCTTCAGCGGCTGAATATCTTTGCATATGTCCCCCCAGCAGAAGCGCTGGCTACGGGGCAGAGCGCTGTTGGTCTCTGCCCAGCATCAGAAAAAGAGATGGAGAGTCTGGGAGATAGTCCCTGCAAGATACCTCCCCAGCGGCTGGTAACTACACCAGGAGAAGAGCAAGTTCCTTTTCTTCCTCAAAGGCTTAGCACTACCAGCCTATGCTCCCTACCAGCTGAAGCGCTGGCATCGGGGCAGAGGATTATTCAGCTCCCCCCAATACATGCAACCAGGCCCCGTCTCACGGGAGTGCGGACAGGCAGTCCTGCTCTAAAGCGGCTGTTTTTATTCACGGGAGACCGTATGTGCGGTTTTGCTCCCCAGCGCCAGAGTCGTACTGTTTCTTTTTCTGTTTGCCTGGGGTGGGAATTTGTGACTAACGCAGGTCCAGACCAGTTGAGGGTCAAGGACCTGGTTAGTCTGTTTTTAAAAGGGGAGAAATGTGACAGAACCCACTGTCACTGTGTGTTTTGGAAGGGGCTGGGCGTTGGCCTCCTCCCCACAGACTATGGCCCAGAATGGACTTGGGAGAGACTTGGGGACAAAGTGCCATTGAGATAATGCGATGTAATGCTGCATCCCTTCTCCCCCCCCCCCCCCCCCCCCCCCCCTCTTGTTGCTGTGTTAATTGTGTTGGGTCATGGCATGTAGACGAAAGGACTGGAGACATCTCCCAGCAGGGGATCTGTTAGGAGGGGCTGCCTGCTTATCATAATCCCTTTGTGTTTCAACTGTAGCTGTTTGAATACACAAGTGTTGAGTTTCCATTGGTTCTTCCTTCCTTGTCCCCTACCCCCTA